>KE504661.1:1987030-1998007 GCA_000441515.1 Elaeis oleifera
ATATATATATATATATGTTTTCAGGATCCAGCATCATGTTTTCACAATAAGCATCAAGTAAAATTAGCACACCACTGAATTTAACTTATAGATCAAATACAGCAGCTAAATTACACACAGGACATATCTTGTCCCAATATTCATTCTATTTAGATTTTATTTGTTCAATAATAGATATTAAAACATCATTAAATCTATATTCTATAAATTTTCTACTAATATCAAATGCTTGTTATAAAATAAAATGAAGTTAGATAATAAATACCAGAAAGAATGTTAGTAGCATTATAAAAAATAATCAAAAAATCTTTCAAAATTTTATCTTTAGTCCAATCAATACAAACCTAATCCACGATTATTAATATATGCACTTAATAAGTTTCTATATAGATATACATCATGTGTCATGCTATATGTTGAATTCTAATGAATCATTACATCAAGTTAATTTTAAAATATTTACCATGATCTACACACATTTGCTTAAATTTTTAAAGTCTTGCTCTTGAAGCATGGATAAAAAAATAGTATTTTAATTTTAAATTATATCTTGGATCATACCTATGCCAGCTTGTACAAAAAGATTTAAGATATGACATGCACATCTAATATGCAACAACTGGTCATTTAAAATGGGATGCAATAAGTCCTTCAATAATATAACAACAGAATTATTATTAGATGTATTGTCAAAAGTAATAGATATGATTTTATCATTAATTCTAAATAAACATGCTGTTTGGTAAATAACATTTGAATTTGTTATCCAAAATATGAAAAATCAAATGTAAGAAAAGCTAGAATACGTTTATTTAAATTTCAGTCATTATCAATATAATGAGCAGTAATAAAATAAAATAATTACTATCTACCAATGCTGACCAAATATCAGAAGTTAGTGAAATTTTAAATTTAAGGTAAAGAGAGTTTTAATTAAATTTTGTTTCATTGCTAAAAATTTATCATAGTTATCCTTCTAAAAGTACACTTACTAGTTCTTACTGCAGGGTTAATTGAATATATTCTTCAAAATTAAAAGACTCGCATAAACTAAAAATAGTTTATCGCTAACTATCCATTTAACTAGTGCTTTTCTTTGATTTTCATGATTATATGCAAAATTACCTATCAGAGATCCCCCTTGTATATTGAGGGTACTTTGGAGATGAGAGTCACTCATCCTATGATCCTCTTGATGTCTCCTCAAATAGCCAATTCCTCCGCTACTGACACAACTATAAAATTTGGCATATTTTATATTCTGCTTTCCAAACTCCATCAACAAAATTTTTCAAAATCTTTCCAAACTGCACTAGTCCTCTTATGGGAAGAGGTTTGATCTTGACTAATTTTAGAGGGAGTAGGAGCAACGGGATTAGTTTCTCTCCTTCGAAAATAGGGAGAATGTCAAAATGGCTCTCATCATAAGATGTCATATCTAAATTTATAAATCAAAAAATAAAACTAATCGGAGGTGGAAGAATTGAGTAGAGATGAAGGAATTGAGTAGAGGCGGTGCCGAGATTTGTGAGCTTCCTCTTATGCTCCTCGACAAGGATCTCTTCTTGTACTCCTCGATAAAGACCTCCTCTTATGTATCACTTGAAGACTTGCTAAATACAAACTAAAAATTAAATTGCTAGAATACTTGCAATATTGCTAGAAGAGAGAAATGATAGTAGTAGGGAATGAGAGAAGAGTAGATTTGGTGTGGTGAGAATAAAAGAGGAGGGGGCTATTTATAGGAATCCATAAATTTTTTTTTCAAAATATCCTTTTAAATAGGCGTTTTATGGCAGTTGGGAGGGGTTACAAGGTAAAACCCCTGAAAGTAGCCGTTTTTGGCCGTTATGGGCCGAAATGGACTGTGGCAGGCCCAGCCCGTAACGATCTCAAACGAGCAGTGCCAGGCACGGGTCATAACGGACCGAACAGGTCATGTCTAGCACGATCCGTTGCATTTTTTAAAAAAATAAGAGGCACGCGAGCCAATGGGCCGTGCCAGGCATAGCCCGCCACCTGCCGGGCCGTATCGGGCTGGGGCCTGAGGCTAATGATGCCGTGCCAGGCACGGCCCATTTAGTCTCAGACCCAATGGGCCTAGGTCAGGCTGCGCCAGGAACGACCCAATGCCCTTCACTAGCCTAGTAACCCAAGCTAACAACATATGAAATATGGCATGCGTCAATACTCTATATAATTGTATGGAAGACAAATTGAACATACCATGAAATGTTATAGCTATTTTAGGTATAAGCACTTCAATTGGACTTTAACTACAGGTTCTATCCAGACATGAGTCAGTTGGGCTGCAAGTAGAGGTGGCAATTAAATGGATTGGTTCAGATCAAGATATGAAAAACATTTAACCTGTATCCAATTTATTATTAATAGGTCAAAAAATAGAACCTGAACTTGATTTATTTAACAAATAGGTAACCCAACTGAACATGCTTAATCTGTTTAGGAAATGGTAATCTGTTCGATAAATAGGTCACGTCGGTTCTCCAGATGGTGTGCTATCTTTTGTAACATGAGCCTTCTTTGGCATGCTAACCTGAATTTTATAACTAACATAGAATGCTATCACAAAATAGATGAAAATTTACCAAAATAGAGTACCTCTTGGAGCTTAAGCTTCTATATCAAATCCAATCCTAAATTTGAGAACTTGTTCCAGATTTATACATCATGATTGCAAGTGCATTAATACTTGCATATTTTACATTTAAAAGCTTATCAAAACTGAGAATGAGAAGCACAAGTTCCTTGAATCAACTTTAACATCAAAGCATGGTATCTACTGGTTCAATAACTTAATTGCAAGAACATCAGACAATTTACATAAACCAACAGTTTCATTTGTAACAACAAGCATACAAAGACTTTATGCATGCTTGTTATCAGGAATTAAACCACTTCATAATGCATCAAGAGCCCATCCATGTTGATCCACACACAATTAATTGCATTCCACTTCAGGAGATCATGTAGATGGATAGGAAGCAGTAGATTGTTGAATGAGGTTTATAGCCTAGATGAAGTGCAAAGATCAAAAAACATGCTGCCAAAGAAAATACTAAGCAATATGAGTTGTCGGAACTAATGGTTTATTCATTTCAGGATGAAAAAGAGGGATGCTCAATTTAGACTGCAGATAACTAAGTAACTAGGAGCTCTTCCAAATCCTCAGATGTAGGTATCAGTGCAATGTTTATTAGCTGCAATGAGAATATTAAATGGCGTCACTCATTGATACTAATAGAGAACTGGTTTGAACATTTTCAATAGAAAAAAAAAAAAGAAAAGAGAAAGCTTAACTCAGTAGCCATGTCCTCTTAATCTCTTATAGAGGCTAGCTATTAGTGCAAACTCATGAGCCTATGCCTGAGGTCTTTTTCAGATACATTTAATTTCACCTGCAACTGACTTAGGTGATATCTGATGATGTAAAAGGCTTATGTTACAGCTCAAAGCAAAACCAAAGAATCAGCTAATTTGCATTAATATATAATTCAGCAACGATTTTTTGCAGAACTTGAATTAACTAAGAGATGTTAAGTGATGGAAGGAACTCACCCTGCATATAACTGAAACAGTAATGTGGTCCAACTGGAACATCAGCTCCTCAACCTGTTAAACATACAAATACAATTCGGATTAATAAACCTTGTGAATCGAATTGCAATATTTTATTCCAATCCATCCTGAGGCCTTCAAACCATTCAACTATGTGAAGTTAATTTTCTGCTCCATGATTTCCTCCAAGCATTAGTAAAGTTGACATTAAAATACCTGCCCATCTTTACAAATTCAGAGTAAAAAAAGAAAAAATAATAAAAAAAACTGTATTATGATGTAGAGAGGGCTTCTTTAGTCCCACATTGGTTATTAGTCAAGAGAGAATATGGCTTATACAGATTAGAATCTTCTCTCTCAATGTGAGGCGCCTTTTAAAGGACAAAACTGTGAGGCTCTAAATGATCAAGACCCATTGAAGTCAAAGGCCCATTGAAATCTAAGGCCCACTGAAGCCTAATGATGATCATGAGTCAAAGCAGACAATACTTCACGTATGCGGAGGCGGAAGCATAAGCCAATCATCTGAGCCATATTCCTTCTTGATTGGGGGGCTGTGTTGTGGTGTAGAGAGGGCTTCTTTAGTCCCACATTGATTATGAGTCAAGAGGGAATATGGCTTATATGGATTGGAATCTTCTCTCCCAACGTGAAGCGCCTTTTAAAGGACAAAACCGTAAGGCTCTGGCTTATATGGATTGAAATCTTCTCTCCCAACGTAAGGCATCTTTTAAAGGACAAAACCGTAAGACTCTAAATAATCAAGGTCCATTGAAATCAAAGGCCCATTGAAGCTTAAAGATAGTCATGAGTCAAAGCGGATAATACCTCACGTATGCGGAGATGGAGGCATAAGCCAACCATCTGAGCCATTCAACCCCTTGACCCATGACCACAACAGACTACATCTACAGACTACATCTACAGGGGCTGAATCATCACACTCATCATCTTCATGACATTTGCAAATCAGGACCCTTAATTCAATTCCATGCTTATCCATCTATATCAAACAATGTAGCAATAATATCAAGAAACTAAGGTACAATGAAACAAATGGTTCAAAGCTTGCTAAAAGATCTCTTGAACAAACTGCAATTTTAGATGAATCTAGTCTATACTAGATAGGCTAATTACATTGCAAAATCAACATAGAGCGAATATCTTTGATCTACAAAACCTGAAGAACTGGCAATATATTAGACTTAAAAGGAAAAGCAATGGGTCAAAATAAATGGAATGAAATCATTAAACACATAGAGTAACCAATATATCTTTGCTTAGTACCATGTTTCATGCATGTAATTAAAGGATAACTATGATTAATTTGATACAAGCCGCCAATTAAGCATCGATATTTTGTGTGTTTGATCTGTCATGGATGTCGATGGTCTCCGTTGGTCCCTATGTCTCAATGCTCCAAAAGAAGAAGAAGGTAAGGAGGGAGAGAGACATCTAAAATGACTAATCCAAGCAGGTGGCAAACAGGTCATGTTTAGACGGGTTGGATATTTCAATAAATGGGTTGAGTTTAAAAATTGTATCTGATCTATTTGATAAATAGGTTTGATCAATTTATACTTTGGATCCATTTATGTTGAACTCCAATAATTTAAAATAGGTTGGGTCTTTGGGTAAGCCAGGCCGGCGGGCTGGGCCATCAATTGTCACAGTTGCCTGCAACCAAAATGTTGAGTGAACTTTATTTTCATGGAAAATCCTTTGTGCACCGCAGGCAGTGTAGAAAATCTGACATGGAGCATATTGCTTTATGTGATTGGTTCATATAACTATCACTTTTCAATGCACATTTAATACCTGCAGTATCACTTTTCGTTAAAAATTTGTATGACTAAATATTTCTGCCCTTTAAAAAAAATTATGGTATCTTGTGGCATATTATGACTTTCTATACGTAGGATGGCATAATATGATTTAGAAATTATGACATCCTGTGCATATTATGACATCATGCATCAAATTATGACTTCCTGCATCAAATTATGACTTCCTACATGCAGGATGTCATAATATGGCCTAACATGTCATAATATAGCTTAGGATACCATAATATGAAAGGGACATTTTGTCCAATCACTTTTCAATACGCATTTAATGCCCACAGTTTTATTTTTCATTTAAAAATTTTGAATGATGAAAATGCTTTTGTTCTTTGAAAAAAATTATGATATCCTGCATTATATTATGACATCCTGTGAACAAAAATTATGACTTTCTGATCGCAGAATGTCATAATATGAACATGAGATGTCATAATTTTTTCAAAGAATAGGAGTATTTCATCATTCAAAATTTAAACGAAAAAAATAAACTACAGGCATTAAAAATACGTTGGAAAATAATGACTACGTAGACCAATCGGACAAGACGGTGCACTCCACATCAGATTTTCTATACCGTCCATGGTGCACAAAGAATTTCTCTTATTTCATTTGAATCTAGCCCACCAAGTTTAATGCTAGGCTTCGATGAGTCTGAGCTAAAAGTATTCGGGTGCCTCCATTTGTGGCAAAGCATTATCGGCCTTGACCAAGCATATGAAAAATTAAGCAAATCTAACCAATGATATTTATTCCACATATAATGTTGAGAGGGGAATTTCACAAAAATAATAATAAAAAATAAAAATAATCAAAGATCAATTTTGTGGAAAGGTTACATTATCTTTTTTGCAAAATAATCCACATTTAATTTCGCTTGAACTGTCCCTGTGTATAAGTAAAGAAGGATGGATTTACGCATAAATTATCGTATCAGTCTGGAGAAAAGGCAGATCTAATTCATTATCATTTATGAACTTAGCGAACACCTTGTGAATAGACTTGTTCATACCTTGGTCAGCCCACCTGGCTTGCTTAAGTCTAAAGCTTTGCGGACAAGTTTGGACTACCAGGACTAGGGTTTTAGAACTTGTGGCCCGAAAGTCATCTAGAAATACGATCGTTATTAAATGGGTTGGGCTTACGGTTGAAAGCCTCTCCTAGTCTGATTTTTTTTTTAATCCTAGTTTTATATGATTAAATTAAATACTAGGCTTTGTTAATACATAAACAGGAGGATAACTAGAATTTTTTAGTACCCTATTTTAGCTATTGAGTAATTAAATTACTCTTAGGGTCGTTTGGTTGGGGATAATCTGGCATGGAAAAATGATTCCCATGTTAGATTACCGTATTTGGTATGAAAAAAAAAAGAGATGGCAAAAAAGTTGGTGGGCTCCATACTTATTTTTTGAAAAGAGAAGATAAATAAATATCATGAAAGGTTGATATTTGATAAATTTTCAAGTGGATTCATACTTGACAAAAATACCTGCAATAAAGTTGTATATGTAATTATTGAATTTATTTAGATATCTTTCTAAATTTATTCGACAAAGAGCTTTTGTACAAAAAAAATAAGATGGAGATAGGATTATATAAAAAGCTACGTGATTATAGTCATTATATAAAAACTAATTAGAGATGACAATGCTATCTTAGTATTAAAAAATTATTTATATTGAAAATATATTTATAAATTTGATCATATTTCTACGTAGATTTACCTCCAACCAAACATAGTAATATTTTTCTAATGTCATTTTTCAGAGTAATTTTTCCACCAACCAAACGTAATAAAATTATTTCCTTCACAATCATTTTTCTAGATAAATGGTTTTCAAAAATTATCAGATTACTCCGTAATCTGACATACCCCAACCAAACGGACGTTAAAAATGTTTAAATTCATACTTATTATTTAAACATTTTAAGTATTATTTTAAATTTAAAAAATGGAAAAAAAATATTTGGAAGCTTGAGGGCCAACCTAAAGCGTGAGTAAAGATGGAGCCTGGGCTTGAAAAGTAACCCAAAGGTGGGCCTGATTCAATTGTCGTAATTTCTGGGCAAAGCTTGGCCCCAGCCTACCCTGAGCCTAGCTTGGTGATGTTGGTGATTTTGGTGCGGAAGGCAATGATAGTGTCAATGATGGTGAGGTCGTGGGTAGCTTGGTGAAGTGGCAACCTAACAAGCCTCATCAACATTGTAGACCTCGTTACCCTTTGGTCTTAAATGAGCTTTTCTTTGTAAACCCTCTCTCTTGGATCGGATATAGCCTTGATCAAAATTGGGAGAAGGGGTTTACTACATCAACAGTGATAAGGTACCCGTTGAAGATGAAAGGGAAAGAAAAGGAGGTGTGATTTCACATCGTCGGTGTAGAACCACCCATCCCACGAGACTATCTGGCTCATCACCTCCCGTCTTTCAAATAGCCGAGCATCATGGACCTACCGTAGATGGCTATCTTGTCCATGGTGACACTGTCTCGCTTGATGCTCTTCCCAGTGGCACCATTGATAACCTCGATCTTAGCCATGCCTAGGGTTCGAACACCTTGCTGTGCCTTGAGCCTGGCTCTACCGACAGTCGGTCCCACTACCCCATCCACACACACGACACCACCAATTCTACTACCTTCGTGAGTCTGTACTCATGGCTGATCGAGAAGCCAAGTGCCTTGGTACGGTAGAGCATCGCCACTAGCGGCGGCACGCCGACTGTAAGGATTAGGATTGGACCGAATCGGGATTTTGTGCAAATTCTGGTGCATTGGCCAACATGTTGAGAATGATGGGGGTGCCGTAAATGTGGTGACGTAGTGGGTGGCAAGGGCCCTCACGTAAGTTTTTTTCAAAGAATAAGAGTACTTTTTCTCTCTCTCTCTCTCTCTTCTACTCTTTTCTTTCATCATCCTCAAATTTTGACCTACTTAAACATCAAAAATCCTACTGAAAAATCTACGATAAATATAGATTTTTTTCAAATTTTTTAAGAAAACTGATTCTTGGATCATCACCGAACTCTAAGCTGGCAAGAAGCCAACCCTGCCCGCACCAGCATGGAGACTTGCAGCAACAGGGATCAATACTGGAAGTCTCATATTTAAGAAAGAAGATGGCCATCTCTCTTAAGAAAACCAACAACCACTAGGTTAGAGCAGCATATATATGACTTAGTCACGAGACTAGTAGAAATTTATGAAGTTGTCAATGAAAGAATTATGGATTCGAAATAAATAATATTATATTTTTAAAGGTATTCAAGAGGTTCAAAATACTCATTGTTGCATTATAAAATAATCCCATAAGTATTTATAGCCACTAGAAAACTTACTAGACATAATACATCACTAAATAAATATTATAACACTTCTTTCCAAGAGTCACATCCGTATTTTGAGATTAACACATAATTACTCATGCATCTTCTAGATAATGGGAGTTTCTATATGACTCCTAGACTCTCAAAACTCTTAGACTTCCAACACTAATAATAGTACAATTAAGTTATTTACTAACACCCCCTTAACTTAATTATATTTCATCCTTCATGCCAAGTAAGTTCTTGAGCTTGTGAAAATGATTTGCTGCAAGTGACTTGGTGAAGATATCGGTAACTTGATCATGAGTCTTCACATAAGTTAACTCCATATTTTTCTCTTTTACATGCTCCCTTATGAAATGAAAACGGATGTCGATATGCTTACTCCTTTCATGATAGATTGGATTCTTTGTTAATGTCATTGCCGACTTGCTATTCACATATATCTTAATAGCATCAATTCGAGAGAAATTGATATCTTGTAATAATCTTTTAAGCTATATGGCATGGCAAACATATGAAGATGCCACAATATATTCTGCCTCACAAGTAGAAAGAGTCACAATAGCTTGCTTCTTAGAAAATCAAGTGATACTGTATCACCCATGTAGAAATAAATTTGGTTGTACTCTTTCTATCATCCGAATCTCCTTCCCAATCACTATCCAAATAATCAAAAAGTCAAAAATCATAAGAAGGAGAATATATTAATCCATGAGATATAGTACCTCAAATGTAACGAAAATTCTTTTTGCGGCCTTCCAATGTGTAGATTTTGGTTCTTCCATGAAATGACTTAATAAGCCAACTCCATATAAAATGTCCGATCTTGTGCATGTGAGGTATCTTAAGCTTCCAACTAAACTTTTATAAAAGTAGGATTCACCTTATCTTCTTCAAATTTTAATAGTTTGACTCCATAATCAATAGAAGTGCTTATTGGCTTACAATCTTCCATCTTAAACCTCTTAAGAATCTCCTTTACATATGCTTCTTGAGAATAAAGATGCCTTCATTGTTTTGCTTGATCTCTAACCGAAAAATATGACATAAGTCCCAAATCTATCATCTCAAACTCTAGGGTCATAGCTTGCTTGAATTCTTTAAATATTTGAAGGTTGCTTCCTGTAAAATAAGATCATCTACATACAAAGAAACAAACAATATATCTTCATTCTTCTTCTTCACATATAAGGCATGCTCATATAGACATTGTATGAAGTCATTAGCTTTGAAGTATGCATCAATTCTACTATTTCATGCTCTAAGTGCTTGTTCTAGGCCATAGAGCGTCTTCTTCAACTTTAAGATCTTTCTTCATGATCCTTCTTCACATACCCTTCGGATTGATTCACATAGACTTCTTCTTCTAAAATTTTATTCAAGAAAGCTGATTTGACATCCATTTAAAGAATTGGCTATTTGAATTGTGTTGCAATAAAGATGAGTAATCTTATAGTTTCATATGAGTAACCAGAGCGAACACTTCTTCATAGTCGATGCCGACCTATTGCTTGTAGCCTTTGGCTACCAATCTTGCTTTATACTTCTCACTACAACAGAACAGGATATTAGCGATGTAAAAAATTCATCGCTAATATTAGACTTTCGTCGGTAATAGTTATTAGCGATGAAATTATCGTCGCTGATATTTCATCGTAAATAATGACGTCGTTGATAATTTTTTACGATGAAAAAAATTTTTCATCATCAATAATCGATATTATCAATCAAAAATTTTCTTCATTAAAAAATATTTTTCAAAAAGTATTCATGATGAAAAATTTTATCGTAAAAAAATAATTTACGATAAATTATTAAGTCGTTAATAAAAATAATTAAAATTATTATGATGAACTACTTTCGTCGCTATTAATTTAATTAAAATTTTACAAATTTAGATTTATAAAAAAATATTAGCGACGTAGAATTTCATCGCAAATAGGATAATTACTTACTAAAATTTTTATCGCTACTAAATTAACAATTATTTACAACGAAACTATTTTAGTCACTAATAATTTAATATAAAATTTTAATATTTTTAAATTTATTAAAAAAATTATTTATGACCAATTATTTTCATCGTTAATAGGATTTTTGGTGATCAAAATTTCATTGAAAATAATTCCATTGCTAAAAATTTACACATAATTTTTTAAAAAATAATTTATGAGTATATATTTTTAATTTATATTTATAATATTTTTTTATTTATAATCTATAAATT
>KE504661.1:2009070-2020238 GCA_000441515.1 Elaeis oleifera
AAATATTGATGACGATAATATTTGCATTACAAATAAACTTATTAACGATGAAAAAAAAATTTTTATCATAAATACTTAATTATTTATGATGAAAATATTTTCATCGTTAATATTTAAAATTAAATTAAAATAAATGACCCATTATTTAGGATAAAAATATTCATCGTAAATAATAAGTGTTTAAGATGAAAATTTTTTCCATCACTGATATATGACTATTTGCGATGAAAAATTATTTTTATCATAAATAGTAAATTATTTATGATGAATATTTTTCTCATCGTAAATAGCATTATTGACAATAAAAATATTTTATCGTAAATAATTTCATTGCAAAAAAGTTATTTTTTTGTAGTGTCTCTATATGTCCTTGAGCATTCTTCTTCTTCTTGTAAACCCATTTAACATCTATGGATTTATGGCCTTCAGGGAGAGAAGTTCCCAAGTATCATTTTTCTCTATTACTTTGATCTCCTCATCCATTGCGGCTTTCCAAATCTTATCTTGTATTGCTTCTTCAAAAGAAATATTTTCATTATTAGCCAAAAGACAAATGAGATTAAGTTCATTTGTTACCTCATATAGCTCTTGCAAACTCCTTGTCTTCCTTTACATTGGGCTATCATCCAAAAGAGGTGATACTCTAGAATGTGAAGATGAAGGTGGTAAAGAAACTTCAAAATGCATCTTTGATTTTTTATCTTCTTCTTCCTTCTCTTTATAAAATAACTCTTTGTTTGATTGCCAACTCCACATACCATCTTCATGAAACTCCACATCTCTACTCATATGAATCCTTTAGTTTTTGGATCAAAGAGCTTGTAAGCTTTAGATCGAGCATCATATCTAATAAAGATAAACTTTTTACTCTTATTTTCAAGCTTCATTCTTCTTTGATCTGGGATATGAGCATAGGTGATACTCCTGAAAATCTTCAAGTGTGAGACACTAGGTTGTCTTCCACTCCATGCCTCTTATGGAGTTATATCCTCAAGGCTTTTGGTAGGATATCGATTGAGCAAGTAGACCACACAATTTACGGCCTCTATCCAAAATTTCTGCGGCATGACCTTCGTCTTCAGCATACTTCGAACCATATCAAGAATGATTTGATTCTTCTCTCCGCCACTCTATTTGTTGGGAGAATAGGGTGCCGTCAAGAGTCATCGAATATCATGCTCCTCACAAAATGTTTGAACTCTTTGGATGTGAATTCGCCTCCACGATTGAATTGCAAGGCCTTGATGTAATAGCCACATTCTTTTCCACCATAGCTTTGAACTTCTTGAATGTGGAAAATACTTCAGACTTCTCCTTCAAAAATACATCCAAGTTTTCCACTAAAATCATCAATAAAGGCTAAAAAATAATGATGCTCTCCAAAAGATATTGGAGAAATTGGCCCACATATATCAGTGTGGATGAGTTCAAGTGGCTTTTTTACATGATAGGAAGCTTCTTTGAAAAAACTCTTCCTTGATTGCTTACTAAGAATACACCCTTCACAAAATTATTTGAAAAGTCAATATGTGGTAAGCCCTTCATCATCTTCTTGCTTGATAGTTGCTTGAGACCACCAAAATAAAGAAGACCAAACCTCAAGTGCCAAAGCCATGAGCAATTCTTCGCACTTGCATTCAAACATTTAGTATTGATATGTTTGATGTTAAGCATAACATTCTATTTTTTGTCATTTGAACATGGGCTATCAAATTATTCTTTTGATCTCTCAAAAATAGACTTCTATTTTTCATATGCACATCATATTCTTTCTCCAAAAGTTGCTCCAAACTCAAAATATTATTCTTCATCTCCGGTATGTAATAAATATTAGAGATAAATTTATGACTTCCATCTTTAATTGAATAAGGATTTTATCTTTGCTCTTCACGTCTACTTTGGAGGAATCACTAAAAGACATATATCCATTCATCGATTCATCCAACTCCTTGAACATGTTTTAATAGTCACATATGTGATTACTTGCACCGATGTCCAAGAACCATATATTTTGCTCACCAATGTCATCTTCTTTGCAAGCAAGCAATAAGACTTCATCACCATCTTCTTCTTTCTTCTTTGCATAATGAGCCTTCTCTTCAACTTGGTTAGCATCATTATACCAACAATTCGAAGCATAATGACCAAGTTTGTTGTAATTAAAACAACAAACTTTGAAATTGTCATACCTTCTGCCTCTAGATGAGCCTCCTTGTCCACGTCCTCCTTTGAACTTTGGCTTAACTCCCCTTTGTTATTATAGCTTCCACATTCTCGACCGTATTCACGGACTCTCCATTGGCCACCGCCTCATCCTCATCCTTGGCCTCTTTGACTCCTTTCATTCTTGAAGTCTTCTTTGTTCTCCTTCAAGAACCTTGGATTGAAGAACTTGCTCCAAAGGCTTTTACCTCCTCTTGTTGAATCTTTCTTCATGAGCTTGTAGGGAACCCATAAGCTCGTTTATAGTCATCTCTTCCAAATCTTTTGACTCCTCGATGGCAACCACAATATAGTCGAATTTGACATCCAATGAGTGCAGAATTTTCTCTATTACTCTGGTGTTATTCATAGTTTCACCGTTCCTCCTCAATTGATTGACAACGGCTAAGACGGTTGTGAAATAATTCGAAACACATTTGGATTCCTTCATTTGTAGGGCTTCAAATTCACCTCGAAGAGTTTGGAGGCGAACTTTCTTCACTTTCTCTACTCCTTTATAAGAATTTTGGAGAATCTCTCGTGCTTGCTTTGAAGTGGTTGTTACTGCAATCTTCTCAAAAGCTGATTCATCTATAGATTGATAGATGAAATATAAAGCTTTCTTATCCCTCTTCTGAGACTCCCTTTATTGATTAGTGAGAGCTTCTCCTTCTCTTGACTCTTGATAGCCTTCTTCTACCAGATCCCAAAGATCTTGAGACCCAAGTAGAGCCTTCATTTGTAAGCACTAATTTTCATAGTTTGTTTGGTGAGACGAGGAAAGGAGGGTTGGAGGAGACTATTAGTAGACATTATTGGCTCTGATATCATTTTGAAGTTGTCAATGAAAGAATGATGGGTTTGAAATAAAATAATATTATATTTTTTGAAGGTACTCAAAGGCTCAAAATGCTTATTGTTGTATTACAAAATGACCCCATGGGTATTTATAGCCACTAAGGGAACTTACTAGAAACAATACATCACTAAATAAGTATTTATAATATTTCTTCCCAAAGGTCACATCTATATTCTGAGATTAATACATAATTACTCATACATCTTCTAAATAATGGGAGTTTCTATATGACTCTTAGACTCCCATAACTCTTAGACTTCCAACACTAATAATAGCACAATTAAGTTTATTTACTAACAATCTAATCCAGGTAACGAAGTTTATGGTCACCAAACATAAAAACCAACATCAAACTAATAATTAAAAATATTTAACATGGTGGAATTTGTGATTACTTAGACAGAAAAGACTAAAAATGCAATATAAAGCCCAAACCATATCGGCTCGAGGTAGTTAAATGGATCAATGGGTCAACCTCGGGTTAGCTAGATTAACTGGATATTGAGTTTTAGTTAACTATTCTAGAGCTGCTGGCTAGTTAGATCAGGTCCATAGAGACTCAATACATGACCTTGGATGGGCTCAGTTTGAGAGAACGATGGAGGACAAGATAGGAAATACAAAAGGTGAGCTTGGAAGCTCTACTACACTTCCATAATGCCAGGTGATGGAAGCTGCACATGCGATGCACCTTGGATGTGTACTTCTCTCTGGTCGGTATTAGAAGGGGCTCTCTAACTTCGGCTATGGCTTCAAACTCCAATTAACACTGACTTATAATCCCATACGATGTATGGGATATCAAAATCAGCTTTTCTTATCGATCAAAATCAGTATTTTCTCAATTGGATTAATGATATATATTATCAAATATTTACACTACAACAACATAAATCTTTCTCAACAAGATCAATTATACGTTATCAAACACTTACACTGCAACCACATAAATCTTTCTCAATTGGATCGATCGTACATTATCTAGGGCTTGAAGCCTCAAGATCTTCTCCATCGGATCCTTGGGCATGTAGGTGTTGCGGATGCGATACAGCTTGCTAGCCACGTCCACCGCTCTTGCGATTACTAAGCTTTCATGGGAGAAAACTGACAAGGTTGGCGACCTTTGCGCCGTCCTTGCCCTCAGCCTCCCTGCCACCCCCGATTTCTCCGACTGGTGGTCCCTCCTTCGCCTTCACACCTCCCTCGACCTCCCAATCGCATCCATCTCCCTTCAGATTGCTCGCACCACCTGCCCTGTTCTTGGGATATCGGCTCCGCCAACCCCTCCATCTCGCCCACGACCCCCTCCTCCTCCCTATCTTTGATCATTTTTGGCAGATGGTGTCTGAGATCGGCGACGACGATGGAGACGCCCACGTTCAGAAGCTACGGATAGAATAGAAGAAGAATAAGAGACAGAAGAAGGAAGGTCCGAAGCAAAAATATATATATACCTTGAAAAAAAATACATACACAATGGATGGACGGAGGTTGAAGCCTCCATTTAATATATATAATATAGATTGTTAGCAGAGATATCCCTCCATGATTTTGTCAAATTCAAAGAACTGTGCCTTCTACTTGTGCTGAGAAGTTAATTATGCTGTGCCTTCATAGGACGGTCACGATTTGCACAGACAGCATTGTAATATATCATGCTCATTCGAATCAGCTCAAAGGAAGAGGGCATCACAGCCTCAAGCTCAAAGTTTATGCCACCCTCCACAACCTCTCGCTTTTCTACTGGACTGCAGAGGCCGTTGCAACAATTATATCTGGTTTCGAGATTCCCCACCGTGCAAACAGATCAAGCCTCCAATGGGATGATTTACAGGATTTTGATATCGTTTCTTTATGAAAATATTGAGAATATTCCTAAAGTTATTAAGGTAATTACTGATTCATATACTTATTCTGTCACTTTAATAGTGAATTATGTCATGGAACAAGGCCCAAATGATTCATCTTCAGGCTCAAAAGATGACTCAAATGATGATGGAGGGGACCAATGGGAATCCTGGAATGGTTCAAATGGACGGGCCCCAAGCCAGGATGCTTGGTGCCAACACCTGGGCCGTTTAGATAGGGAGCACCAAACTCATGGCCCACCATGTTCTGGAAATCGAGACATGCATGTTCTTAGTCATCAAGCAAACACAGAGCCTCACTCAACTGGTCCTACCCAAATCAGTGTCACTTTGGCCCTCAACCAGGTTCAACTAAACCTCCTTCGGAAGCTTCCATTTAGGGTCGTAACCTTCCCTTCTCTATTGAAGGCCTTGTTCAGCTAACCGTTGCAGTGTCAAGGGCCTTCTCAACCATCCTTGCTGGCCTTAAAGCTCGACACTCTTGTCAGCCTTGTCTACCTACAACCCTACCACTAGCCCATAGCGCTCAACTGATGTCCCCACAGGATCTCTCAAACAGAGTGCTCGAATCCAGGCAAAAAGGTGAAGACTCTCGGTATGATTGAAGTAGAGCTTAAACCTGATGATGTTCTCTTCCTTAACTCACTCACACTTGCTGAGGTACGTGCCCTTGGGAAAAAGGTGGTATGTGATACTGATTCTTCGGACATTATCAAGCTCAACGAGATGGAAATTCATAGATGTGGCCTAGCAGTGGCCACTACTAGCGGCTGATGAGGATTGCCTACTCCTACCTATTTTCTTATCCTAAGATGATAGCGATCAGGAGTTCCCGACTGCATCCTAAAATTATAGCTCCACAAATCTCCTATATGTACCTAATCCTTTGGGTTCTGGTTGATGTAGAAAGCAACCCACCATGTTTTGGAGAGCTTTCTGGATGTGAATGTAACAGCTATAACCTGGCAATATACATGATGTAGTGTTTTAGTTGGAAGTGTGCTAGGTTTCTAGTCAGGACATCATGAGCTTGCTATTTTGGAATGTCAGAGGATTAGGACAAGCTTCCAAGTGAAGAACAGTTAAGGATACAATAACCCAAGCCAACTGTGCCCTAGTATGCGTTCAGGTAACCAAGCTTAGAGATGTAACCAGCGCACATGTTACCAGTTCATGTGGCAAAAACTTTGATGTCTAGAGTGCAGTTAATGCAAATGGTTCATCTGATGGTCTCCTAACTACCTGGAACTCATCCCTGCTTGATGGTTTGATGTTTTCTCAAGGTAAATACACTCTTAGCACCTTACACTGCCTTTGACAACATCGTTTGAACCAGATGCAATAGCTAATTACAAATGCGTATGGACCAAATGATCATTGCTAGCGCTCAGATTTCTTTCAAGAGCTAGCATCCGTTTGGAGCAAATGGCAAGGCCAATGGATCATAATAGGTGACTTCAATGCAATTAGATTTTCGAATGAAAGGAAGAAAGTAGCAGCAGCACCTCCATCTCCGAAGAGTTCAATCTATTTGTGGATCATCATCAACTAGTTAAACTATAGATGAACCAACTATCACTTACTTGGTCAAACCACCGTGATTCATCTTCATTGACTAAGCTGGATAGATGCTTGGTCACTACTGATTGGTTACAACAGTTTCCACTTACAATGCTTCTGCCACTCCCCAAGACCACCTCTGATCACTTCCCTCTTTTAAGTTGGAATTTTATAAATGCCCGCATTGCCGGAAGCCATTCCGATTTGAGCTTTTCTAGCTATTGAAGCATGATCTTAAAGAGCTGGTAGGAATTTGGTGGAAGGCAGCACCTAGTTCGCCAGATGCATTTGCTAACCTAGTCATGAAGCTGGGTTTTTAAAGCGGAAGCTTAAGACCTGGAATCAAATTACAAATGGAAACATCCTGCTGAAGAAAACCCAGATCAAAGAGCAAATTTTTGAACTCGATTCGCATGAAGAGAATGGATGTTTGTCAGTCAAGGAATAGCACAAAAGGGAGGCGCTCAAGGAACAATTGGAGAGCATTCTACAGCAAGAAGTTTTATGGAAACAAAGAGCCCATGTTAATTGGCTCCAGCAAGGAGATCGAAATACAAAATTCTTCCACGCATATGCTAGTGGTAGAAGAAGGAAAAACTTCATCTCAAGCATTAAATGTGGGGAGTTATGACTGCTGAACCCATGAAGGTATTGAAGATGCATTCCTAACATATTACTCAGATCTTTTTGGCAGCACCACATGACTTCTCTGTCAGTAGATTGGAACTCACTCTACACAAACCGTCTACAACACACAGAAATGCTGGATAGTGCATTTTCAGAAGAGGAAATCAGCAATGTAGTTTTCAGCTTACCCAAAGCAAAAGCTCCTGGCCCGGATGGATACCCTAACGAATTTTATCAGGTATTTTGGGATACAATCAAGCACAATGTATGTAACTTCTTTAACCAATTCCATGCTGGCAGAACAGATATATCCAAACTGAATTAGAGTGTTATCTCACTTATTCCTAAAAACAAAATGCAAAATAATAAGAGATTTTCAGCCAATCAGCTTGATGAATGGAGTACTCAAGATTCTGTCTAAGGTGTCGTGCATTCGATTATCTAATCTCTCCAATGGTCTTATTTCAGATGACCAAGCTGCCTTTATAAAAGGGCATCAAATAAGTGACAGCTTTTTAACTGTGGCAGAGATCATCTCATACAGCCGAAGAACGAAAACATCAGAGGTTCTTCTTAAACTAGACTTCAAGAAAGCCTTTGATAGTGTGAGCTGGCCTTTCCTCCTTGCAATCTTAAAGGCATGAGGATTTAGTGCTAGGTGGTGTAGGTGGGCAAAATGTTTACTAACAACCAACAAGGTTGCACTCCTCAATGGCAATCCAACGAGATGGATTAAGACAAAATGAGGTTTGAAGCAAAGAGATTCATTATTGTTTGGTGGATGTTTGGTCAGGACACCACTTTTCAAAATCTTTTTGGTACTACACGATGCAGCAGAAAGAAAGAAGAAATAAAATAAAAACAATCAAAATACGTGGATCAGCCAAAAAAAGATCGCCTCCACGGGGCATGCAAACTTTACTATGAGAAAAGAAATATTACAAAAGGAGATCTCACCTTCAACCTCATACATCCAATTTTTCCTCACAGAAAATTCTCCCTCACAAAAGCTCTCTCTCTAAGAAGACCCCCATGAACCCCTGAATCCCTCTCTCTTGACTGCATTCTCTCTCTGGTTTCCGCATGGAGTCCGCGCCAACGAGACCACCAGGCCATAAGGTTCTCTCCCGTGAAAACCAAGCCACCACGTCCACCATGGGTGTTCTGCTAAACAAAATCCACCACACACTCCTATTCACCGATCAACCCCTTTTAAGGGGTTTAAATCCGTGTTAAATCATAATTAGAACTCCTAATCATGCCCATATAAGGACCTAGACCATTGGATCATCACCGCAAGCCTCTCAGAGCCATCCGATCATGATCTGTCCATGGAACAGTGTCGTGGACCATGCAAAATGTGTGGGAAACGCCCACGCGGTCCACATGCCCGGCTGTGGACCATCCGATCCACGGTGGACCGGAAAATAGGCCCAGCGGCGCGCTGGGCCTGGGCCGTGCCCCATGCTCTCGGGTCTGGGACGGCCCGCACGCCCCGCGGGCCTGGACCTGGGCCGGGCCCACCTGTTGGGATGCGCCCTCTGCACGCACCGGCCGTCGACGGTCCTTCACCACCTCGAGTTTCGTGCCGACTACAAACGTGCATATCTCCTCAATTCGGACTCCGTTTGGGATGATCTTGGTCTCGTTGGACTCCATTTTTCATCGTGAATCTTGCTGTGGGCTCAATGTGGATCAAATCTTAAGATGTCAAATCCAAACAATCTCCATCTCGACTCGATGTTCGGCTTCCTCCTAACTCCAAGAGCTTCTGGATCTCCTCGTCCCCATACCCTGGGCAATCGCCTGCTGATCATGGATGGGCAACATGGGAGTCGAGCCAGGTCGCTCGATCCCATCTCCGTCGTACGCTGTGCTCCTTCTGACCTAAGACCTACTCGGGGCATCATCCTGCGACAATAGGAATCTCACCTTGCGACGTTGCCTCTCGTCCTCTCGAGTCTTCTGTCTCATATCCGATCCACCTCCATCTGGAGCTCCATCTCGTTCTGGGCTCCACCTGGCTCCTGAAGCTCCACCTCGCACTGGGGTCCCTGCAAGGTAATAATGCCCTCTCCTCCCCTTCTTTCCCTCCAGAGCAATCCTATCGCCGTATAGCATCTTCAGGATTCCTCCACCAACTACCGTCCTATAATCTCTTGAATCCAGTCTGCTTAGTGAGATAAGATTTCACCTGAAATTGAGTATATATTGGACCTCCCCTAATCTCCTCACTACACCATCATGTGTCCTCCAGCTGACTGTCCCGATGTCTCGATCGTACAACTCGATCCATCCAACGGATAAACAGTACCTTCATTGTTCTTCAAGAAGTCAAACTACTCCTCTCTGCAATATACATGATGAGTGCATGCAGAATTTAAAATCCATTGCTAGAAAGAAGTAGATACCTCATCAGATATCTCTAGGACAACTCTCTCTAAATCGCTACTGGCCGTCACCACAGCAGTCATCGTCCGATTTTTGAGTTGAAAGCAATCTCTGACTAGATGCCCCAACTTCTCACATCGGTAACATCTGATTTTGCTCAAGTTCCTCCTGAACTTGGACCGCCCTCATCGCGATTTTCTGTCGCTCCGTCTACCGCCTCCTACTCCTCTAGAAGCCACTAAAGCTAAGCTACCACCACCTGAGCTTAAAGTCGGGTTCTCCCTCCTGAGAATCACGTTTTGGAGTATCACCATGATAACCTCGTCCATCTTGATGGTGCTCTTCCCCACTAGAAGAGTAATCACCAAGGACTCGTACGAAGGGGAAGCGATGCCAGCAAACCAACGTCCTGGTCTTCTCCTCAACATTCTCACCAATGCTGAGGAGGTCGGTGAGGATCTTCTGGAAGTGATTTAGATGCTCCTGCATGCTCTGTCCCTCAGCCATCCATAGCTGGTAAAACTGCCTCCAGAGAAAAAAGTATTGGTGAGAGACTTCGCCATGTACAACTTCTCGAGCTTCGACTACAGCACCGTCGAGGAAGTCTCGCTAAGCACATGGATCACCATCTCATCCGCTAGGTACATGCGGATGGTACTCATCGTCTGCATCTATAGCCATTTCCAATCTCACACCTCCATGATGGTCGGCTTCTCCTCGCACAAGAGAGCATCGATCAATCCTTGCTGGATGAGCACATCCTTCACCCTTGCCTGCCACAAGGAGAAATTGCTCTCTCCATCAAACTTGTTGATCTCTATCTTGCTTGATCATATCTTCTCCATCTTCAGTCTTGCTCACCACCGCTGCAATCTACAGTCTTGTACTGCTTTGCTCTGATACCACTTGTTAGGTGGATGTCTGGCCAGGACACCACCTCCAAAAACCTTTTCGGTACTGCGCGATGCAGCAGGAAGAAAGAAGAAATAAAACAGAAAACAATCAAAATACGTGGATCAGCCAAAAAAGGGCTCGCCTCCACGAGGCATGCAAACTTCACTATGAGAAAAGAAATATTACAAGAGGAGATCTCACACTCAACCCTCGTACACCCAATTTTCCCTCACAGAAAGTTCTCCCTCACAAAAGCTCTCTCTAGGAAGACCCTCCTGAACCCCTTAAGCAACTGCTGTCCGCTGTCCAGGAATCTCCTGCTCCTTCTCCTCTCAGCGTCGCGTCCCTCACTCTTCACGGGATTCTCTCTCTGGTTTCTGCACGAAGGAGTCCATGCCGATGAGACCACCAGGCCACAAGGTTCTCTCCCGTGAAACCAAGCCACCACATCCACCACGGGTGTTCTGTTGAACAAATCCACCGCACACTCTCCTGTTCACCGATCCATGTTAGATCGTGATTAAAACTCCTAATCATGCCAATATAAGGACCTGGACCATTGGATCATCACCGCAAGCCTCCCAGAGCCATCCAATCACGACAGATCTACGGAACAATGCCGTGGACTGCACGAACGCGTGGGAAATGCCCATGCGGTCCACGCACCTGGATGTGGACCACTCGGTCCAAGGTGGACCGGGAAACAGGCTCTAGCAGTGCGCTGGGCCTGGGCCGCATCCGGGCCAGGGCCGGCCCGTGCGCCTAGG
>KE504661.1:2020609-2032911 GCA_000441515.1 Elaeis oleifera
GTTCCGTGCCGATTTCAAATGCACGTATCTCCTCCATCCGGATTCCGTTTGGGATGATCTTGATCTCGTTGGACTCCGTTTTTCGTCACAAACCTCACTGTGGACTCAATATGGATCGAATCTCGAAACGTCAAATTCTAACAACTATTTCCTATCTTCTTCATTCTAGTCGTAGATGTGCTAAACTAAATCTTCAAACTCGCGGCCAGGAACGGTCTCATCGCTCGTATTGGTTTGCCTGCCACAACAAGAAATATTACATGCCTTCAATACGCTGACGACACGATTCTATTGAGCGATGTTATAATTACCACCACATTCAGCATCTTAAGTTGCTGCTATACGCCTTCGAAATATTGTCCGAGCTAAATATTAACTTCGATAAGAGTGCTTTATATGCCATCGAATTGCCACAAGTCCACTCTAGACGCTATACAGCGATGCTGGGTTGTAAGTTCCAAACATTACCAACCTCATATCTTGGTTTTCCACTATCTACTGGTCAACTAAAAGCATCAAATTGGAACATTGTAATGGAGAAGATTGATAGGAAATTGTCAGCATGGAAAGGCAAGTTGTTATCTCTTGGAGGACGTTTAGCATCAGTTAATTCTATTTTATCCGCCCTGCCTACTTTCTCGATGTCAACCTACCTTCTTCCCACATCCGTGATTAATTCAATCGGTAGAAGAAGAAGGGAATTTTTATGGAGAGGAGAAAAGCAATGCAAAGGAGGCCACTGCTTAGCAAGCTAGGAGACTGTATGTAAGCTAAAGAAATTTGGAGGTTTCGGAGTTTTGAATATGAGGCTCTACAACAAATGCCTGCTCCTTGAATGATGGTGGAGGTATATGAATGAACCCCTGAAGTTGTGGGGAACACTCATCTATAATTTACATTACAAAGATAGGATTAACCTCACCGCATCAATGCCACGACCTTTGAAGGCATCTTAAGCATGGACAAATATTTTAAAGGTTCGTCAACTGTTCGATGCATGCATTGAGAATAGAATTGGGGATGGGAGATGGACATTATTCTGGTTCGACCGCAGGTATGAAGAAAAATGCTTACAGGACCAATTTTCGAATCTTTTCAAGATTTCTCGCACTCCTAATATCACTGTTCGTGAGTTTCTTCTATCCCCGGATTGGCAAGGCAACTTCCATAACCCTCTAAACTTAGTAGCTGGAAAGGAGTTCTACCAAATGCAAGCCATCCAAGCAACTATTCAGCCAACAGTTGAGGATGATGTGGTACATTGGAGATGGAGTGCAAATGGTATTTCTCAGTTCGCAGCACTTACAGTTTCTTCACTCATAGTGGCAAAACCTCAAGGTACCCGATGAGCATTTGGTCCTTACCAATTCCTGCAAAAGTTAAGATGCTCATTTGGTTACGTTCCACAATAGAATACTCACCACAAATAATCTTTCACTACAAGAAAATTGCTTATTAGCGATAGCTAATTTACCGATAGCTTATTACAATGAAAAATAGATCCATCATAATAAATTGAAATAGTTATTAACGACAGCAATTTTGTCAATAGCGATGGCTTAGCCATCGCTAATAAGTAAATTATTATTAGTGACGGCATTAACGATGAAGTCTTGCCGTCACTAATAATAAGCCCTAAATTAACCCCCTCGGTCCCTCGATGGGCTCGCAGAAACCCCGCCACTTCCTTTGGTCCCTTGTCGGCTCCCTTTCTCCGATCGCCATTCTCCCTCACCGTGCCGCCTCAGCCCCCAACCTCCTCCTGCCGCCTCGGATCCGATGGTCTCATCCCAGATCGAAGCTTCCCAAGCCCCACCCTTTCTTCCCTAGCACTGTCAGCCGCCTCCTAGAGCCAACTTCCCATCGCCCGGCCTCCCTCTTCCTTCTCCACCACCGTGCCCCATCGGATCGTGCTTCCCCTTGCCAGATCAACTATGCCCTGCCTCCCCTTCTTCCCCACCTCCCCCTTGTTCCCCGCCGCACTGTCAGACCCACACCCCGCCTTCCCCTTCGAAGCGCCCAGCTGCCGGAGCACCGCATCGCCAAACTTGCACCGCCACCGTCAGACTGCACAGGTGAGTATTAGCGATAGCGACGGCTCCATCGCGGTCGCTACTCCCATTCCCATCTTTTAAATTTTAAATATTTAAAATTAGATTTATCTGATTAATTTAATTAATAATATTTAAATTTAAATATTATTAATTTAAATAATATTATTAATAATATTATTAATATTATTATTTAAATTAATATTATTCTCAGGAGATAGAACCACTCCGGGAAGCTCTCCGATGAGAGTAGCCCTACTACCTTCGACGGTAGGGTTCGAAGTTGGACCACCGTCGGACTGGCTCTGACCTGCTCATTTACTCTGATGGTGATCAGAGCAGCTCGATGATTAAGTTCTAAGCCCTAAGACCGGCCCGAAGTCCGAACAAAATTTCGAACTAGACTCAAGAAGGGGTGTAGCCTGACCCACCCGATCCATTGCTAACCCTATTTGCAATGCCACTCGATGCTTTGAAACCTCCAGGATGGGATTTGCCTAGATGCCATGCTGGTATGCTCGCATGGCCTGATCATCTAGTATGCTCCAAGCCCGCATGTGCGGGACGTGCGTCTCGACCATCCCCCTTTGCAATGATACTCAATACTTTGGAACCCACTAATTTTAAAATATTTTCTATGCTATTATAGATGTCAAGGGCAAGACGAAGGATAACCATAAAGCCTGAGCAGATATAAAGAACATATGCAAGCGTCTTCTATTAGAGCTAGTTGAGGTGTCTCCAAAAAAATTTCAGAAGCCGCAAGCAACTTACACTTAACGAGAAAGCAGTTGAAGGATATATATGAATAATACAAAAATCTTAAATTCTCAGATGATTATGTAAGTAATCTAGTTCGGTACATCAATATCAAAGATTGCAGGTTGTATCGACTAAAGAGCCATAACTGTCATGTCTTCATGCAACGATTACTCACATTGGCTTGGCATGATCTCCCTCCCAACCCTCTATGGAGTTCTTTGATCAAGCTTAGTCTTTTCTTCAAAGATATTTGTCTTACCGAACTATCCACCAACCATATCTCTAATCTTGAGGCTAGCAGTGTAAAGACTATATGCAAGTTGAAGAAGATATTCTCTTCTAGTTTCTTTGACTCTATGGAGTACTTCGTGATTCATCTTATTAAGATTTGATATCTCGAGATTCAATCCATATTGAGTCCACAACATGGTCCAAGACGATGAACGGAGTCCAACGAGCCCAAGATCAGCCCAAACGAAGTCCAGATGGAGAAGATACGCATGAAAGAAAGTGGTATGATCCATAGAGCGATGGAGGCTGCAGTGTACTGAGCACATGCGATGGCGTGTAGGCCAGCCATGAGCGCACAAACGCACATACGAGCGTGGCCCAGGCCCAGGTGGGCATGTGCAAGTGCAGCCCGCTCAAATTTCTCACGTGATCCATGTGCGGTGCGTGGATCGACAGTCCATGGAGACCATTATGGACCGATCGGGCATTTTTCGCCCGATTTTGCATGGTCCACCATGGATCGAATGCATTTTAGAGGCATTTCTCATTGGTGATTGCACGATTGGATGGCCGTGGGATGTTACAATCTTGATCGGACGGTTCGAGAGGTTTCTTTAAGTTATAATCAAAGTCTAATTCCAATCTAAACCCTATTTGATGCATTTAAAAGCCTGTGGATAAACAGTGGCTCGGGGGGTGACCGGTAGAGACCTGAGCGCAGTCGAGAGAAGCAGTTTGATAGGTAGCAGTAGCAGGCCTTGGAGAGCCACTGACAGAGAGTAGAAGCAGGGGTTTCAGGCAGACTGTCAGATAGCAGACAGCAATCACTTTTGGGGTTCAAGGGGTCTTCTTAGATAAAGAATTTTTATGAGGGAGAGCTTCTTGTTGAGAGAGAGATTGGAAGTACAAAAATTGAGGGTGTGATCTCCTCTTGTAATTTTTTTTCTCATAGTAAAGCTTGCATGCCCTATGGAGGCGAGCCTTTTGGCTGATTCATGTATTTGATTGTGTTTTGTTTATTTTTCTTGCTTCCTACTGCGATGCGTGGTATCGAAAAGGTCTTGTAGTAGTGGTGTCCTGACCAGACATCTCTAACAAATGGTATCAGAGTGAGGCAATACCAGGGCATAGGTTGCAACGATGGTAATCAAGATTGAAGATGGAGAAACAGGCTCAATCAAGATGGAGATCAATAGATTTGATGAAAAGAGTAATTTCTTCTTGTGGCAAGCGAGGATGAAAGATGTGCTCATCCAGCAAGGATTGATGGATGCTCTCTTATGTAAGGAGAAGTTGATTACTATGGAGGTGCAAGATTAGAGGTGGCTACAGATGCAGATGGTGAGTACCATCCGCTTGTACCTAGCTGATGAAGTGGTGATCTATGTGCTTGACGAGATTTTTTCGACAGTACTGTGATCGAAGCTTAAGGAGTTGTACATGACGAAGTCTCTCACCAATACTCTCTTCCTCTAGAGGTAATTCTATCAGCTGCGGATGACTAAGGGACAGAGCGTGTAGTAGCATCTCAGTCACTTTCAAAAGATCCTGACCGACCTCCTCAGCATTGGTGAAAAAGTTGAGGAGAAGATCAAGGCATTGATCTTGCTAGCATCGTTTTCTCCTTCATATGAGTTCTTGGTAACTACTCTTCTAGTAGAGAAGAGCACCATCAAGATGGACGAAGTCACCGTATATATAATGATTCTCTAGAATGAAGTTCTCAGGCAGGAGAATCCAACTTCAAGCTCAAACAGTGGTAGCTCAACTTTGGTGATTTCTGAAGGGGCAGGAGGTGGTAATCGAAGCGACAAGAGATCGCGAGATGGGCGATCCAAGTCCAGGGTGAGGGATTTGAGCAAGATCATATATTATCGGTGTAATGAGTTGGGGTATTTAGCCAGAGATTGCCCTCAACTCAGAGATCGAACGAGGACTACTACAGCGACAGTCAGTAACGAGTCAGAGGATGATGTCCTATAGATATCTGATGAGGTATCTACTTCTTTCTAGCAGTGAATTTTAGATTCTACATGCACCTATCATGTATGTTGCAGAGAGGAGCAGTTTGACTTCCTAAGGAGTAGTGAGGGTACTGTTTTCTGCTGGATGGATCAAGCTGTGCGATTTGAGGTATCGAAGCTGTCAGCTGAAGGGCACATGATGGTCCAGTGAGGAGATTGAAAGAGGTCCGATACATATCCAATTTTAGACAAAATTTTATCTCACTGAGCAGAATAGGTTCGAGAGGCTACAAGATGGTAGCTAGTGGAGGAATCTAAAAGATTTTACATAGCGATAGGATTATTCTAGAGAAAAAGAAGAGGATGAGAGGATATTACTATCTGATGGGGAGCCCAGTGCGAGATGGAGCTTCAGGAGCCAAGGAGAGTCCAGAACGAGGTGGAGCTCTAGGTGGAGGTAGATCGAGCACGAGATGCGAGACTCGAAAGGATGAGAGATGATATCGCAGAGTGAGGTCCTATTACCACAGGATGATACCTCGAGCAGGTCTCAAGTCAGGAAGAGCATAGCATATGAAGGAGATGAGATCGAGCGGCTTGGCTCGACTCTCATGTTTGTCCATCCATGATTAGTAGGTGATTGTCCCAGGACATGGAGGTGAGGAGATCTAGAAGCTCTTAGAGTTAGGAGGAGGCCAAATGTCGAGTCAAAATGGAGATTGTTAGAATTTGACATCTTGAGATTCGATCTATATGGAGCCCACAGTGAGGTTCAGGATGAGGAACAGAGTCCAATAAGCCTAAGATCAGTCTAAATGGAGTCCAAATGGAGAATATATGCATGAAAGAAGGTGGCACGATCCATAAAGCAATGGAGGCCAATGGTGGGCCGATGGAGGACACGACTGAGCGAGCATGCACGGTGGCATGCGAGCTGGCAGTGAGCGCATGCCCCAGCTCACTAATCCATGGGTGCGCACGGTGCATGGCCCAGGCCCAGGCTGGCATGTGCGTGGGCATGGCACAGGCCCAGGTGGGCACGCGGAAGCCTAGGCAGGTGCACGCAAGCGTGGCCCGTGCAAATTCCTCACATGGTCCATGCACGGTGCATGGACCGACAGTCCATGGCGACTATTGTGGTCCAACTGGGCATTTTTCGCCCGATTTCTCACGGTCCATCATGGACCGAATGCATTTTGGAGGCATTTCCCGCTGGTGATTGCATGATCGGACGATCGTGGAATGTTGCGATCTTGATCGGATGGTTCGGGAGGTTTCTTTGAGGTATAATTGAAGTCTAATTCCGATCTAAACCCTATTTGATGTGTTAAAAAGCTTGTGGACAAACAGTGGCTCGGGAGGTGATCGACAGAGACCTGAGCGCAGTCGAGAGAAGCAGTTCAGTAGGCAGCAACAGCAGACCCTGGAGAGACATCGATAGAGAGCAAGAGCAGGGGCTTCAGACAGACTGTCAGGTAGTAGACAGCGATCGCTGTAGGGGTTCAGAGAGTCTTCTTAGATAGAGAGAGCTTTTGTGAGGGAGGGCTTCTTATTGAGAGAGAGATTGGGTGTACAAGGATTAACGGTGTGCTCTTCTCTTCTCATTTTTTTTTCTCATAGTGAAGCTTACATGCCTATGGAAGCAACCCTTTTGATTGATCCATGTATTTGATTGTATTTCTATTTTATTTCTTCTTTCTTCCTACTGTGATGCATGGTATCGAAAAGGTCCTATGGTGGTGGTGTCCTGACCAGATATCTCCAACACATCTAACGTATGAAGCTAAGATCGAGAGACCAATGAAATATAAATGGATGTATCTATTTGAAAGATACATACATAGACTTAAGAAGAAAGTGAAAATAAGACCAGAGTCGAAGGTTCTATTGTGGAGGCTTATATAATTGAAAAAAATTTTAATTTAGCCAACACTAATTTAACCCAAGTGTGCAGACAAAGCTGACTCAAGTAGATCAAAATGATAATAGTAGTAATGGATTAAAGATGGAGATCTCAATATTTGCCTATCCTACTTGTGAATTTGAGCACGAGATTCGTCGAGTATTAACTGATACTGAAATTCGATAGGCAGAGACATATGTTTTGGTAAACTGCACGAGATCGATCCATATGTTGAATAAGTATTCATCAAAATCTCAACTTTTTAATCACTTATCATCATGCACTTATCTTATGCATGTATGGCAATATGATGAGATATTGAGACAGGACAACCCGATGATAAGTGAGGAAAAAATTTTCACTCAGTGCTCATTAGCAAATTGGTTCCATCAATTAGTAAGCTACCATTGTCATTTTATTTATTTTAATTTCTCTCAATTTATTTTTTTATAATATGTAGGTCATACAAGGAGGTAAATCCATACATAAGAAACTATGACCATTAGGTTACAGGTCAACAAAATACATGACATGTCATAATGACTATAATATAAATGGTTTCAAATTTCAAACACAATAATATAGATATCATAAGAGTACAATGAACAGCGGTGTGTGTATAAATGGTAGCTAGTGGACAGAGATGGAAAGTGACTACTATAGAATCCGTGAAAAAGTGATCAAGTTGACCTACCTTAGAGGTAACAGTGTCGTTCTGTTTGAATGTCAATGATTTGATATCGATAATTGTATGAAGGTTGATCCACGGCACGGGCTTATTGAAATCAAATATGAATCCAAAGCATATGTTAATAATCCTTTTGTACTAGCTCAACAAGATGTTCAAGTGTATTATACTCTATTTCCATCAAAGAAAAAAGAAGGAAAGATTGATGGGCTATATGTAAAGTTAAGTCTCAAGCCATTCATTACGAGCTCGAAGAAGAAGAAGAACTCTATTTATTAGAATACTTTCAAAAGGATGAAACATTAGAAGTTCATCAGCATTTAATAAATGCAGAGTTGGATGCTCTAGAAATTCTTCTACATATTGGCCAACATGAGGAGGTAGATCATATTAAGTTATTTTTAAGGAGCATCATATCCAAGAAGGTGAAAAAGAGAAAGAAGTGGAAGAAAAGGAGGAAGACAAGAAATTGAAAGAAGAATCTGAAGAGTATCAAACATCTGAAGGAGAAGATGAGTAGTTAACCCTAGGAAGGAAGGAGTCGACTCTAAAGAGAAGACTGGCACATAGTAGGAGTCAGCCCCAGGGTAGATAGGGTCGTTTCTCAATAATTTCAATTGTTTTATTACTTTTCATATTTGCCTTACATCATTTCAATTATTACATTATGCGTCATATTTATATAATTAATCTGTGAATCTATTATTTTATTTTCAAAAATTACAGGATGAGTACTTCTAGAGGATGGAGCCATGCTAGCCAAGGAGAGAGCTCCAGAAAAGAGAGCTCTCATGTGGGCAGCTCATATGGTTCTGCAGCACCTGCACTATGAGCTAAAATCTAACACTAAAAATTTTCAATTAGGTTATTTATTTTTATTATCTGATATAATATTCTTTATAATTTTTTGCTACTCTTAGATTCAGACGATGTGGGGTCACCATTGATCCTACAGTCACATAGAGCAGTGGCCAGCTCTGAGCCTTAGCATCATGGTAGAAGACCCATCTGGCTCACGGCACCTCCGACTCGACTAGAGGATAGAGAGCTAGTGCACATTCAGAGCCACACGTAAGCACTAGATTTCAACCAATATTTTAAAAAATTTATCATTTTAGAATCAACATTTATTGTTCAAAATCAATTTATAAGATATTTAGGGAGCCTGGGGTGTCTCGTGTCGTTACAGGATCATCCGACAATTGACGTCGGGCCGACGAACGAGTTTTTTGATTGGCCATCAGGAGCTCATGACGCTGCATGGGAGATGCTCCTGATAAGTCAAAGGTGTTTCATTTTAAATTTGCGGTATGTTTGTATCCTATTTATTGATACATGACATCCTTTATCTATAGTCATACTACCGATTTGAGACTCCTCAGGATGAGGAGACCAGCCGTCGGATCTTCGAGGAGGTCATCACACATCGGCTCCGTGATGGGCTATACCACCTCAGGCAGTCCGCGATTGAGTTCTCTAGTTCCGAGTCACCATCGGACTGAAAGTCTTTCATGGATCACTGGATGCAGAGGGACATTTGGGAGACCCTTTATGACTAGTGGAGCAGTGAGGAGTACTCAAGTAGATGGTAGAGGGTCCAATAGAATCAAACCGTCCAGCAAAATCTGATCAAACAAAATCAGACCGTCCAGCGAGATCTGATCAAGCACACTAGCGACTCTGTTGGCACACATGTCATTGTAAATAGATTAATAAAATTTAACTTATATTAATCTCAATTTTAGTTGATGACATGTTAGTTTTTATTAATTTGATTTTTTTTTATTGTAGACACGATAGCTGGATCATGTACCACGGCAGCTATAGTTGTGGGAGGCCACGCACCAGTCTAGAAGGACCAGTAATTACTTAGATTCTAGGTCCACATGGATCATTATAAATAAATATTATCTATTAATTTTTTTATATACTGATATGTATAATAGAACTAATGAATTTCTAAATTGTGTAGGTAGATTATACAGAGTACATCATGGTATGGCATGGTGAGGACCGTCCTCTCAGCCCCTCCTTGACCTCGAGTGATGGCTCAGGACCATCGAAGGGATTACTAGGAGCTGGGTCATAGGATTCGGACATAGCTTCAACCCTCCAGTAGCTCGTTGGTCTTCGACATCCTCCTCTCAGGCCTCAACGACTCAGACATGGGGCAATGCACCTATCAATGAGGTTGTGTAAAGGCTTTTTGACAGCAACCTCAGAGCTTCCAAAATGCCATCCGCGATATGGTGGTTAAGATTTTTCGAGATCCACATCTGCATGATCAGCTAAGCTCGTTGTCACAGCCATCACAGTAAATAAATCAAACAGTATTAATATATTTCTTTACTTGCTTTATATTTTTATGTTTAGAAGCTTCACATAGTTAGGCTTGAGTCGAAGAAAGGGGATCTCAGGATGAAAAATCAATCTTCTTATCTGATGGATGGGATGGAGGTATAGATATATCCATATCATCAAATGAAATATGTAGGAGTAATCCATTCGAGAATCGGAGGAGTATATCGAAATATACCCTTCCATGTCGATTTAGACTTGAGGCGGAAGGGTGGGGTATCAGGAGTCAAAATTCAATCTAACCATCCGATGGATGGGTCGAAGATGTCTGTAGCTTCGTATCATCGAATAAAATATGTAAAAATAATCCATTCAAGAATTGGAGGAGTATATCGAAATATATCCATCCGTGTCGATTTAGGCTTCACATGAGAGGGGGTATCTAGAGGATCAAAATTCAATTTAACCATCCGATAAAGTACTGACTGAGGGAATCTATAGCTTCATATCATCGAATGAAATATGTAGAAATAATCCGTTCGAGAATCAGAGCAGTATATTAAAATATATCCCTCCATAAAGGTTTAGGCTTGAGACGTACCAATTATAATAGTTTTACAGTTTCAATTAATTTAGTTTAAAGTTACTAATAATATTTTATTTTCTTCATTACAGGATGCTGGGATATCTGACTCTCATCCATCTGCTGTTATAGAGGACGTACAGGAGCAGAAGCAGGAGGTGGACGATCTCCATTAATTTTTTTGTTTATATTGTATTTAAAATTTGAGCAATATTATTTGTATAATTTAATTTCGATTTAATATATAATATTAGTTTTTATTCATAATGGTGATAGTTAATTATTAGTTGGTATAATATCCATAATATAATTACTTGTTAATCAAATTATAACAAGTTTTAACAAATATAATTGCTAAAAATATTTTTTTAAAAATATATATATAATTATTAACGACGGCTTTAGCGATGAAGTTCTGTCGCTAATACTTTTAGCGGTGGCTTATTAGTGACGGCACTCCATCACTATTATATTTTCTAAATTTTTTAATTTCGAAGCCAAAAAAATTATTAGCGATGGATTACCATCTCTAATAAGGTTATTAGCGACGGTCAAGGAGCCACCGCTAATAAGGTGCTTTAGTGTCAGAGTTTTTTCCGACGGCTTTTTAGCGACAGTATTGCATCACTAGTAGTATTAGCGATAGCAATTTACTTATTAGTGACGGCGGTTGGCCATCGCTAATATTGAGTTTCCTTGTAGTGTCTGAAAGAGAAATTTCCCTGCACCCTAGCATTGTCCCCTCTGTAGTTCAGCAGAAGAAACGGTTGATCACCTTTTCACAGCATGCCAATACTTCTTCCAGATCTGCAAAGTTATCACGCAAAGGCTCTCGCTGCCTTCTCCACCGCATAAAATTCAGGAGTTTTTGGGAACATCGAGGAAAACCTAGGCAGCGCTAACCCAAATAGATGATATTCTGCCTTGTATTGGCAATGATGTGGTGCTTGTGGAAAGAACGGAATAGAAGGATATTCTGTTTCGAAGCTAACTCCTATGGAAAGACCATGGAAATGGAAATGACTTTGTTCAGAGACTGGCTAAGGGCTGTTGAAATATGGAATCAGACTTGCTGGAGAAGATAACTCACTTATTGGAGCATCTACATTAACCAAGCTTCCAAAGAGCTGTTTTACTCTGAACACATCCCTGGCTTTGGCTGCTCGGTCTAGTTAAGCAAATGAGTCAAGTACTTAGCAGCAACAAACCTGTATGCACCCCATAAGTGAGCACATACCATGAAGCATGCAGTTGAATCTTCTACAAATGCTAACAGGGATCTGAAAATCTGAAATTGAAACCTGAAAATCTGAAATTGCAACCTGAAAACCTGTAGCTGAAAACCTGAAAATTATATCTGAAAACCTGACCACCTGAAAACCTGTTAACTATAACCTGAAAATCTGAAAATCTGAAAACTTGTAACTGCTTTCTCTTGTTTTGATCGGGCATGGATTCAAGCTTTCTCAGCTTCATTCATTGCCCTCAGCTGTAAATATCTTACCGCATAGGCTACTAATAAATAAGGTGGTACAACCTCCCACTTCATCAAAAAAAAAAAATGTCACACTTAATGGTTAACAATTAGTTTTCATACTATATACAGTGCATGCATTGCTGTTGATAGCCGTCCATCTTCTGAAGATGGTCATGGAGCATGTTGGGATATACCGACTGACCCTGACGCCGACTGATCATTGTGCCGACTCTCCAACGGATCCCGATGCCGACTCTCCAACGGATCCCGACGCCGGCTCGCCGATACCGACCGGCAGCAACTCCTCTGCAGATCCCGACACAGGCCCATCCCCCGAGATGGATC
>KE504661.1:2057447-2067905 GCA_000441515.1 Elaeis oleifera
ATGATAATTTTTATTTAATCAAAATTATAATTTTTATTTTTTATAAATTTAAATTTAATTTTAATTTTTATCTTTTTTTTCGTTTTTTTCTCTTTTTTGGGGAATAATTAAAAGCGCCAATTAATATGGCGTTTTTAAAACGCCATTTGGAATGGCGTTTTAAATTTTTTTTTTTCACATGGTCTACATGGAAAATGGAGAGGGTGATGTGGCATGATAAAACGCCGTTCAAAATAGCATTTTATCGTTTTACATCAAATCGATAAATAAGTTATAATTTAATTATTTTGTAATTAAGTTTTTTTTTGTATTAGTTAGGAAAAGGTCTCAGAGGAATTTGCATCAGATGACTTCACGAAGCCTGTGAGATATGACACGAGCTCAGGGAATGGTACCAACAAGGCAAGAGCATTCCTCAAACATTATGCTCATCCTCTCAGTAAGTGGGTTCAGTTCTGGCCACTGGAACCACAAGGCTACAGGTATGCCTACCACAACCCGGTCATGCACTATTTGCATCCTTTACCCCTAAGCCCATGGGAAATCATAGCAGAAATGTGTAAGAATTTTCTCTAGCTTCATTCATTAGAAGTTAATCAACAAATAAAATATAGCCATAATGACTTTCTGGCATGTTTCTAATGTCCCATAAGTTTAGTGCATGACCAGATCTCTTTGGATGAGAGAAGATGTCCTAAACTATAGCAAGCTTGATGTATTGATCGGGAAAGATGGGACAGTACGCGATCGAAAGCAGAAGATTAGCCATTCAACTGCTGGATGCCATACTGGAAAGCCTGGGATTGGGTCATGGATACCTGAATGACAAACTTGAAGAAGGAATCCGACTCATAGCCATGAACAGCTACTCAAAGTCGTCCCAGCTAGCTGAGATGGTTGAATTGGCTCCTCATTCTGATTATGGATTTTTAACCATCTTGCTCCAGAATTGTCAAGGCCTCCAGGTCATGGAGAGCAATGGCGAGACCTGGAGAGCAGTCCCACAGGTCCCAGAGGCCCTACATGTCCACATTGGCGACTACCGAGAGGTGCTGAGAAATGGCCTATACAAAGGCGTGGTCCACAGGGTAGTTCTGAACCGTGAGAAGCAGAGGATTTCGATAGCCAGCATCCAGAGTCTTTCCATGGACGAAAAGGTCGAAGTTGCCAAAGAGCTGCTGGATGAGCAACGATACAAAAAGTACAAAGAAAGCAGCTTCAAGGATTTTCTCAAGTACCTCTCAACCAAAGGTAGCAAGGAGAGACGCTTCATAGAGAGCCTCAAAGTCAATGCAGCTCTCCTTCAACTACGAAAACAGAGGAAGTCCTCCTTTGGTGTTGGTTTTATAATACTGCTGAGCGGAAGTGTGGCTTGCCTCCATGTTAGTTTAGTAGTATTTGCGTTATGTTGCTATAACCGAGGTTGCTTGTATCCAGTCCTGTTGTATAATAAAAGTTAAATAACCTGTAGTCTGGTGTGCCAAAACTGAGGTTTCTTGTACTATGTAAGATGTATAATTTGTAGTCTACCAGTGGAAATGGACGGTTGTTTTCAAACTTGTGCGTGGAATAGTCACGGTTATGGAGGCGTTACAGATACTGATGATCTACCAGCCAGAATTGCTGAGACAAAAATGTAGGAGTCTAAACACCTTACAACATGCAATCATTCCAAATCATTCCACAGTTCGCCGGGAGGTATTACACTGCAAGCATTCACACAACAGCCATCAGCACTAAGCAGCTGCGTTATTGCATAATTTAAATGGGGTGCTGTTACTTTCAATTTAGAAGACTGACAAGCATTAATTTAAGTACCGTACGTTGTTCTGTTTAGCCGTCCTAACCAAGTTTTGACAGCCGACAGCCTCAACATAAAGAAACATGACAGGGATACTTGTGGCAACTAACCCACCAACTACTAGCAGGATGACGAGGAGAAGGGTATCAAATCTCAGTAAGTGCCGTTTATGGATGTTTACTCTCTTTTTGGTGATGTTTCTGTTCTTTTCTTTCTTTTATATGTGTGGTACAAGAAGGGAGTACCCCCACAGTGGTTACACATGGACAAAGCTACACAATTCCAACGAGGAATACTGTTTCATATGCATGTTAATGCACAACGACGATATATTGACGTTAGATCCATGACTGGCTTCAAGACAAAAGATGCATGTTTCGATATTATATTTGGGCTATCATGCTTGTGCTAGAGACCAAATTGTCAATTAAGTAATATTTATAATTAATAAGATCATGGGTGAAACGAGGACCACAGAGTCTGAAGTCCAGTTGGCCCTGTGCCCATGGGTTCTCAGCATGCGGGACAAACCATTTCGTACTACAAGACAAGTTTGTCGTTGGATTAGGGCAGCAACTAGCGGAGAGTTCGACATTTTCCTTTTAGCCATCTCGGTTTCTTAAATGAATATTGTGGCAGCTACGTGTCACTCAAGAAGCAAATCCTTTTCTCCTTGATGTTACTCCAACTATATTTTATTTCCGCTACCCGTTCTTTTCTTTCTGACGAGATGCATTGAATTTTGTGCAAGGAGATACCTTGCACATTGTTGGGACGTGAAGTGGCTAGAGAGTTGAGTAGAGCGTATATATGAAAAGTGGGGAGCACAGCTAAGGAGGGCCAAGTGTGTAGGTGTAGTGTGGACGATTCAAGCATATCTGTGGGGCCTGGCAGATCAGAATGCTCTTTATGATGGATAGCATCACTTTGATGAGGATCGTTCTTAGCTCTATAATGGTTTATTTTCTCTCAAACTCGATCTTGTTCAAGACCTAGGTGTTAAAGCTGGAGCGACACTTCCAACATTTGCATGAGGTTCACATCCCGAAAGTCAGAGTGTACATTTATTGGCTTGAGATATGGCCTGTCAACTATTGGAGGGCGGCAGCCTTGACATTCAGTCACTAGTCACGATATGGGAGGCCCTGATTGCTGGATATGTGGTCGGGTTTTTGCTCAGTCTAGAGAGCTTGTGGAGTACGATGTTGAGGGGCAAGTATGACTCGGGGTCAGTGGGCGAGGAGATCTGAACAAGTCACAGTAACTCATTCTTCTAGAGAGAGATATGTTGACGAGCCTCTGAAGTGATCTCACAGATGAGATGGGTGGTGGGAGATGGCTGGTCAGTGGATTGTTGGATCTATGGATTGCTGACCTGCCATTGAACTGGTGGCCAACCTTCATTAGCTCTGAGGTACAGACTCCTTGAAGGTTTATGATCTTCTCCACCCAGATGGCATAGGCTGGGACCAGACGACTATAGCTCGCATCTTCAGGGAACAGATGGGAGAGCGCATGCGATCCATGATGTTTCTATCCATAGATGCCAAGATATTAGAGTCTGGATATCCTCTTGTACCCGAGAGCGGTGATGGCCGATCTGTATCATTTGTTCGATGAGAGCCCACTAGATGTTTGGATGTCAGATGGATCTGGAGGTCAGAAGTGCATCTGATCAAGGTGAGTCTCTTTCTATAGAAGATGGCCTTATGCCGGCCATCAACTAGGGCTATCCTAAGGGATAGAGACATGGATCCTTCTGTAGTGTGCCCAGTTGTGACCTGGAGGATGAGATAGTGAAGCACGTCTTATTTCGATGTCCAAGGGCCAGACAAGTATGGTATCTCATGGGCCAGCATCACAAATAGCTCATGCCAAGGCTCCAATCCATGCTTTGTTAGAGTTCCAGAGACAAAGCACTAGGAGTGGTGCAACTAAAGCGGCTACTATCCAAGTCACCTACACTGCTTAATATATCTAGCTGATGAGGAATAATATGATATTTGAGTTTAGACAGTGCCCGACGAGATTCATCTTAGAGAGAGCCCTCATTTTGACTAGAGAGTTAACTGAAGTGACTTTGAAGTCTTGAGAGATTAATTTGGGACTCCCATCTTGCTTGTGTACCTGACAGATTTTCATCTCCTGGGAGTAGGGTTGGAAATGGGCCAAGTTGAGCCAGGCCATACCCCTACCCTAGCTCGACCTGAAATATTTTTCAAATTTCGGACTAGGCTTAGGCCTAAGCCCGGCCTGTGCCCAAGCCTGAGCTCAATCTGAATCCAATCGAGATAGCTCGAATTACTTATTTAGGCTAAATATTGGGCTGGTCCAAACCTACAAAAATGAAAGGATAATATATGGACAAGGAAAGCAAATAACAATCTAAAAATTCCCAAATGTTTAATATTTATCATCATAATTAGCTAATTTACTAACTGACTAGGGATTGAGCTAACTCATAACTTATCTAAACGGCTAAACCCACTTGACTAAGGATCAGACTCAGGCCAGATATTTGAGCTATTGATCAAGCTTGAATTCAGCCAAAGGTATACCCGAGCCCAGTCCGAAAGACAAACGAGCCCTATAATTAGGCTGAAGCCCGATCCGAAGTCAGGCCAACTCGAGCCCAGTCCAGCCCTATCTTAGAACCCCCACCTCCGATAGACCTTAAGATCAACTTTGATGGTAGTGTCAGAGACAAGGGCGGTGGTGCTAGCTTTATATATGATCCGGGGGTTGAGGTCTGGCTTGGTGGTAGCCAAGAAGAGCTACTTGTTTAAGCCAATGGTCTCTAGAGCAGAGCATCGTACTGCTTAGGCAGGATTCGCTTATGCTCGATAGATCCTACGAGCTAACCACCTCATCATAGAAGGAGACTGCCATGATAATGACTTAGTTATAAGGATGTAGACGGAGAGTCATATCTCATCCTCTTCTGCAGAACAACGTAGTCTAGTTGTTGGGTTGTGCCGGTCTTGCTATTCGATATATTTTCAGAGAGGCTAATATAAAGGCAAACTGGGTGGCCACTTATGTTGTTGAGCACATCGAGGATATTCTTTGAACGAGTATGGAGGTGGCCCCTAGATCTTTTAAGGATATTTTATTTTCTGACTCTTCTAAATATATTCACACAAATCTATATAAATGCTCCATTTTCAACAAAAGAAGGAGTATAAGTGTCGTTTTGTATGAGTAAGTTTTAATTAATTAAGTCCAATGAGATGTGTGATATGCCGAAGGTTATCGAGTAGTTAAAACATACGTCAATCTACTTGGTAATGGGCACTAACCCTCACTTTATATAGTCTATACCTAAGGAAGATCTTCAGGTGCACATCCTCTCACACTAACACTATTGCTTTCATCATTCTTAAATCTACATTCCTTCCCAAAATTCTTGCTTGAGTTAGATATCAGAAAATTTTTGTCAGACAAAATTCGACAATCTTTAATGTTGCTTTTCTCTTGCTTTGAGGCCGACTCTAAGCAGACCTCTTCATTCGATCATAGCCACAACCAACACTCATCAGCAATTAATACTTTCTAACAAATATTTTAAATGAGGTCTTATATTGTTATAAAATGATATTAGGATGGACTCAATCCATGATCCTATAGATGAAGAGATACTACAGCATGAGTTGATTGGGTTGATCATGAGATCATATGATATTTGTAAGTGAATTTGAATGAATTTAGACTCTTAATCTAATAAAATTTAAACAAAAAAACATGTAAGAATCCGCATGAGCGAATATTTAGTTCCTTACGGGTTTAAACACTAGATAGATTTAGATATTTATACAAAGTTAAAAATTAATAATACCTTTGATTATTTTTTAATAAATTTTATATTATATTATTATTATTATTATTATTAGACTCGTTAGCGTGCTAAAAAAAATCAATTAAAATTTGGCTAATCTTCACGTGCGCGAATACCACGACGTTGGACCGGGTCCGATGGCGTGCTTTTTCAGTCTTTTCTTTCAAAGTCAGAGTGCAGCTAATCGTCACGTGTGCGAAAACCACGACGTTGGACCGGGGCGCGGACCGTGTCGTGGGTTCTGCGAGCTTTCCTCAAAAGCCGCCAAATGTGGCATAACTGGGGTGCTGGCAGATGCTTTCCACGCGCAAGGGGGCAAAAATGGCCAAAATAAATTATGTTGCAGTAATCCTCAATTAAAGCCATATTTGATGAATATAGGGTGCCCAACTATTACACATATTATTAGCTATCACGGGAAAGAATTTTAAGATTGTGCATCACAATATTAGCAAGAAAAATTATATTATTAGCTATCACGTGAAAGAATTTTAAGATTGAGCATCACAATATTAGCAAGAAAATTCTGGATTCGAATTTTAATGATGTATTTCAATAATCTGAATTTGGATAATTATAATGCAGCTTGATCTCCTTCCTCTCTCTCTCTCTGGTAAAGAAAGAAAAAAAAAAAAAAGAACTCCAGCAAAAATAACTATAGGATTCTTGAAATTCTGCAAGAAAGAAAAGAGATCACAATCCTCATAGAAAAATTCTTTGATTTGTTAGATAAATTCTAATGTTGAACTTTAGATGTTTGCTTGATTTTATTTGAAATTTTATTTTTTATTTTTGTTGGGGGATGGACATTTAATCATATTTGTTTCTAAGATTTGACTTTTCCTTTCTTATCTTGCTTGAAATAATGATCTTTTTTTTTTTTTTGGAGTTAGCTATTTTGCCTATATTTATTTTAATATTTTATTTTTATTTTTTTACACAAAAAAATAATTATTTGGTTTGGGAGTATGAATAATGGTTCATTTGGCATTTACAGTTAAAAAGATTACAAGGTATCAAGTACATACATCTTATCTATACCTAATCTTTTCTTCTCTCCACATCTAATCCTACATCTCTTTTGGACCAATCTGTTATTTTATGTACAGAGCAACTATTTATTACAAAAAAATTTAACAAAAATGCCATCACTTACTCAATAATTAATAGTTAAAATTTACAATTTACAATTTTATATTTTATTTAATATTTTTTATAGTTATTTTTTGTTTACTTCTCCGCATTGCAGAGGTATTTTGCTCGTTAATTAACTAAATAATTCTAACATTCAAGCTAGCAACTAGAAAATGAATCAAAAAAGTACGGCAGACTTGACCGGGATAAGAGCAATAACTATCCTTAGCTCTATTTGTGAATGACCTACTTTCCTCCGTCCGGTTTTCAGCCTCATGATTTCCTTTCTTTTGTTAATGAAAACAAGTTACATGATCCAATCGATTCATTGAATTAAAAGTACTGTCAAATGGTTCGAGGGATGGAGCTATCCCGTTTAATGGTTAATAACAGGTTTTTTTTTTTGAAAAAAAAATGTTTATGTAATGACCTCACTAGTCTTGTATATTTAACCACTGATGAGTTTAATGTCCTTTACCCTGCTTGGAACCATGAAGTAAAAGATAGGTAATTTAAGAAGTACATTACCCTTGAGCATCTTCACTAGAACAGAAACATGAACTCTTGGATGGTGATGTACCTTTGCTGATAAAATGCATAAGCCATATAAACAATAAACAACAATTAAGCTAATCTAAGAACCATGAAATATTTATCCACCAAACAAAAAAAAAGGGAAAACTATTGAAATATTCTATATTGTGTTTGTCATATCATTGCTATGACTACTGGCTCAAAGGCGGGCTAGTAGCCATTAAGCTCAAAATTGTTCTTAAGGCCTCTATTTGTTTTTTAATTTTAATTTTTCTTCTTTTCTTCTGTGTCACTGGAACGCAAAATTTATATCAGCACTGGGTACTTGTGCAATTTTAATCGAGCATGATCAAGTAACAAGGCCACTTTTATAGGAGGTTGGGGCTTGCAATTTGGAGTCCTAGACTTCTGGAGCTGTAACAGAGCTGGAAGTGGGTGCTACACCCTTCCACCATCATCAATCACTAGGCTCTATAGTTTTTGAGAGCAAATGAAATCCATGTGTATTGATGAAGCCTAACCGTAAACTAGTCAACCCTAACTTGACCGAACCTGTTTTTGAACCCAATTAGACTAGCCCGAATCCGACCTAGCTCAACAGTTTCAAATACTATTACAACCCAAGTTGGGTAAATCTAAGGTGACTATATGAGATCTGATTAGCTTTGTTTAAGACTCTATTTGACATTGCTGTTGATTGTAATACTTTTATTTATAAAGCCTTGAACAGTGGAGTTTTTGCTAGTAAAATTTTAATAAAAAGTTATTTACTATTTAGTAAATATATTTTTGAAGTGTTATGATTTTTTTAACATTTATTTGGTAAGTAAATAAAAAAAAGTATTTTCAGTATCAGGAAATAATAACAAATATATGATATGGTAGTGCTTTCAATTATCTAATTATTTATACTATCAAAATTATTATTATAAATTATTCATAATTTATAAATTATTATTTTGACATTCAACCTAAATAGCATAATCAATAGTAATTTTAAAATTAGTATAAATATAATATTATTTTATCATTTAATAAATTATAATAATATTAAATTATTATTATATGGTGAAATGATATTATTATCTTAGGAGCTAAACTTACCTCCAATTAAGCAAATCTCCATTAAGATTCGATCAGACATACATCAGGCAACGAGGATGCTTCATCAATGATCCAACCTATTAAATATGATCTACTATCTCTAATATGCTTATATACCAAAACTCATACTATATAAAGGTTTTTAGCCTAAGTAATCAATATATATATATAATTTTATGGTGTTTAGATTATCCAATCTTTTGATCTCTTAATGTATAGGTTAAAGATTTTCAAATCGTATGATTTTTTTATTTACAAATAGTTTACTTATTATAAATCACATTCAAAAAATTGAATTATCGACGTAAGACCATCATCTTTCAATATAAACATGATCAAATCTTAGTGAGATTTACTCCATATGGCCAACTCTAGCTCATTATTTTAATATATTATAATAATATTACATTCTATATTATTATAGTATAATAATATTATACATTATAATATGATTTCTATAATAAAATAATTATATTATATTATATAGGATGAGATGCACTAAGGCTAGTAACCTCTAGCATTTTCCTTGGCTCATAATATATGTTTTCATCTGGCGTAATCTTTGCGGTACATGACGCACATACCCTTATCATCTGATTAATTAATATCATGAAATATTTCTGTATGTAATCTTCCAGTCCACTCTACTTTCTCGTCAAACAATTAATCATCAGTCGTGAACGATACTGCATGGCCTCGCGACAAAATGATCCGGTCATACTTGCACGTGACTTTATAAAACTCTCCTAAAAATCATTGAACAATCTTGCTCTTTCTCAATGAAAACCCGACCGTTGGCTAGCGTTGGACTTTGACTCAACCCCTATCAATAGCTCCACCACGGCCGGTGAACATACCCTCTGATCCAGACTCTCCAGTGCAGAAACCTCCCTCTTGGTTTCTGTTGGGGAGGTGACCGGATCTCGGCATGTGCGTCAAACGATTCTTGCGTCACGTGGAGGGAGACGAGGACCGGGCGGTAATGGAAATCCAAGTGTCCAACCGTCGTCTTCTTCGTCCGATTGGATCCCCGTCCATCCAACGGTGAGGGAAGATTGGCCTTCTCACGGTTGAAGTAACAGCATGCATGTGCCGTGACGCTGAGGGAAAGCTGAGCGGAAACGTTATGCAACGCTAGGGCCCGCCTGGCATTCTTTGTTTTTGTTTTATTTTAAAAAATCTAAGGAAAATAATATTGACCTAAAGCTGATAAAATGTAATATAAAAAGCTGCTTTTTTTTTAAGCATCCATTAAACCACTTTCTGAAGCAAGATCCGTCTATTTAGAAATGTGAAAAATAAAGGCAACGAATGACAAATACCACCTCCAACATCAATGGCCAATCTACTTTACACTAATTTGTAGGGAATAAAAAAACAACAAGCAGGTTCTTAATATCTTGCACGAGTGATACATGTTATTTATTCAAAAAAGAGTATTCGATGGATAGTTATTATTTGATAAAGTGAGATTTTTTTATTTATTCTCATATAATTGTTTTCTCTTTATCAATTTATTACAAAAAGGAGAATGCATTGTATTTATCAAAAAAAAATATTTAAAGTAGAAAAGAAATATGTTGATTGAGAAGAGCTTAGCATGAAAATGAGCAAGTTTATAAACCCTATTCCAATCATGTCAAAGATTTAAGTTTAAATTGTACATTCTATCAAAAAGCTAAAAAAATTAGTATCTTAAAAAAAGCTACGTCTAATTATATAGCTCATTGCATAAGATTTTTTTAAGAATATTAAATATAAAAATTATCCCTACAAATTTAAGGTTAATAACGCTATTTGCAAGTAACGACTTTTGCCTTCATCAAGGTGCTCAAATAATTTTATCTAATAATATAAAAAAAAAATACACTCAAAAAGGACATATTAACTTTCTAAAGAACATATAATGAGAGTTTAAAATTTAAAAAATATAAATATACTATCCCTATAAAAGAGGGGGAAAAAAAAAAAAAAAAGCTCCTCTCTATCTACAATGCTAATGAGATTATCAATACTACTTGTGACCATTGTGTCTATATATATATTATAT
>KE504661.1:2070063-2084372 GCA_000441515.1 Elaeis oleifera
AATTAGTTTATTATATATATATATATATATATATATATGTATATTATAATGTTTGTAAATAGAGATCCTGTAAACTGGCTTCCTGTGGTGCTCACACATACGGTACATTGCACAGGCCAGCTATCCGGTGATGGACAGCCAGCAAACAATTGTGATACATCAATGGATAGCTGGCGGTTTGCACCGCGGGTGGCGGTGCACCGCAGGATCTACGATCGAGATTCTGTATATGAATATTTCAGCAACTTAAATCGTCACTCAATTAGTGCGTTGTATTCTTGATAATTAATAATGAAGTAGGGGTTATTGATGCAGGACAACTGAGTGATTTTATAAAATAATTTTTCGAGTTAGCATAACATTGCTCCTTTTGGTCGGTTTGTCCTTTCATACATGAAAAGATTTTGTTATGCTCTCACTTGCTCGCAATCTGTAGCAATTCAACAATTTCATTGTAAAAGCTTCTGTTTGATAGCTCGGAATAGATGATTGGGCATTGGTGTAGTGTTTGCAACCTTTCTTGGAAGAGGTTTTGAACTTGAATTTTGGGAGTTTGGACTTTGGATCCTCTCAAGATTTAGGGATCCATTCTTGCTACCATGGCTATCCATGTATCAGTTGATGGTTCTTGATTGCTTAGGTCCTACGATACTTACAATGAGCTATTTTATATGTTGTAATAGATCATACTAATTATATCTGAGTTCGAGAGGTATATTGACTACTTACAATTTGAAAAGTTCGTGACCTTGAATAAGTTCAAAGATTTTGCTTGGCTTGGCGGTAAAGGGAAGAAAAGGCAACAACTCAACGAGAAGATATGACTTATCTTCTCTTCTTCTTCTTCAGACACACTCCCACCATCAAATTTATTAAATCAGGTAAATTTGGTGTTCTATGAATATTAAAAGAAGGAAAAATAAAGGAGAAAGAAAAGGAAAATAGCAAAGGATAGAAGAAGGAAGGTGCAAAGGATGGAAGAAGGACGGTGCAAACTCTTTTTCATAAAATTTTTCACTTGTTCTTTTTTTTTGGTAAATTTCACTTGTCCTTTTGATGTCCACTCTCTAAATATCCTTTAGCACATAAGACATGATAAAATCCAAACTCAAAATGGCTACATTATTAGACTCCCTTGTTTCTTTTCAAAGCATTTGGAGATTAAGATTAGTGAAGAAACATCTAACATACAAGTGGGCTATCATTTATTGCGAAAGGAAAGAATACAACAATGGTCAAGATTGCACCATAATTGGTAAAGAGGTTTTAGTGTAAGTTATTTAGACCCTATCAATTCTCACTTGAGGTAATTTGCTTCTCACCTAAAATTGCCTCCACCTTACAAGGTTTTGTTACTGGACTCCTATGAACCAATGATTACATGATACCTTGCATTGGAGACCATTGGGGTCCCTCGTGAGGAACCGATTTAAGTTGCCACCACCGGAGACTGAACGTAGACATCAGTGCACTGATGACATTCGACAATTTCCCTATATTGAACCATTCACTTCACGAGGGAGTGAGAGCAATACTGGGAAGGCCTTGGCCCCCAATCTCTCATTAAATTGAGAAATGCAATCACTAATAGTAGTGACCCAATCCATATCCCCCTTAAAACATGCATCCCAATAATGCTATGGCCTTTTGTGTGGACGGTAATACGGTGGAATTAAATACTCTGAATCTCGGCTGGCCTCAAAATAAATCAGCTAAAAGTAGCTACGTGGCTCGTCAATCATTACATGCCCTTCTTAATGCTTGGGTACTTCATTTTTAATAGTGCTCGGATTTTTTTGTATTTGCTTCGATTCGATGCTGAGTCATCGTGAACCTTGAGAAATTGTTTAAAGTCATGCAAAATACTTGTGGGGATTGAGTTTCATTTGGTTCCACCTCAGCTCGCAAAATGCTTCTTCGAGGTCGGCTTTATGCCAATCTACCTAAATGCTCTTGACCAGCATGCCATTAACGTAGACTTTCATATTGAGCCCAATCTAATGTTTGAATATCTTATTGATGAGACACTAGTATGTGGCTTCTATATTTTCAACCCAAAAGATATCATTTTATAGTAATACAAATCTTTATTAGTTGTACATGCAGTCTTCTCCACGTCTTTAAATGCCATCCAAATCTGATTGTATCCTGAGAAGGCATCCATGAAGCTCAACAACTGATATTCCCAGGTAGCATCCATAAATTGGTTGATTCTAAGAAGAGAAAACTATCCTTTTAGTATGTTTATTGAGGTCGGTATAATTGATACAAATACTCTACTTATTTTTGCTTTCTTGACCATGACGACAATAGCAACCCACTCTGGATAATCGGCTTATTAGATAAATCTCGCCATCAGGAGTTTATCAACTTTTTCTTAATTGTCCATTATAACTTTGCAGTGAAGCTTCTCTTTTTCTGTTGAACTGAGCGATGATTTAAATCCACGTTCGACCTACGAACAATGATGACAGAAGATATACCTAACATATCAGATATTAACTGGGCAAAATGCCCTCATTGGCTCGTAAAATATCATCAGTCGTTCCTAAAAATTTGGTATCAATTATGCTCCGATTTGAATAGTTCTGCTTGGATCATCTTCGAACAGTACTGCGACAAGTCGTTCTGCTGGCTCCCTCAACTTCCTTCGGGTCCTTCTTGTGGTCTTCAATTGGCAAAGTCTCCACTAATTATTTCCTTTATGGTCGCTAAAAAGCATTGTCAGATGAGCACTTGATCTCTTGAAACTTCTCCAACCCCATTCCTACTCAGGAATCTCACTAGTAGATGGTATGTGGAGAGTATCGCTAGAAAGGCATTCAATTTGGGCCGTCTAAGAATCACGTTGTAAGAAGAGGGCACCCAGACTATGAGGAATGTAAGCTATATGATTTTGCTCCAAAGCTCTTGTCCAACATTCATTGGTAGGGTGATCTCCTCTTCTACTATTATAGAATCTCTAGAAAATCCGACCAAGAGAGTATTGACCTTCCTTGTCGATCTGTAGGCAATCTCATTCATCAGAATGCATCATAAAATAACATATATACCGAGCTTCTATTATCAATTAAATTTTTTTTTTACATCATAATTTACTATCATCATTGATATGATGATAGCATTATCATGAGGAGTCTGAACTCCTCAAAGATGATCATCAGAAAAAGAAACGACATCCCCAATACGCTGTTGCTTCACAATTTCAGCTCGATCCTCTGCCCCCTGTCACTAGCGAGGTCTGAGATAATGTTGATGACACCACCGATGGATCAGTTACCATTGTTCTCCTAATCGGGCTAGTGGTGAGGTGGCTCTTCAACTGCAGTTCTGATGCTCCCCAACATTTTTGCCAAGATAGCCTCTTTGGATTAGGGCTTAAATCTCATTTTTCAACTGGAGGTAGTCCTTGATATCGTGGCCATAGTCATAATAGAAGCAATAGAACTTCCTCTTATTCCTCCTTTTTGGTAGGACCTTCATTGGTTGAGGTCGGTGAAGATGCCCTTAGCCATCAATTTTCATTAAGATCTGGGCTTGAGGAGTGGACAAGAGAGTGTAGTTATTAAGTCACCAAGATAGACTCCTCGATCTAGTGTTCTTCGATGGTCGAAAAAAATCTCCTTCAACCCGAGCTGCACAAGGTTCCTCCTGACCTCGTTTCGTATTAAGGGTTCTCCCTCAGCTTGTTTTCTATATGATCCAAGATTCTTCTACTTGCACGTACTTCAAAGCTCATACTAAGAGGTCAGCATAGTCCCTTAGAAACATCTCATCGAGAGAAAAAATGAGGTGCTCATTCCAAAGCCCTCGCTTGAGCATCAATATTGCCACCAACTCATCGAAATTGCATACTTCGAGCATAGCTGCATTAAAGTGTGCCATATAGTTGTGTAGTGATTCTCTCTCTCTTTCTGTTGGATAGAGAAGAGATTGTTAGTGTTCTTTAGCTGAGCTCAATTATTGTCGAAGTGAGAAAAAAATTATCTTTCGAACTGTTTAAATGAATGGATGGACTTCGGTTGGAGTCTAAAATACTACACCAATGTAAAGGAAGGCAAGGTAGAAGAGGACGTCCGAGATGTCCTGGAGTATCACGAGAGCCTTATAGCCCTCCAAATGGTCGAAAGAATCCAAAGAGCTATCATACGACTCTATTTGAGGCATCTTAAACTGACCTGGAATTGGTTCTTGCAGTATCTTATGGAAGAAAAGGGCAATGAGTTGAAGCTGAGGCCATCACCATTCCTCTTGATTCTATTTTGAACTTCTTTAAGATAATGTTAAACCTTCTTTTTCTCGAGATTGTCCTCTCGATACGATTTTTTGAGATGAGGGGAATAGTCAGAGTGCGAATCTCCACCAAAGGAGATGGGGAATGCCAATGTTAGTCTTTTTCCTTGGGCTTCAATAGGGTGGAGATTGCTAGGTAGTGGGAGCAGAATAATGGGCACATCGAGTGGCTAGCTCTGAGCTCCTGGGAGGAGATCAACGACTGTGCTAAAAGGAGTTGCCTAATGAATAGGCTCTTGAGGCTGCTGCTATTCCATCATCTATTGGAGCTGTTATGCGGCGTTGGTTAATATCTGGACTTGTTGGATCTGGGCATCAAATCATTGTAGATCTACCATTACAGGAGGTTGTGCATATCCCAAAGTGGCGAATAATCGGGCAATGCCATCTTGGCAGCAACGAGATGATTGTCGATGTGAGGTGGCAGATGCATTGTGTGCTTTTATTCTCACCATGTTTTCTTTGCTTTTCAAATGGGCTTTAGACTTTCCTTCTAATGCCAAACTATTGCCGCAAGTCTCCGATCCGAGATGAGCAGTGGTGGTTGGCCTCTTTCTTACCAAGTGGTCAGTCTCAATCTGAGGACCAGGACTCCTTAAGGATCTTGCAAATGAAGTCCACTCTCATTGGAGATTTTTCGATGGGAGATTCTCCGATGGTTAAATCAGTTGGAGCTTGAGAACAATAGAGAAAAGAGTATGGGAGTAAGAGAGCAAATTTTTTTCTCTACAAAAGAACTTACTTGAGAGTCCTTGTGCCCTCCTTTATATAGAAGGGATAGTCGAACATTATCGTTAGGGGACGATGCACAACGGATTACAGTAGTTGCAAGAGAAGGGAAGGAAAATTGAAAAAATGTACAAACACAAAATAAAATACAAAGGATTTAACATGGTTCAGAGTATCTTGCTCCTACGTTTATGGCCACATAGAATTTATATTTTTACTATGAATAAAATAAGAAGTATACAAAAGATGAGAACAAAGAAAAACTTCTCTTGTTCCCTCTCTTCTGGATGCAAAACAATCCCAACAGGAAGAAGAAACCCTCCTAGAGATACTTCACTAAGTTCTAATACCAGTTGTTGGACCTTAGCCCCTAACCAACTTTTCAAAAGATAATTACCTCAGCGAAGATGGAATTTATTAGTCTTTATTAACCACACAGAACCTCACATCTCTGAGTTGATCCGTATCAAGCCTGACCATCCTCATACGGTAGGTTGGTGGTCAGTCCTATTTAATCCCTACCAACCGACAAGACTTATTGCCACATCATCAGTCATCCTCCGGCAATCATCAGCCATCCTCTGACTGGCAACCTCTCTCTGAATCTCATCGGATGTATGCTGGCATATAGCCAACAATCTTCCCCCTAACGACACTCGGAGGGCCTGTCAGGTTTCGAACCTGCAATCTCGCTCTGATACTAGTTATACTCTAATACCACTTGTTGAGAGAGAAAGAAAGAAGAAAGAGAAAGAAAATATCATAAATAAATTAAGATAATGTGGATTGACCTCAAGTCTATCTCCACGGGGCGTGCATGCTTCACTATGAAAGAAAGAAAATCAAATAAATATAAGAAGAACTCACCACTCAGTCCTTGTACAAAGATATCTCAACAAAAAATCTCAAAATTCTCACCAAATCTCTCTGAAATCTCTTTCTTGAAGCCTCTCTTATAACCAGGATGTCACCAGCTACCTCACGCAACAAACGGCTCATCAATCAGAGCTATATAGCCTCTAAAATTACCAAAACAGTGTTACACTGAGAAATCGAATCCAAATCAAATCTTAGAACGATCCGTGGCCGTCCAATCGTGATCGGCTCATACCAGAGCCGTCCGATCATGAGTTACAGCCATCCATAGTCCTGATCAAGCTTGAATTTTGCCTAGACCATCCAATCTCGACCGACAGAGATATCAGCCATCGGATCGTGCAATTCTCTCAGCCATCGGATCTTCACTGGCTGCACTGTCATTCGTTGGATGGCGCAGCTGCAGCAGCCATCAGATCCACACCTAGAATGCATCTTAGCCGCTCGTTAGTACCATCGTCTGCGGCCATCGGCTTGCACCTGGATGAATCCCCTACCATCTGATCCACCTACCACATGGTAGACTGTGCCAGATCGCGATCCACGGTGGATCGAGTGGGCTAGCACCCGTCCTCATGGCTGGCCCAGTGCACTGCACTGCCGGGCCCGACCTACACCACCACCGGCCTGCGATGGCCTGTGGCCCCTTCGATGGCCTGTGGGCCATACCAGCCGCTCCTGGCGCTTTCTCTCACACGTATCTTCTCCGTCTGGACTCTGTTTGGACTGTTCTCGGACTCATTGGACTCCGTTCGTCATTCTGGACCTCATTCTGGACTTATTATTGATCAAATTTTGAGATATTTTTCTCAACAATTATCTCTAATTTTGATAATGGAAGCAGAGAATCAGTGATCACAATTACGAGAATTATGGGTAGTGGGTTATGGGTGTTAATTGCATGACATTAACTGCATAACCATGATTTGCGAAAATCACCCGAGACTCTACAAGATTGCATCAAGTTATCTTTCCTTCCTTTGGGCCTTGTTTCTTTTCTCAGTGTGATCCCAATCCTTGGGTCAGTATGCTTTCGATCTAAGGGTCAAAAAAAAGCTGATGTCATAAAGTCATTTCAATTTGATTTTCTGATCTTCTCTTTCCAATGTCTAAGGGAGTCCTTTATCTTTCTTTTAAGTCATTATTGAGATATCCGAGACTAGTGTTTGGTCATAACCCAACAAAGAGAAGGTCGGGTCGAGCAGCAGATTCCCCCTATAATAATATGCATCTCAAAAATGCCAAGGCCTTTTTATGCGGACAGTCATATGATTGAATCAAATCCCTTGAATCATGGCCAATGTAAATAAGAGCCACATCAATCAAATTTTGTAGTGCGCGGATGAGATCCCAATTTGTTGCCTCCTCATGATGATGCAGATATCATGACTTGATTTACAAAATAATACCATCCTAGATACTTTCATGTTGCTTGCAGATGTACATGAGATCCATATGAATTGTGTACATGATTTGGTACAGATACTACACTTTGTTCCATGACCAAGATATCATTTCATGAATGGGATTCATAGGATTGTCAGATCTTATCCATGGCCACCCTGCTTTATGCATTTTGCAATTGTTGCTTCATAAGAACTACGAAAGGTGGATGACACGAAAGAGTAATTAACTAATTTATTAGGAAATAAGAAATGATCCAATTGGATGAAGATATTAGAGGGTGTTTGGTTGGGAGAGTTAGGTTCTAGAATCGAAATAAAATAAATGACTCCTATTCCAGGGCCAGCTAAAGGGTAAAGCCACCGAAGCTCTTACTTTAGGCCCCCACTAGTTGCCATCCGTCTCGACATCTCCATCAAACCACCGCATCTAGCCATCCACCCACGAAAAGATGAACAACGCCTCCACCTTGGAAGGCCGGAACCTAAATCATAGCACACCGGCTTCATGGTATCCGGCAATGCGGTGTTGTCGAAGATCCGTCGAAGGAATGTCCGGCAGCTGTCGCCGGCTTGCCGCCCGATCGTCGGAAGATCTTACGAAGAAGGCCCTTCTCGTCGGAGATGGCGAGATGGGAGTCAAGGGACTCGAGAGTGGTTCTTGGTGAGGAGGCAGAGGGCATCGTTGGCGGAGAAGAACGGGTGCTTGTCAGGGCCGCAGGCAAAGAAGTCAGCAATCCAGACGATAAGGTCGTCAGAGAGCTTGCAGAGAGAGGCTTCAAGGCGGGTGAGAGCGACACCGGCGAGGAGGCCATCGGGGGCACCAGCGGAACCGCCATCGATGGAGAGGATGCGAACCTGTCCGACGGCAACAGTCTGGCTTGAGGGGCATCTCTGACGAGCTGCAGCAGACATTCCAAGCTTCCGACGGTTGGAGGGGGGTTCCGAGCTTCCAGCGACTGAGCCTGCTTAAGGGGCATCTCCGACAGTAGTGAAGTTTCAGGCTTCCAGTGGTGGGGGGTTCTGGGCTTCCAACGACTGAGCAGTGGGCCGATGGCAAGGAAGACGGAAGGACTTTGAGTCTCCATGTGATAATCCATTTTTTTCATTTCCCAAGTCACGACACACGTAGCAGATGGTGCATGGGAGGAAATAAAGGTGCATCTGCAGCCTACCATGATTAATACTTGGCCTACCGTGATTAATACTTGCCAATTCCCAATCAATCAATGGATTTCTCCATAGCAGTTATATTTTTTTCTTATAAAGTAAGTTTGTTTTTAATTTATAGTATCTATTTCTTAATTCTTCTTTCTTATTCTCTTTACTTTCTCCTTGGTAATACTTTTTAAGACTCTAACTCATATTTTCTGCAGTCTACACTCCTGTACAAGATAATTAGTTGATTATTCATTTTATTTGTAATTAGTATTTAACAATCAAATACTATTATTTAATCTTTATATATTTTTTAATTTAAATTTTATATTATTATTATATTATCTCTATTTTATTTAATACTTGATTCATTGAATTAGAAATTTTGATTGTTGATCTTGTATTAACCATTTAAAAATATAAGATAATTATAATAGGTAAATTTTTTGATGATTCGTAATAAGAATTTAAATATGTCAACTCAAAAATATGAATATAGTTATTCAAAATTTCAAAAAAAAAAGAATTGAAAGTTTAATGCAATCTCAAAAAAGATCTCTTGATAAATTTTTACCAGCAATAAAATAATAAATCAAAAATATTGATAAATATTTCTTAAATGAATAAGTTAATAATTTTTTAGAGTTAGATGATAATGAAATATTAGAACAAAAAGAAGTCAACGAAGAGACTCAAAATGAATCTCAAAGTCATGGTGAAGAGAACGAATCTGTTAATTTAAATGATTACATTCTTAAAAATATTTATAATCCAAATCAATGGATAAATATTGACATAAATTTGAGAGATTTATTAGTAAGAAAAGATCTAATTAGAGTTAATGATATAGATTTTTCTAAAGATGAATTCTCAAGATACTTTTCTACTGCATACTATATTCAAAAGTTGACAAACGGAAAGAAACATGAAAGAAGATGGCTAGTTTATTCAAAAGACTTAGATAGAGTATTTATTTTATTATAAATTATTTAATTTACTTCTAATATAAGTAAACTAGCTAATGTTGGTGCTAGAAATTAGAGAAACTTTAGTACTAAGCTTAAGAGTCATGAGATAAGTAATGAGCATATTATTAATATGAGATCATATATTGATTTAGAAATGAGATTATTGAAAAATAAATAATTAATAAAAATATTCAAGAACAAATAAATGGAGATGAAGAATATTGAAAAAGTATTATAAAGAATTCTTGCTGTAGTAAAAATTTTTGATAAAAATAATTTAGCTTTTCATAAAAAAATAAAAGATCTATCAAAAAATAATAAAAAAATTTTAAGTCTAATTGAAATGATTGCAGAATTCGATCCGGTGATGCAAGAATATATTCGATGCATTAAAAATAATAAAATTCATACTCATTACCTTGGACATAATGTACAAAATGAATTGATAAATTTGTTAGTAAGTAAATTAGAAATAAAATTATTAAAAAATTATAGAAGTAAATATTTTCAATAATACTTGATTGCATCTAGATGTAAGTCATTAAGAACAAATGTCTTTTATATTACGATGTGTAGATATTTCATCAAGTCCAATCAAATTATAAATATTTTTTGAATTCTTAAAAGTAAATGATACAACCAGAAAAATCTTTTGATACTATTATAGATGAAATAAATACATTAAACTTGATATTAATAATTTAAGAGGACAGAGATATAATAATGGATCTAATATGAAGGGCAAATAGTAAGAAGTGTAAAAAAAACTATTAGATATAAATCTTAGATCTTTTTATACATCATGTAGTTGTCACAATCTAAATTTAGTACTTTGTGACATAGCTAATTCTTGTACTAAAGCTATATTATTTTTGAAATAGTATAACATATATATTTACTATTTTCTTCTTCTACTAAATGATGAAAATTTTATAAGATAATATATCTGGTCTAACTCTTAAATCATTGTCATAAATATGTTGAAAAATCATATTGAAAGTATTAAAGCAGTAAGATTCCAAGCTCCATAAATAAGAGATAATTTATTAAAATTAGCAGAAGTTAGTGAAGATCCTAAAACTAAAAGTAAAGCTAATTGCTTAGCAACATATGAGCTTAAAAATTTTGAATTTTTGTTGGACATGACTATTTAGTATGATATATTATTTGCTGTTCATTCAGTTAGCAAAAATTTACAATCAAAAGATATGCATATTGATGTTGCTATAGAACAACTAAAAGATCTTCTTTCTTTGTTTGAAAAATATAGAGAAGATAGATTTGCATCCGCTATGATTTCTTCTAAAAAAATTACATTTAAAATAAAAATAGAACCTAAATTTTATAATAAACGTATCATTCATGGAAAAAAATAATTTGATGAGAATGTTGACAATGAAATAACAAAATCTCTTGAAGAATTATTTAGAATTGATTATTTTTTATATACAGTAGATTAAGCAATTTTTTCATTCTAAAGTAGATTTAAATAGTTTAAGATATATAAAATATTTTAATTTTTATTTAGCAGTAAAAATTAAAGTCATTAGACAATGATAGTTTGAAAGAATATTATCTTAATTTTGAATATTTTTAAAATATAACAGCTACTCTAATATTGATGGTTTAGATTTATTTTCAAAGCTAAAATTTAAAAAAAAATTATACAAGTGGAAGATAACACTCTAATGGACATACTCAATCATATAAGACGACTCAACTCTTTTCCAAATGCATGCATATATTGCTTTTAGAATAATATTAATAATTTCAGTAAGTATTGTTTCGACAGAAAGAAGTTTTTCAAAACTAAAATTAATAAAATCTTACTTAAGATCAACAATATCTCAAGAAGATTAAATGGATTGACTATATTACCAATTGAGAAAGAAATGTTAGAAGAACTTAATTATAAAATTTAATTAAAAATTTTGCATCTTAAAAGCTAGAAAATAAATTTCAGTAAAAATTTACATAAATTTCAATAGAAAAAAAGTCATATTTTAGTATTTAGCTTTAAGCCTCCATATGTGTTAAGCTGCCCCAGTCCTATCCCAATTATTTAGTTGGAAAGAGTCCCATTCCAATTTCGATTGTAGGATGGAATGTGAATGGTCCAATCTACCTAAAGCTCAATCCCTACTCTCTTCTAAAGATTCAAATTTTCATTTCGATTTTAATTTTATCATGAACCAAACACTTCAGGAGATTTTTGGCCATTTCGATTTTGATTCCAATCTATTTCGATTTTTATTCTAATTCCAATTCTGGTTGCGAACTAAACACCTCCTTAATATTATAGGTGTCATTTAACTGCAATAGAGGATAAATAAGTTACTATCTAATGGGACTTCAAGACTGGTCTATCCTATATTACGGAAGTCAAAAAATCCCTAAAGATTAAATTCTACCATTTGATTGTAGACTTGTAACATTCTATAATGTTGTACATCTATTATGTTGCATATAAATGACTTATGTTGGATCGATCAAAAATCGAAGCCAGATTTGGTGCCCGATTTGGTTTGCTAGACTCAATTAACTTGCCAAACTGACCTTATTAGGTCGTTTCAGAACAAGTTGAGTCGCAACGTGCAAAAATCATCCATCATGCTTGATCGTCCATGCATTGTTCCTTACCCTCCAACACAGGTTGAGAATTGGTCAATCCTAACCCAAAATTTGATCTGAACCCAAAGCCGTCACAACTCAAATCCGACCAAACCCAATCAAACTAGGATCAGGTTATATCTTTTGTACAAAAAATGATCGATTTTTTTACGTGGCCAACCATTTGGATCATGTTTTGCATGGATTTCAAAGCACAACAAATCTTTTTTTCCATATGCAGCATAGATCGTGAAAGTGACATCATGCTTTGAAGGCCGTGCAAAATACGATCCAATGGCTGACATTGTGAATGAATATCATTCTTTTGCATGGAAGATAAAATCCGAAACCATGCAATAAAAGAGTTCGAGCCTTTCTTCTGGATTTATGGAAGGCTTTGGCAGGATTCCTCGATGCCTTCGAACGTGAGGTTAGCTCAAAAGACTGGTCCCCAGGTCACGAATCAAAAGACAAGCACAAGCAACGCCAATGGTGACAGAAGGAGGGGGGAAGGTACGCATTCCAAACTTCCTGTTCCTTCGTTCCAAGACTTCTTTATTCTCTCCTTTTCTTGTATATATATACACCTCCTCACCCTCATATCCTCTCATCCAAGTAGGCTTTTGATCTGAGTTCCTTCCATTCTTGTTGAGATCTATCTTGTTTGGACCTGATGGGCATCACCCCGAGCATATTGGCAAAACTTGGTAAATAACTTGTTCCAATGGTTATGAATTTTGAAATTTGAATAGACTGACAATTTCTTTGCTGATGCTATTTTCTCTCATTTTTTATGGTTTCTGATGTTCTTTGCAGTTATGTGAGCTGTCTTAATTTTGTACTACTTTTTTTTTTTTTGGGTCCAAACTTGTACACATTTTTCAGTAAGACTAAGTAGTACACATAATTAGTAGTCATGTGATCTCATCGGCCCTTGAAAGATAATGATATTGTAGCATTCGGTTTGAGGTCTTGGCAACTTTGGTTAAAAATTATCATTTGTGATTGGCCAATTCGGGCTATGGCAATCACATGTTTCGATGGTTTAATGGATGCATTCATATTGTAGCTTTCACATGTACTGCTGGATGTGACTTGCAATATTAGAAATGATTCCTGTTGTATGATAGTTCCTTTGCGATAGTCTATATGCTTGAAATTGCTACAATAGATCTGAAATTTGATCTAGAATTCTCTATAGTGTGTTATTTGCATCATAAAATGCTATGTAATACTCAATCGCCGCTATCAAAAGATGGATAACCTTCAAATGATGTTCTCTTGATAATAGCCATCAAGTGCTGCGCAATATTCAATAATACAATCAGTGTACCATAGAGGATCCGTGCTCCTCGAACTTTTTGTTGTGCGTATGTCCAACGTTAAATTTGTGATATCTCTTAAAACCTAGGATTCACTTTTTGTTGTTGTGTTTTTCGGACAGTAAAACAAATGGAAAGCAGGGCCCAAATAAAGCCCAGACAAAATATAGCCCAGACAAAAAGGACGTAACATTTAGCCCACTGAAACCATAGAAACAGTAGAAAAAAGGAAAGACAAAAGAACAGCATTGCTTTGCAATGAGACAGCAGGATTTATGAGCGTGGCCACATTGTAAGGTGGAGGAGTAGAATAAGCATTAGCATTGCGAATTGGAGAAATGAATAAAGAGTCGAACATAAAAGCTGACAAGGAACTCCACACCGGCCAACACGCCGCAGTAGAAACGTAGGATCCACTTTAAAAGGGCTATGGTCACCTTCTTAATAATATAAGCTATTTTCACCATCTTTGTAGTTGCACATCAAAGATAGAGAGAAAATCACAAATTACAACATAACATAGAGTGAAGTGTATGTTGGTTGAGTTTGAAATTAGCAATGGCAGATGCAAGAAAGAAATATGGGATCAATTGATGCCACAAAAAATTTGACCACATATTATATACTAAACTATTATTAGAAAAGTCATAGGAAAAGCTAAAATTGACCCTACAACATAAAGAAAAGCAAAAATTGATCCCATAAAATATATAGAAAAATCAACGTTGACCCCATTAATTTTATGAATTGACTCTATATCTCATATAAAATTTTGAAGAAATAAAAATAAAAAGACCATATCAAAAGAGTAATTATAACATATACATATTCTATTTCTCTTTTCTTCTCTTTTTCTCTTACATCACTTTGACATCTCTCCTCTCTCTCTCCTTCTTTCTCTTTCTTTATTAATTGTTTCTTTATTTATCTTTTAATACCCCATCCTAATC
>KE504661.1:2084392-2100173 GCA_000441515.1 Elaeis oleifera
TCCTAAAAAGATCACATCAACTTATTTTTTATTATAAAGGATATTAAGATATTGCATGTTATTATTTTTTTATATATTTTATTATTTTTAAAAATAATATTTATTATTGTTATTCTCTTCTTTTTTCTTCATGGCTCCTTCATTTTTTTATTATATTGATCCCATAAATAAAATTCTAGATCTGCCACTGAAAATTAGCATATTGAAAGAGCTTGGCGAAAGGATTTAGTGATATAGAACTGGTTAAAATTGTAAAAGCATGTTTAGAGAACTATGGGTGGTCATTGTAAAAGATAAATATCTGAGATTCGTTTGAAAGAATTTAAAATATATTTAGTTGGAGGGTTAGACTCTAGAATGGGAATAAGTATGAGTAACTCTTATTCCAACTATTCAGATAAAGAGAATTTCATTTTTCATTCTGATTTCTCGGGGAATGGGAAAGCCTCAATTTCCAAAATTCCTATCCACGTTCTTTCATAGAATTTAAATATCGTTTTCGATTTTGATTCTGGTTACAAATCAAAAACGTTGAGAGATAAGGTCATTTCGATTGTAGTTCTAATTCATTCTGATTTTGATTTTAATTATGAATCAAACATGCCCTAAAAAGATTTAGATTAAAGAATTCTTAGGCAGAGGAAACAAAGGAGTCGTAAAAATGATTTAGTTGATAAATAATATAAACCTTGATAACAATGAGTAGAGACGGAGGATTTATTTGATGAACTGAAATGGATATTGGAATGTCATGGATTAGGAATTCTTGCACAATGTCATAATGTAGATGGTTGTATTGAAGAGAGCTAAGAACTTAATTAGTAAATGGAACTGCTAAAATCAACTTTACTTGATGCTCTAGTAAGCTGATATTTCTGATGCAATACAAAAGAGCTCTACTAAGAAACCTCTTCATTTGAACTAAATTAGTCATGTATTATGCTATTGTTTGTGTTATCTCGCCACTCTCAGATTCTATAGTTCCTTCACATCATGCAATTTCAATTTCAGTTAGACTATTTTATTCTTTCCGACAGGGGTACCTGGGGTTGAGTCATTAGCTCAAGATCAAGTCTATGATAAATATTTTAAGGAAAAGAATTACGGACTTTGAAAAATTTCACCTTGCATTTATTGATCTTTGCAAGTGAGCATTCCTTCATCCCTGCTGCCATCTGCTTCTAGTTAACCTCAATTGACTGAGACTTTATACCATCATTTTAATATAATCATTTCTTTTAAACAATGTGCAGTGACATCAATACAGTCTTGCCTGGTAAGCATTACAAGGCACCTTCGCGCGAGGTTCTAGAGGTTAGCCTAGCTCTCTCTATTTTTATGATTAGTAATACATTCTAGTCACTTTTAATACAAATTCCATATGCCCTTGTTATTCAACTCAATGCCAATCATAACTTGAAATGTTGTACTATTCCACCTACTTATGCTTAAAATTTTGCTAAGAAAATTTACAAACTAAATTTATTTTGGTAATCAAGAATTCACAATTTTGAAACTTTATTTATCATGTGTGACTAACATATATTGTATAGTTCAAGCAATAATGTTGATACTCAATTTCAAGCTGAAATTTGGTATCGTACACCACAAATTGAGATAGAAATGGGTGGTTACATTTTAGCAATATATTAAAGTTAACTTTATGGGCATGACAGTAAGAAAAACACATGCATGCGCTATGCATTAATTGATAAGGCACGATTAAACCTTCACTGTAAAGCATAGAATCTCATTGGACATTAGGATGTTAGCCTGAGGCTATATCTGGTTGATACGAATTGGGAGGTGAGAATTGGTATTAGATTTCCATCCAACCTGTTCCCAGCTGACTCATTTGGATATGGAAATGCTGATTCCCATGGAATATTGTATTACTAATTGGGAGGTGATAATATTTAGTACTGATTAATATTATTAACTGTAGAAGACTATAATAGAATATTGATACATTGTTATAAGACTAATATTAATATTACTTTGTACATAATATTTCTATTATTATATATTTTAAGCAATATAATATAGAATAATATGTCATATTTTAAAGATATTATTAGTCGTGATATTATATATTTTGTTATTCAATTACATTGTTGCAACAATACTGTGGCTATAATTAGTATGATATATTTTTATAGTTATTATAATATTACATCTGTATAATTTATACAAGAACTATCGATAATATTATATAATCATATTATTATTAAATAAGTATATTGATATTATGATTTATAATAATGTTATTAAATAATATTGTGATGTTAAGGTTACTATTGATACATTACTAGTTATACTTTATATTGTATGATCCTAGGTTTCTTCATTATTCCCCAATTGGTTACCTGGATTTGTCAAAAGACAAAAATTGGAACCAAGCGTTCCCAACGATTCTCAGGAATACACTTCTAAGGAATGGGAAAAACTTCCTGATTTCCATTCCTGACAACCAAACATGGCCTCTAAAAAGAGTCTAAATATGTTAGTAATTGTACATGTGGTGTGGTTACCAATGCGATGAAGGAATTGCAGAAGGCTTAAGAGCCCAAGAAGCGGCTCTCACTGTGGGCAATCTCCAAAATTAGCTTGGGAAGCATCGAAAAGCAATTACACAACAAGTGAAAAATGAGTTCCATGCAGCAGGAGCAGAGAAGGAACTAGGACCTAATAATGTACAATATCTATTTTGCAATGGCAAAAGAAGTAGCTATTTGCAAGAGTAATGAGTAGTTTGTCGATCATCACTGATAATATTGTGTTAGTATATGACAAAATGAAAACATAATTCTATACAAGATGCCATCATTTGAATGGCATAAATTGGTTAGCCAAGCATTTCCCTTATGGATATAGACTTTAGCTAGAAAATTGAAGGAGGAAGCATCTTGTCTCTATCTTTGCAATGTAAGGATTAGGCCTCAGAATTTTAGGTAGACTATATTCATCAATGAGCTTGACTCTAAAATGCCCCTCATGGATCCATGTAAGATGAGTATGATAGTTGCAACAAGTCATTTAGAGAAGTATAGGAAGACATTATGAGAGCCCATATATTTGAATGAAAGCAATGAGAGACCTGGGAATTTGGAAGTTGTAAGAATGTGAAACTGTCTATGATTAGGATTAAACACTCCACTGGCACAGGAGAAACAGAAGGATTGACAGATTTAAGCGTAAAAAGTAATGCACTAAAGCTTGTTGGCTGTGATTATTGTAACTTATGATGATTGCTATTCAGGTCATGTAATTACTGTCTATATGTGTTTTGTCCTTTGGTCTTCTTCTAAATGTTCTTTCTTCTTCTGACTTTACACAGACCATCTTCAAGACATGGAAAGGTAGCGAAGAGGGCAAACGTAAGGAAGTTTTGATGGACAACATCAAGAAAGAAGTCAAGGAACACAAGCCAAATGAGAAAGCTATGATAGTCACTGGGTTGGTGGCTCCTGCTGCTGCTACTTATCTTAAGAGGACAGGGGAGAATACCCCACAGCTGAAGAAGTTCCGGCTCCACCTCATCCCTAACTTTGTCTTTGTACCAACGACTACGTTTCTAGCATTAGTTGGAGTCAGAGTACTTCAGATCAAGGCGACCACCCGGTCTTAGACCATTCTTTCTACCTTCACCCTTATGATGCAAGTGTCACATGAAAATTGTCAGCAAGGCAACCCTTTTATGTATATTTTTTCAATCAATAATTGGAAATAAGCTTGTAGGCAAGCATGGTTTCAAATCAAGAATGTACAAAGACAAGCACGATATGTATAAATGTGCATTAGAATTGTGTCGAGAAATATTTGAGTTGATATTTGTCAATTGAGTGTTGGTGCAATCTGAACCAGCAATGCAAATGATTGAGGATTTGAAGTAGTCCACCTGTTGTGATCCGGCAGTCTGTGGTTTGAATCAAGATTCTTTATCCGATCGGAGAATATTCGATTCGAAATTTGGACAATAGGCATCCTCCTCCCTACCATATGGGCGAATCCAACAAGTGAGTACGTCACCACAACACCATCGCCGGCTAATGAACCAAATGCCCCTTCCAAACCCCGCCGCCAAGAAACCCCATGGCCTGGACCACTTGATTGGAAGGCAAAAGTCCATTCCACCAGGCTACTAAGCTTGATTTCTTTCGAAAAGAAAACCACCGCGGTAGCAATCAAAGTTCTTTCAATATGGTCTTTTGTTATGATTTTAACTCTTTTCTTTTATTCTTTTTCGTTCTTTTACTTTTCTTGTGATGAAACACGCTTCTTGGGTTCCAAATGTTTGGGTTGGAACTCGATCAGCATGAGAATCCTTGTGCAGCTCAAGTCTGCTGTGTTTCTTGAAAAATAGAACCAGACTTTATCTCACTGCACCAGAAAAGTAGAACATTTGAAATACCGAACACCATCAATGATACAGAACTTATCCAAAGCCGACAGTAAATCCAGACAAGTCCTACATCTGAAACTCTCGATGAGACCAGTCCAACCACCTGCAATCTCAGTTGACACAAAATTATAATAAAAAGAAAAAAGACTCCTCCTATTGAATGAATTTTGAATGCTTTCTAAGGAGGGAAAAAGAAAAAAGGATCGAAGAAGCTAATAAAACTTCTGCTGAGTTTGAGTAGTTTTAGCAGTATCCTCAAGGTATATATTGCTGCATTTGCACTATTTTTGATGAACATAGTGCCATGGTAATGTACTTCACTCAAGATTCTGTGGGTCCAAAATTACTCAAATCCATTAGCAGCTGTCCTAATGAACTGGGTTTTTATTTTTCCTCTTACCATCCAGATGGCTTGCCTGGTAAGGTAGTGATGGCTCTCATGTTTAAGCCAATGGAAAACTAAAGATACCGAACTCGAAGGATTTGAACATGCTCAAATGGCAATAAGTGCTCCAATTTAAGGAGCATCTAAGTGAAATACAGTTGGGATTGTGCAAGGATCCTATGGATAAATTTCATTCTGAAAAAAAGGAGCTAAAAGTGGAAGGAGAGAGTTGGAGGAACAACAGAGTCCTCTGGCTGCAATCAGAGGCCCTAACACAATTTTCCCTTTAATGATGGCCTCCAGATTCTCGAGTAATCAGCTTAGGTCAAGAGTTGAAGGGTACTAATTACTGATATTGATGGGACTAAAACTTGGTTTGCGACATTCTTCACCAATGATCTTCATACTCATGTCTTCAAGAGAGGGGGATAATTATTCCCAAAGATGATGACAGATTAGACCTACTCTTGGATGGACAGGGACATCATAGTTGATGAAACAGAAGAAAGCCATCACAAAGTCTGAACCTGATAAATCTCCTGGCTTTGGGAGGTCCATTACATCTGATGTGAAGCTATCCAGCATACACAACATTGATTTTTTTTCCCCCCATTCAAAGGTGCAAAAATATTAGCCAACCTGACTTGTTTTGTCCTGTAATATGAGACATACCAAAATATATGGCTGCAAGTGCTAGTTTATAGGATATATAGCTTAAAATTTTCGAACTTATCAGGATCACAATGCTCTTGTCAAAGGGTTAACTGTAGAAGGTAATAAATCTAAAAGATCAAGGACTCATCTAGCAAAAGGTCTTTAAAGTTCAGGGTAAGTTGGATATTAACAGAGCTTATAATACAATCTTGGTGATATCCATTTTACCTGTCAGGAATGAGTTCTAGAATTGATAAATGAGAATTTGAATCACCAGTTCATTTAGCCCATTCAAGTTTTCATGAATAGCATTGTAGTTCTTATTTTTAACTTCATGCGTACATACTTTGATTTGGTAATCCTCTTTCATTGTTTCCTCTATGTATTATGTTGGAAGGCTACGCTCTACATGCTTGTAGGAGGAACTGCAGGTTGCCCCACCAATTGCAATGCTTGAAGAAGAGGTGCCAAATACTGGTTAATCCACCATATCTAATCATATTCTCCCAGATAATGATTTAGTAATTATTGTTTTATATTATATATACCAGGAAAATGATGAAGATAAAATGGAGGTTACCCTTCAATATTCTCCTAATGATGTTAGTTTTATATCTTTTAACATTTTTACCACTAACCCTCTACTGACTCCTTAACCCATGCCCATCCACCATTGATTCCTTAGCAATCGAGTCCCAAGCGAGAAGAGAGCAAAGTGAGTGAGAAGAGATCAAATCTCGAGCCTCATTTGTTGTTAAAGGAAGTTATTTTGTCCATCTGCAATTTTGGCTAACCTTATCTAGGATTCAATCAATGAAACTAGCAAGACAGATTTGTACAAACATAGAACTTTACGAGGAACTTTATATAAATATGAAAGAACAAGAATTAAAGTGCAAATATGGAGAAAAAATTTCATGATTTGATATGTGACAAAAAATTTTCAAAAAATAACACCTATAAACAGGCATCAATGATTATATTTTATTAGTTGACCATGTGGTTCCTCAAAGTCATCTTGAGGATGCATCACACTTGTACAAGGCTTATGATAGCAACAGCTATGCAGCAGCACAAGCTTTGGAGTTCTGAATTGGGCGCTCATGAATAAATGATGACATTTCTATCATCCATGATGATGGATCATGAAGGGATACTTGGTCTCCAGAGCCCCAAACATGAAAGAGCTGACTCAAGTAAGAAATGATCGATCATGTGTTGTATAACATCTGCACCTCTGAATGCATAAAAGAATATTGACCTGCAACCGAACACCCTTACAAATAAACCACTGAGAGACAGATGCACAGAGAGAGAGAGAGAGAGAGAGAGAGAGACCTGAATGACACTGTGTGCAGCAAACCTTTGTCTGCTGCTGTGGAAGCTAACATCCACTCTTTCCCATGATATACGGGTGAGGCCTGTTACCATCTTTTCTGCAAAAGATGATCCAAATGAGGGAATGTCAATCAAATACAGTTCATGGTGTGCTGAATTTATCTGCAAGCTGCATTGATAATGGCTGAAAGTTCTCCAGAGAACACAATCCAGATTGGACATAAACATACAATCAAACAACTATACTGATCATTTATTAGTTAACAATGGAAAATTTTAAGAAAACCTACACAAAATTTCAGTGGCTGTTGCAAAACACATCCAAAACAGACAAAACTATAGTGAAGAAGAGGAGACAATAAATATTAAAACATGAAAGCATAGGCCAAATGTCAGGGTTCTCTTACACATTTTTTTTTCTTTATTTCGGTCACTTCTTCATGCAAAATCAAAGCTGGTTGAATAAATGTGTTAGAGAATCATGAGCCAGCCACTCACATTTTTGAGGTTTAGAGCCTCCCCCCAGGAGGCAACCGCAATTCATATGGTCAATAGCATTAGAGAATTCCAAGTTTTATAACTGTGGTGCCATTATTAATGGACTTAATCAGATTAAATATTTGAGCAACAGCTTTTTTTTAAAATCAAATGTTCTTAACATTAACTGAAGAGGCAATGTACGGACAAAAAATATAAAATTATCATGGGACTTCTTTAGAGATAAGGGTTTTTTAATTTTGTCAAACAAAACCACAACATAAGCAATAATTCCATGACATAATTTTGTTCATAGTACATATATTTGCGGATATAGTGATCACTTCACTGTGAGTATATAGTTCTACCTATTATAAAATATTAGTAATTCTCAATATGGATGCTGACATCCCAAAACCTATATATATATATATACCTCCGCCAATGCCCTAAGTGTTGAATAGTACTGAAATAGGCAATGTTGCTTAGAGACTAATCTATAAGACCTATTCTGTCGGACTTTTGGATTTTAGTAATGTCCTGATATGAAAAGAATATAATAGGATTCTAATATTCAAGAAACAGCATAGCATTCAAAGCTGAAATTTTGACCTGGAGCTAAAAATCTGAAGTTTGAACTAAAACTGGGAAACAAACTTTTGATCCTTAAGGAATTTGATTTTCTTTTCAGCATTTTTGTTGAACTCAAATGGGGGATACTTATGTACATCTAATATCTTAAGTAATTAGGCATTTACTTAAATTATATTCAAAGAATAAGTGCTGATTCTGAGCATTCTGTTGGAATTTAACCTGATGAGTCATCACCAAGTTGATCATCCCAACTCAACCACCTATCTTGCTTGACTAACCTACCTAAGCAACCAGCCTTAAGTAGATGGGTCATCCAGTGGGCACCACCACCTTAGCCAAGAAAACTTGCCTATAAATAGAGACGGGGGACCAGCTAAGGAGGAAAGGAAGAGAGTGAGTAGGAGGAGGAGAAGAGGAACTTGGATAGGCTTTTGTGGATTTCACTAATTTTAAATGGTAAGTGACTTCAGCATGCATCTTGAGTCAAAGTATTATTTATTTGAATTTTGAGATCAATCTCAAGATTTTGTATTCTAATATTCTAGTTCATGTAATCTTTTCTAGAGACTATGGATTTCCTTCTGATTCTCCCATGCCTTTAGAATTAAAGTTCCAATATTGTTTTCTAATTTTAAATCTCTTAGCCACTTCCATGTTTGTATGTGTTTTGAAATTCAGAATCCTAGCATCATTTCGAAAATTGGTGGACTAATTTGTCAGTAATCCTTCCATGTGATTTGGAATAAAATTCAATTTGTTTCTTTGAAGCTTGTGATCAACATCGAGATTGTCATTTTGAAGTTGTAAGCATAATTATTGTTTTCAAAGCCTGCACTCTTTGACATTTCAATTCTTCAATTGCATTGATTCTCAAAGTTGTCTTGAAGCTTACCTATTCTTACTTGGAAATGTGGAATTAAGTTAGCTTTTAAATTATTCATTTTCATCTGTAACAATGCACTTAAATGTGCTTTGAAATAGCAATTTTCAAACTAATATATCTCCTTTGATTTGAAATCATATATTTTTTGGGCATTTTAAATACTAGTTTTGGTACAAAATGTCTATTCTCTTTGGAGCTTTTATTAATTGAAAAGTGGACCTTACGTAGGAGTTATATGAGTGACCGCACTCAAGTTTCAATGGGGAAGCTCTTTCTGGGTGGCATTTATGGCCTTATCTGGATTGCCAATGAGGATCTAAATGGAACCTTAACAAGGTGGCGTATCAGTAGCTTCACTTGAATTATTGATGGGGAACTACTGGTTATATGGTATATATGGACCCTTAGCCAAATGATATCAGTGGACTTTGAGGAAACAAGTGGCCTTATTGCACTAGTAGCGAAAATAATAAGAGGCCTCATCCGAATGATCGGTGAGGACATGAGTGGCCTCCCATTTGCAAGCATGGACACTACTGCCATCAAGGGTATAAGCAAAACTTCGTAAGATAATGTGAAACTATATAAAATATCAGAATTTGATGTGAAAAGTGTTGGGACCACATTATCATTTTCTGCCTTATGGTGGTTTTTTTTCTAGGATTTTCATTATCGAAGTGACTTAGTGAAGCATTCCTGAATTTTCAAAGAAATGACTTGTGCCTAATGTGATTATTTAAACTATTCTTAAAAATCATGTGTTTTGATTCCTTCTGTCAAAATTTTGGTTTGTTTTAATGAACAAACTTTGATTTTTCAATGATACTTTGAATTATATGTTATGATCTAAGTCATGTGTTTCACAGTGAAAACATAAATTCTTGACCACGGTAGAGGTTTACTGGCTGAGCTATATAGCCCACTTATTTTACAATCTTTTCAAAGTCAGTGGCAAGATATATAGTGGAACCATTTCAAAGAAGAATGAAGGGAGTTGTTTTTCGATCAAGTGATTATTGAAGCGACAGCAAAAAAATAGTTTGCTATCATTGGAGATATAGCATTATGTATAAGTAGTTATGTTTAAGTTTGTAAGCAGACTGTAATTTAAGCGCTATGATTTATAATATGTTTGGTTAATATACTATTCCATCATATGGCTTATTTTGAGGATGTTAAAAAATTCAATGATATGTGGATCGATTATGATGGTCATAATAGACCTCCTGCACCTAGACAAACATAATTGGGAGTGTGTAATATTGAAATATAAATCTTCTATTGATGCACTAGGAGCTAAATAACACTGAAATAAATGTATCTTAGAGATTAACCTATAAGACTTTTCTATTAAGACTTTTCCCATCGAATTCTTGAATTTTAGCAATATCCTGGCATAATAGAATTTATAGGATCTTAACACTGAAGAAATAACTTTGCATTTTTAAGTTGAAATTTTGACCCAATGCTAAAATTTTGAAGTTTGAACTAAAATTGAGAAACCAACTTTTGATCCTGAAGGAATTTGAGTTTTCAAGCATCACATGCTTGACCATCCCACCTCCAGTGCCTCTCTTGCTTTACTTAAGGACCAACCTACTTAGGAAACTGACCTAAGTGAGTCACCTAGTGGGCCCTACCTAAGCCGACATACTTTTCCTAGAAAAGGAGGCAAAGGAGACCAGTTAAGGGAGGTGAGGAAAGATAGTGAGGAGAGGAGGAGGAGACGAAGGAAAACTTGAATAGGCTTTTGTAGGTTACATTGGTAAAATGGTAAGTGAATTCTTGCATCTTGAGTTTAAATATTATTAATTTTGATTTGAAATACATCTCAAGATTTCATGTCCTGAAACTTAAGTCACAGTCTTTTCCAAAAACTATAGATTTCCCTGTGACCTTTCCATGCCTTCAGATTTTGTAGTTTTAGGATTTCTGATTTTCAATCTCTTAGTTGCTTCCATCTTTACATGTCTTTAGAATTCAGAATCATAGTACATTTCAAAAATTGATGGATTATGTAACTTGGAACCAAATTCTATTTGTTCTTTGAAAGTTATCGTGAATATCAAGATGGTGTCATCTGAAGTTCTAAACATTACTATTGTTTCCAAATCCTACAATCTTTGAAATTTTGACTCTTCAACTGAATTCAATCTCAAAATTGTAGTGAAACCTACATATTCTTACCTGGAATTGAATTATTTTTAACTATTCATTTTATTTGAAAAATCTGGACTTCTTTGCATTTTGAAATCATTATTTTGACTAGCATCTCTCCTTTGATTTGACATCACGTATTTATTTAATTCTTCTAAATGCCAGTTCTTAAAAATGTATCTGTTCTCCTAGGAGCTTTTATTAATTGTTCATCAAGGAATTTGTAAATTTTGTTAAAGTATGAAACACTAACATAATTTAAATTGAAATATGGATCCTTAGCCAGGAGGCCCCACTCAAGTTCTGGAAAGGAACCTTTGTCTAGATGGTATTTGTGGCCTCATCTGCATCACCAATGAGGATCTAAATAGACCATAATATATGAGTGGCCTCACTCGAATTATTGGTGGGGAACAACGGCTATGTGATATAAGTGGATCCCTGACCAAATGGTATTAGCGGACCCCACAGGTATGAGTGACCCCATCTATACCAGATATGAGAATAAAACAGTGGCCTCATCTGGATTATCAACAAGGATATAAGTGGCTTCGCTTTTGTTTGCAATGAGGATATGGGTGGCCTCAAGGGTATAAGTGAAACTTTATAAGAAAATATGAAACTATATACAACATCATAATTTGATGGAAAATTAGTTTTGATGATGTCATTGTTCTTCCTTATAGTGGATTTTAATTTTTGAGATTTTCATTATTGCAAAATTCAATGAGGTTTTGTTTAAATTTTCAGAAAATATGATTTGTGACCTAATGTGAATTATTTAAAACTCTTCATGGAAATTCATCTATTTTGATCTTTTTACATTAATTCTTTTTCATATAAAACTTTAGTTTAATGAACCATTCTTGGATTTGTCAATGATACATTGAATTATGTGTTATGATCTAAGAGTCACGTGTTTTTTAATGGAAATTTAAATACTTCATCATTTGATCATGGTAGAGCTTTACTTGTTGAGCAATATGGCTCACTCCACTTATTTTACAATCTTTTCAAAGTTAGTGGCAAGATATATAGTGTATCCATTTCAAAAAAAAGAAAAAGGAAGACCAAATCTTCTGGACTTGTTTTTGGATTGAGTGACTAATGAAATGACAAGAAAATATAGTTTTGCATGATTGTTGATATCATTGGAGGTATAAAATTGTGTATAGGCAGATATGTTTAAGTTTGTAAGGGGACTTCTATTTAAGCGCTATGGTTTAAAATATATTTTGATTATACATAATCCCATCATATGATAATTTTCGAATATCTATATCTAATCAAATCATAATACATACCCAAGAGACTCTGGTTTTTGCTGTATTTGTTAGACACGTAATTGATCGATGTTGCCTAAGTTTGGTTCTAAATAAAGCCCAAGCGGTAACTTAGTGCAGCAACTTAGTATGTTAGGTTCATTTTAGGGGCGCAAAAAAAAAGCAGGAATGATCATATGCCTATTTGCATCCACACATGTTTTTCTTGAGAAATATAGACAGGATATCTATGACAAGATGAGACTGAAATCTTAGTAGGTGCAAAATCGGATGTGAAATGGAAATGACCATTATTCATATTTCATATGTACATATACAGATGCAAGATAAAAGTCTAAGGAAAGAGATGAACATAGTTGTGCACCATGCATAAACTAATGTTTCTAAGCCTGTGCTCAAAGATACTGTTCAGATAGTGTCAGATGAATTAGATTCAGATGGTCAAGTAAATAGGATTGAAAGTAGGTAATGCTGCCATAAAGCTCTAATTACCTGACGTGTTAGCATGTATACATAGAGATAGATGCTATGCAGATCCTGCATTTGGATTTTACTTCGTATCGGAGATCCACATATAAATTACAATGAAATATTATCGATGTCCATATCCTAATCCAATTTGGATATTTGCAAAAGTGCATGACTCGATCAACTACTAAAACCAACATAATACAGACCAGATATATTCAGGTTAATTTGCATCCTAACATATATTGAGGACTTGAGAGGGCTAGTGCAGCTGACTTAAAGCCCATAAGGCTATCTAGAGTCCTAGACGATGACCTAATGTTTATTGTTTGTCAATAACCAAGCAGTTCTTGGGAACAAGTTGGGCCTTTTGGTGAATCTTTTAAGTGGTCCAGCTGGATGTTGTTCTTTGTCTATTTATCTAATGTCAATGGCTGCTAGATGAAAACATATTGTGAAATTCGAAAAAAGCACACGAGAAACAAGGGACAAGCCCTTGCTTTCTCTCCTTTCTTTGCTTGTCTTTCATTAAATCTACCCTTTCCTCTTTCCTTATTTTTTCTTATTGTAATGACATATTAAACATGTCATAGAGGTGATAACTTTCATGATAAATATCAACAAAAAACACATCCTGACCCTCCATTTAAACCCCAGATTTATCTAACCCAATTCTCATTTCCAAGTAAAAATCCTATTAAAGCCCTAAAACCTCCAAATTATCCACCTATCATCAATCTGGACCCTCCATTTACCATCCAAAACAATTCTCTTAACCTACAGTTTTCATAAAGTTGGGAGCCTCAACCTTATTTTTCATTTAGCCTCATTATCTCTTTTTGCTAACTTACACTTCAGAAGAACTAGCATATATCCAGTTATGAAACACATGGAGGAAAGTTTAACAAATGGATGGCCATTTTGGGGACCGTTATGGTATTTATATTAATCAGCTAAATTTGCAGCGTCATGCAAAATAGCCACATTGATGAGTCCTATTTTCCCGAGTTTGAAGAATATCAGTCCTGCACTTTATGCAACAAGGCCTGTACAGAACCCAATATTAATTCTACTGGTGTTCTAATGAAGAGGTTAAAATTGAACACATCAGAATGAGAATGAACAGGATGACTAATTTAATTAAAAAATGAATAACACTATTACCCAAATTTCAACTAAATTTATTTTAAAAAAAAGATACTTACCCTCTAACTCATCAGAGTCACTGTTTATGACTGAATCTTCTTCACATTGATCAGCATTGGTTCCTTTTGAAAGTTCTTCATATACAATATGTGGGTATTTCTCATTCAAAGAATCCTCCCACTGCATAACAAATATGACAGATCAATATGATGGAATTCAAAGACAATCTCCATTACTCTACCACCAAGCTACAAATCACTATATCAACTAGAATTCAAAGACAGCAAAGTTGTTAACAGAATAACGATCATAATGGCTACCGTTGGCAGTTCAGAATTACGTCTGATAGATGATGTTCTCCAGCCCACAATATCTTAATTTCATTTAGTCATGAAAACAATAAGCAACTGTCACACCATTAGTTGGACAGGTTGCAAAATTTAGAGTTGACAGAGCCCAAAAAAACTATCAAGAGGATACGATCATAGCCCACATTTGCATAGGCCACTCGACGTTTAAATGCTCGCAAAGCAGACCTACATAAGCATATATTATATCAAATTCATTCTATATATACAATCCAAACATTAAAACCAAAGCTCGAGTATTCATGCATGCAGAACAATTATTGTTTAAGGTAAACATACATGAAGTAAAGATCACCACAATCATCCACCATACGCAGCAAAAGGGAGGTTGTCCTTCATCATTATCTGTAAGGAAAGATGCCTACCAGTTCTTCCAAATATCCAGTGAATAACACAAGAAGCAACTTTTTCGATGGCAGTGACGCCAAAAGAATGGAACCTGCTAATTATTAAAAGAACAATCATGGGATGCCATGTTAAAAGTGGTGAGTATTAGATAAAATATTAGATAGAAGTAATACAAAATCCTTATATTCACAGAAACAGATGAAGAAAGTAGCAACTATTAGAAAGTTAAAAAGCATAAAAGTTGTCATGGATGTGTAACACTTATGGCCCATCATCAGTTCCATAACTATAGCAACTCAAAGAAAGGATATGAAATGCAACTATGATATTTAAGTATTAAATTGTACATGCATGCTCTGAACACATCAAAGAAGTAAACTGGAAGAAGCCTAGGAGATGATGGGGAATCAGATGAGATGGTACAGTTGCATGCAATGAAGACTATTATGGAACCTGATAATGAGGGACTATTTAGACCCAATTATAAAAAATGGTTCATGATAAATGGAATGGAAGATCACAAATACCTGAATAAAAGATTGTGAAGATGATTTAACACAGCTTGATTTGGCGAAGATGATTTAACACAGCTTGATTTGACAATAGCCTTCGACGGATACCAAATATAGATTCAATATACCAGCAGGTCATATGTCCGGCCCCCAAGGTGCCTCATGTCAAGAAGGTCCTGGGAATTATTATCTCCAAAGATTTGAATTCAATTCATAAATCTTTACTTTTAATGAGATGTTAAATATTTAATATTGAAAGTGTTTTCCATCTGTTTAAATGACAAAAAAGGCTGGTGAGCATGTTTGAGAAGTCCCATCAGCCTTTTTAGTCAGTCAGCACAGGTTGTGAGTTGACATCATTGACATGAAAGTTGCCCCCAGGGTCAATAGACACTATTTACCACCAACAGTCCATGGTTGTCCAAAGCTCCCCTACCTAGTCTTGAAGACATACTTATGCTTCGAAACAAGGCTCAGCCTACCTAATATGGAGGGATGCCATTGCCAAGGGTCCTCCATAATAAATAACAGTCCAACCCAATCCCTGATCCAAGGAACCACCAATTCACACCTCACTTGTAAGCCTCTAAGTTCCACTCTATTTTCTATTCCGCTCAGATTTGATGCTTTGAAAAGCATCCAAGGTTCTAGGAGGTTAAATCCCATGAATTTGCATATAAAGTGACATCGTAGAGGGCTAAAAGCTATAGTTTGTGATTTCATCAATCTATCTCTCCTACCCTAACACTACTCTCTCTCTCTCCCC
>KE504661.1:2108745-2135711 GCA_000441515.1 Elaeis oleifera
ATATATATATATTATTCAGGATGTCATATATATTATTCAAGATATCATAAAAATATAAGAATCATATATATTATAAAAATCATATAAGATATCAAGAAGTAATAATACTGTTCTTCTTTTGTTCTATAGATAGAAGGATATTTCGTTACTAATTAGAGAAAAAAAAAACTAGAGCAGCATTAAATGTCTGTCCCATCTAAATGTGCTATCTGCCCCAATATTATTGGGTGGTGTGCTTCTATTGTACCGTATGTGATGCACAAAGAGTTATTCATATATTCTTTTGCAGTTGGATTGGTTCACTACTAATCAGATCTGGTCCAACCAATAATTCCACCTTCTAATCAATTAGAGCTTTAGCAACACTTTTTGCAGAACATATGACAAGCATTTGATGAGGCATGTCCTCTTCCAAAACCACTTTACTGGCAAGAGCCACGGCATTTCTTATGTGGCATGATGAAGGGTGATGAGGACAAAACCCTCACTGACTTGGTAGTTGCTGCTGCACTTCTCTTATCCCATTTCCTAACTGGGTTTTGGATATGATTTTGTTCACGTTTCAGGTACGGTCGGACCCATACAAGTTTGAAATAAGGTCTCCAACCTAAGCCTACTCTGCTTTACCAAAAAACCTAAGCCTACTCTACTACATCATGATCCAGATTAGGCTCATCTCTGTTTTTCAAAGAGCATTATTTGTTTATTTGCAGGTCCAAACTTTTTTATGGGATACATCACAATGTTCTGACTTCCCTTAAGAAATAATTGAATATTCTGAATGCAGATAATCAAAGCCACATGAAAAACCACAGGGTGACACATTTCTGACAGCACTCTTTCATGTATGAGGCTTATGCATATGAAATTCCAGTCACTGATCTGCCATGTGGTATTTTATTTGTACTAGCACATCAGGAGAGGTATTGGTTTTTAACTAAAGGAAATGTATAACAAATATATCTTACACTTGGAAGCATTTGGGTAATTACAATTTCTGACAATGATCCTGTCAGAAAAAAATCTCCCAATATGAACCCAAACACCTTGGCCGCTATGCCTGTTAGGGAATATAGTACATAGGGTTTGGGAGCTTAAATGAGCGGTTGCCTGTAGAGGAACCCAACAAGTCGCTCCATTGATCGCCAGAATTTCCAAGTATCCTGTATCCTTCGGCTGTTATTTCAGACCTTTTCTCTGATTTGTACGTTGTCGCAAGTTTTCCATGGTCATTCACACCTCTGAGCAGATTAATATCAACAATGAATCAGCAAGCAATATTAAACTAGAGGATAACAAATATTATCCTCTAAAGCTCTTAGAAACATTTGAATCATCCACTAATTGTAAGGAAGCCAATTTCATGAGCAAATCATCTTGAGATCAGGTAGACTCTAACAAAAATAATTTGATACCAATTTTAGTGAGCATGTTTGAATTCAAATACCTAAACTTCAGCAATCTGTGACGCTTAATGAATTTGTTACAAATTACATGAACAATTTAAACATTGTTAAATGGAGTCGGTTAAAAGTTGCTTGACAGCAAATCCAACGAAGGCAGATAAAACTTAATGAAAACAGCTCATCAGAATATTTAAGATTTATAAATTTAGTGCTGGCATGTAATGAGACATATGACAGTCAATCCAAAAGGCAAAGTTAACATGTAGGGATCACAGGATACGGACAAAGTTGAAGATAAGTTCATGTGAAAAAAACAGGTACCATGGCCAAAACTTTCATCAAGAAGACCAATATATCATGCCACTTAGTTTCTTAAGCTTTAACATTTCCATTGAGGCATGTTTCTCAATAATAAATTGTCTGAAATCAAAACAGTTTCACCCATTCAAGAAAATGAATTCAAAGCAAAGAAGATTAAATATTATAATTCAGAAATCAGATAAACATGCAGAACTTTTTTTCCGGCAAGGCTTCTCTATAAAATGAGAAAATATTTTTAAAAAATGAAGTATACTTGTTCATCCAGCTAGCAGTTTTAGCTTAATAATTTAGAAATTGTAGTCTATTGATCCATAAAGAATAAATGCTACAAATTATATACCTTAAATATTAAAACAGAAAAATTTCCAAATTAAAATTAACAGGGAAGTCCAGAAATAGTTGCTTGACTCTATTATGAAGAGGAATGTAGATATAGCAACACTAATATAGTTTCACTCAATAAGAATACCAAATGTAGAAACGTACCTTAATATAAGCTTCTCCCAATCCTCAAATCCGACTTTCTTCAAATTCTCCACGGTAACAATCTTTTGTCCTTCACTTCGACCTGTCAACAAGAAAATCTTAAAACCCAACCTTAGAATTTCTTCATACAGCTTCAAGCTGGATTGAATAGCAGGGGCCATTGCTTTGTCCACCCATTTGTCAAACTCATGACTATTAAAAACCTCCAGACTGCAATTTCAAATTATTGAACCATCATATACGAATGAAAGACTCAAAATGAAAGAGGAATATTAATTATCCCTGAATTCATTAATGAGGAAGATTATAAAATCAAGTGACAACCACGTTTAAATAATAATACAAAGAATTATGTAAACATAAAAGATCACATTAAGATATCTAATAAATAACAAAAGGAAGTATTCGGTACAACTTGGGTTGATGCAGCATATCCAAGACATAAATAGCTCTGGGAAGAGCTTCAGATGTTTTGCTGCATTATTTCATCATGAATTGGATAAAGAGCAATGGGGTCTTTGCTGCCATATTGACAAGACAAACCATAATAAAGGATTCAGTCTGATCATGCATTATACTTGCATATAGAATGCCAGATCTTAAGAACCATTCAATACAAATGAAGTTGATAACCAAATTATTAAGATCTGATGCAAAACATTCATTCAACAATTTGACAAATAACCCAAGAAACCATTGGTTTCAAGTTGGAGATTCAAATATTTGAAGATTTTATAATAAGAAACCAATAAAAACATTGCAAAGAATATGGAGAGAAAGTAGTACTCTGTACACACCGCAAAAATAATAATAATAGAAAAAAAATCAGGAGTTAGTGGAATTAGTGACACTGCTTCACCAGCATGTGCATAGCATACAAGGATAAAACTTTGTTTAGAGAAATATAAAATCTAAGTAGCATTAATAATAAAATAAATAAATAACAGATAATATGTATTTACATGTGATTTTCTACTTGATTTTTTACTCAAGATTTATATAGTTATAAAGCATACAGTTGTAAATATACATTACAAAAGAAAGTAAGTTTCACAACATATTTGCATGATTTGCCATTTTGAAATTTGTCATCCGCTACAGCTTTCTTACAAAAAATGATGGGCTTTCGGGGGAAGAAATAACAAATGGGGTCTTTAGAAGTTTCATATAGTATATATTATAGGTAAAGGCTAAAGCAAGGGTGGCAAAATCCTGTCTAACCCATCTGACTGCCCCAGCTTAACCCATAAAAAACCAGGTCAAGAAAATAGAACCCTACTATGAAAATTGGGTCTGAGAGGAAATAAATTTGTCTGAGGCTTTAAAAACTGGGTCAGAACTGGACCATCCAAGTTTGGAGAATCCAGACAATCCAGGTTCCTAAAAAAAATAAACTTGGAGTCTTTCAAATTTTATATAGTATGGATTATAAATTAAGGCAAAGCATGGGTGGCAAAACTTTGTCTAACCCATTTGATTGGCCCAGTTAACCCATAAATAAATAAATAAAAATAAACCTAAAGAATTGCCAAGATTTCAAAACTGGGCCATCCAAGTTTTAAAGCCAGAAAACCCAGGTTCTTAGTAGACAGCTCTGAAAGCATATCAAAAGCTTGTCAGGTTTGAGTTGACTGAATAAACCAAACAAATTTGATTGGGATTATATCCTGTGCGGTAACAGCAATTAGGTTAAAATTCAAACAAACTGGCTTAGTCCTGGTTAGCCCAACTAAAAATGGTTTAGACGTTTAATTGTTCATCCAAAATGGTTCAAGTGTGGTCCATACCAGATAGAAAATTGTAATTCAGGCTCCTACTGACCTGGACCCTGATATTTTGCCTTGACATTAGATTTGGGAAGTTCTAGTTAGTAAGATTTAGGGTTAGTGGAAGAAACAATGAAAGGTTATTTCCTCCAAAGCATGAATCATGAGTATAAGAAGAAACAAAAAAATAAGTGATAGACTAAAATAAACAAGACAAAATGGAGGAAGGCTCTGGAAACAACTGAAGTCAGGAAAGGGGCATCCCAAACTGGAATTGAATCTGATGTTGTTGGGATTGACCAGTTCAAGTAGCAACCCACCCCTAATATTAGCTCAACAATTAGCAAAACAAAGAGAGTGGAACCCTTTGTGGGAGGGAATCAATACAAATGTTTCACAAGTCATATCGCTCTCCAAAGTGTTTAGGTTTGGGAGACACAAAAGAGACCCATTTGACACATTGCTCACCTAAATGAGGTCATGGGCCTGAGTGTCAGCAATTTCAGCATTGGATCAATATTGACAATGTAGTACGCATCACAAACTTAGGCATCCTCAGTAGCCAATTTTTTCTAAGGTTGATGAGTTGTTGGATTATCATGATTTGCTATGATCATAAACAACAATGTCTGTTGCTACAACTAATTCAATCTTAAAAGTGGAGAAGGCTAGCTAATTAACTGAAGTGTAGGTTGCAGAAGAATCATGATTTTTGTCACCACTACTAATGCTAATTGTTAAATGCTACTATTGAAAATTTATAGGAACCTATTTCTCTTTGTATTCTGCACCAGATAAAGTAAAATGTTAACACCATCAAAAGTTCACCACACTTAGCATTAAGCAATCGAATGGTCTATCTTTGGGCACTGGCAAATCAAAATGTTCCATATATTTAATCTTGCTCGTTCCAACTTACACAGTTTTGTTCTTGCTATGTGAACCTGGCTTTTGCATATAATTCATCAAGATCCTTCTACTATACTTGGGGTGTGGCTGAACTTATTCAGCAAGGGGATTCAGTGCACTAGAACTTAGTTTTGAATCCTTTATTCAGCTCTCTTGGCTAGATCAATTTGTTACGGCTTCACATCATTAGCCATTACTTCATTGTTTGATGTCGTGAATCAACCTCCATGAAGGCCCTATTGACATATTGGCTCCATAAACTTAAATCCTAGCAAATGAGGTCTCAATAGTAAGAAACCGACAATGCAGAAAAGTAAAACGACAATGGGAAAACCTAGCTCGAAACCACCTTAGGGACTAACACAATGCCCACATACCAATAAACAATTTCCACAGGATTCACATGTATGCAAATATCTCTTCACAGATATTAAGTGGGTGCAGCAGGCAAAAGTGTGGCTCCAGCAACCTTGTGTGCTAAACACCCACACTAGCAGCACCTAGAGCCCAAGGTCCAGATATGGTATCCCATAGCACACCTATTGCATGTTCTGTACTGTTCATTATTTGAAACACATAGCAATTCAAATAAGTGAATTATTCTATTCTCATGAGGTGATTTTGATGACTTGCACAAAGATAAGCATTTGTAGGATGTTGATGCAATGGATTTTATCTGAACATTTATATATTTACCCATGGCAAAGATCTCAAAATTTTTGCAAACTTCAACAGGGTAACATGTGTCACAGGTCATGAAATGAGAGTCACAAAGCTGGGCTTCGTTGGTTAAGTTTTCACAAAGAGATGTGTTTGAAAGTTAAACATCCCATCGCAGGGTCAAAAGAAGATAGTTGATGGTAGAAGAGAATGAATGACTCAAAAGGCTCATCTGTTTAGAGTCACTAGCCATTCATCACAAGAATCTTTCTTACCCATTTATTCATTAGCTTATTCAAAAGATGGTAAATACTAGAAGGAAATCAGGGCCCATTCTAGTGTCACAAGACTCACCAGCCTGAATTGAGGCTGTTTGAGAAACCTCCGTAGTTGCCTACTCACAAGCCGATAAATCTCGAAAACAATAAAGAGGAGTCGAGAAAAATCACCAAGCACAATTGAGAGCGAGAAGATTGCTCCAATTTCTTGTAGCAATGCTCCTCTCACTCATATCAACCGTCACCACCCATACACATTAAAAGTTGGGATCTTTATAACATGCAAGAATTGATGTTTGATGTTTTGATCAATTCGAAGATTAACGTTCAGATAATCGAATCAAAAAAGATTACTGGAAACATGGACTCTCACCCGTATCCATGGTCGGCGTAGTAAGGAAGATTGGAAAGGAGGGTTTCATCGACATCGAACACCCAAGCGTCCATGCCATCACCGACCAACGAGACGGACCGAGCATAGGCGGCCGCCTCGTCGGCGACCATCTCCAGGTCGAAGCGATAGGCCTTGCCGGTCATGTAGTCCTTCACATAGGCGCCGCAGTCCGCGGGACCGTCTTCCACGGGCGAGGTTGTTGGCCTCGCCGGCGAACCGCCAGCTGGCGCACCGCAGATGCACTTCTTCATCTCTGCCGACATTGGAGAAGGGGGTCTGGAAGATTTGGTCGTCGCCGGAGGGGTATTCGAGGATCAGCGGCCTGGGGAGTACGAGGGGATCGAGGGTTTGGTGGGCCACGGCGATGGTGGAGAAGACGAAGAGGAGAATAAAGGATGATTTCATTGCTGAAGGACGAGGATTTTGAAGGGAGGGAAGCGTTTTTTGTTGGGAAGGAGAAGGATGGAGAGGGGAGGAATCGCCGGAGAAGCGGGTCTTCCTCCCGTGGTTTCTGGCTTTCGTGAAAAGGGGTAGAACTGGACGGCGCCGGAGAGGGGAAGGGTGGGAGGGACGCGGGTTTTATCTTTCGCACGAAAGTAGGATTCACCTTCCTTCGCGCGCATCCACCGTTGGATCATCAACTGCACAGAGGTCAAAGCGCCCCGAATCCATCATGGATCCGTTTGCACGACTCTCAAAGTAAGCAGTGGATGATCTAACGGTTTGCGCGAAGGAACGTTGGATCCTTTCATTGCGTGAAAGATACAACCTGTTCCAGGTAAGAGAAGGAGTGACGTGGGAGGGAAGCGACGGATGTGGAGGAAGACAATTAATTTTCAAACGGTTAGGGGGGGCACAGGTTGGAAGAAAGATCACGTGCTCTGCACGGGAATCATCAGCCTATGTTATTTTCTTTGAATAAATTAAAGAAAACTCTCCGTCCACGTTAAAATTAAAATAACTCTTCAATTGAATTTTACTTAAAAACAACTCTTTAATTGATATAAATGATCAAATTATCTCTATAATTATAAATTAATATTAAATAATATAATAATATTAAAAATAATACTGTTTTATTATAATGTAATACTGTCTTATCATAAAATAATACTGTCCTGTTATGATATAAAGATATTACAAATAATATTTTTTTATTATAATACAGTACTACTTTATTATAAAACAGTAATGTCTTATTGTAATATAATATTATTATAAAATAATACTATCTTATTATAAAATAATACTATCATATTATAAAATAATACTGCGATATTAGAAAACAGTACTGTCTTATTATAAATCGGTACGGCATTACGTATTATAAAATAATACTGAGATATTAGAAAACAATATTATCTTATTATAAATCAGTATTGTATTATTGTAAAATAATACTGTCTTATTGTATAACCGTACGAGGGTACAAAGGCATAACATCATTTCAATTATAAATGAGGAATTATTTTAATTTATGTTTGAAATGAAGAGCTACTTTTAATTTAAACTCAAGTAGAAACTGCTTTTAATTTAAAACATAAAATAAAATTTTTATCTAATTTATTAATTTTTTATTAAAAATAATATAAAAAATAAAACATAACATACAAGCGCGTGCTGATATGCTAAGAAATTTATCCTCAAGTCTCAGCATCTTATAATCTAATCATGTACTATGAAGCATATATTTTTGCAAATATACTTCATGGCATCTGAATTTTGAGCATGAATTGAGGGTAATATCTAGAAGATTCTTGAATCATCAAAACGAATATTAAGAGTTCTCATATATGGATCGCTAATCATGATTATAATGAGAATGTTTATGTTCAGATTGTCCACAGTGGAGTTTTGCTCCATAATTTGGTCCTCACAAGCATGGAGGCATCTCATGAACACAGCTCGACTGTCCCAAGTTCAAACTTTTGGAAACTTTCTATATTTTTAAAGTAAAGTTCCAATCATTGTGCAAGAACTTGCTTGAGAATCTGTCCATCTCTACACTAAGTGCATTGCATGGCGCACATCCTAGAAACCTATCGTGGAAGCTCATCTAACATCTCATGGATTTATCTTTATCAAATAGATAACTAACAAATAATGCTAAGAAGATAGATGGCTGCTAATGACTTCGGATATAGATTATCTCTAAATATCAAGTTCTGATAAGTGTTGGTCTCATAATGTAGATTTGTCTTGACCCATTGGAAAATTATTGATACATTTAGATCATACGATCCTATAGTCCAGCAAGCAATTCTCATTGTTAATATTTACAGTAATTGTTGACAAAGACCAATAAATTAAATAAAAGAATAAAATAACCTAATTAATTATTTATATTAGTAAATAGTATTGACTCCCTCATCGTTACCTATTAGATCTAAACATACATAGATAAACAAGTTGAAATTTTGAGTAGTGTAACTAAATACAATGGTTTGTGTATCAAGGATACAACTAATGCATTGTCATGCATGCGATCATGTTAAAAGTCAAACACGTTAACAAGAGAATGCTACATTTGAGTTTGATATATAGGAATATCTGTAGTAAGCCACTTCATAAATTTTAAATAATGAATACTGTATTACATAGGCAAGATAATGAAAAGGATATTTGTGTTCAATACCGTGGTATCGTCTCAAAAGGTATACCTGTATAAGCTGCCTTTCATTCTCAATTTTATTGATATGCACTGAATTGATAGACATTACACAAGCTTTATATGCGCACATACGGATCAAAAGACTCATTTTAGGATATATAATTACACAAAACAGTGATTGGTTTCTATAATCTCTTTAATGACAAGACTTTGGTCACATCTCTCTTTCTCTCTCTCTCTCTCATGGATTAATTCAGCACATCATAAAATAGGAATATATTTATTGGAGTGGAGGGAATTGTGCTAGTTAGATTTTGTTTCTCCAGTCATATAAGATCCATCTTTTGTCTTTACTTGATGGGGTGCACAAATGCAGATAATAGAAGATGATATTATATGTAACTGGGATGTGCAGAACTAAATAAAATTTTGAAATTATATAGATACTAGTGCTCTGGCATGTAGTGTAGATGGATTGAATATGCACGGTTCAATTCATCATCTAACTTATTTTACCTCTGATATTTAATTATTATGTAAATTTCTGCGCGTAGGAAGTGCATGTGGGCTTTGCTCTGTTGGGATGTTAGATGTTACTACAAAAGCACATCATTTATTGAGTCTAAGTTCATCCATAAAACTACTTTATTGCTTGAGAAATGATCCGATGATACAAGATTGTTGAATACATTAATGCACAACTCGGAATGTTTGAGTCAGAACAGGATCAAAACTACAGTTTAGGTTAAACATTTAACTATTATTATAGACTAAAATATAATAATTGATAAATAAAAGTCTAATAAAATAATTAATGAATGCTTAATATAATTAAGTGAAAATATGCGGGAGGAGAAGGTGGTGTTGAGATGAATGAAAAAAAGTTTAGTTAAATAAATTTATCAAATTTTAGCTCGGGCTGGATAGGATTTGAGTTGGGTCAGGCCTCCATTATATGGATTCAAATTAGATTTGGACATTATATAGATTTAGTCATATGGGATCAATAAATGCAAAATTCCATCTTTTTTTGATCTGATCCTACCCGGGGGATCCAAAACTGGTCGGTCTCAGTTTTATCGATCAAGACATCATGGGGCAGACCGTGCCGAGGGATGGCAGTTGGATGAAATTTTGGATATTCGATCCGTGCCAAATTCTAAATAGAGCTCTTTAATATATCATGTAAGGTTTAGAATCCGTATCCGTTATCCAAACCCGTTTATATATAAACATATTCGTCCTAGCCTATGTCCAAGTAGAGTTGGCAATTACATCCAACCCAGACGGATCCCGACCCGATCCGATCTTAATGGGTCGGTTGGCCAATATGTTGATCAAATTTTGATTTGATCTGATCGGATCTAAATCCGATAAATTTATATTTCGGATTGGTTCGAATTCGAATAGTGACTATCTCGACATATTATTTGATCTGAATTCGATCCGATCTTTATATATATATATATATTATAGAAATACGAGCTGATTGCATGAAATATGGACCATATGATCTTTATATTTGATTAAAATCTTAAGAGCTGAAAAGTGATAGTGGACTATTATTTAATATTTTATTTTATTTAAAAAAATTATTTAAGTGGAGTGGATATCCAATCAGATGATCTGATACCCAATTAGGTCGGATATGGATAAAAAATTATTGACCCACTCGATCACAGATCAAATTCGACTTAAAATATCAGATCGAATTCGGATCGATTCAAAGCCATATCTGATTCGATCCGACAGATCCGTCCCAATCGGATCCATTGCCAAGCCTACCGTCAAAGCTTCCCTGTTCGGCTGCTCCAAGCTTCCGACCCAATTGAGACTCTGAGGGCGGAAAAAGAGAGCGGAAACCGGGGAAGCGAAGGAAAATCAACGAAAACAAAGGGGAGTACCAACGTAAAACCCTTGCCATCGTCCAAGCTTCCCTATTCGGCCGCTCCAAGCCTCCACCGATCGAGACTCCCGAGCACGGAAAAACTAGAGGAAAACGGGAAACAGAAGAAAATCAACGAAAACAAAGGAAAGACGGAAAAAATTAACAGGTAAGCATATAGATTAATCATTTTTTTTTCCTTTTTCGATTCTTTTTCATTTCATTTCATTCCCTTTTTCGGAGATCTGCGGGGAAAAAGAGCACCTGAGGGAGATTAGAGGTGTTCTTTAGGGTCCGGTTGGGGTTTTTTCTGTGTTCTATGATAATATGAATATAAAACAATCCCGAGCTCTCGTGTCAGGAAATAACGCGATTGGAATCCCCAAAGCTCCACTTTTCGGTGTTCTTCGAAACCCTAGTTCTTCCGGAAGTAATCGAGCAGTATGAGGGTGGATGGGGCGGGTTCGGGTACCCAGCGGGTATACCAATTTTAAATGGGACGGGTTGGAGATCTGTGGTTGAATCGGGTTTGGGACGGATTCGGGTCGGATATGGGTAGGGCAAGGGATCCGTTCTGTCGCCCACCATCTCACCCTCTCTTTTTTCTCAAGCATCCCACCCGGAGCTCCAAGGAATTCTCCCTCCTCCTTTTGCTTCTGCCTCATGTTTTTGTTTCTCTCTGCTGATAATTCCTGTTGTTGGTGTGGCTTCAGTTTTAAGATGCATATTCTATGATTGATATCACGTTTTGCATCTCCCTCTGGATTTGTAATTTCGTGTTTGCTTACACTACGTCGGTAGATTTGTAGGTGGGTTATTGAACTCAAACCAAACGCATATACAGTGTTTGATTTCATACTTCAAAGGACATTATGTTGTTGGCTTGTCAGCCATGATAGACACATCATTTGATTCTGGTACTAGTTCATTGAATTACACCATGGATTGACTGCAACAGTCGCATGCTCATAAATTTGGACTTCTTTTTATCGTGCAAATTCCGTGACTCTACCTTCTTTTTTTTCAGTGGATTTTTTTTTCAGTGGATTGATGCTATGAAAGCACAATACTGCGAAATGTTTGGTTTCTTAGTGAGATTTAGCCCCCTTCTTTCAAGTCATGTGCTTGCATAGCATTGCTGAACCAAGTAGAAAGATAAGAAGAGATTAGAATAAAAAAAGAACCGATTTAAAATGTGCACTATATCATCACTGAACTTAGTTTGTGAAAATGGATTAGACCATGTTTTTACCTTCCTGTGTCTCAGCTTTTCTTTTTGCTTTTCCTTTCTTTCCCACTGATATGATGATGTCTTCTACAAAAAACATCCACTAAGTGTCTGGGTAGAGAACTTTGATGTGTTTAGTTAGGTTGGAGTCTCCCAGTGGATTAATATCCTTTTACAGTCTGGATTTTTGTTTTCTGGGAACTTGATGATCACATTCTAGTGGAATAAGCTTAACTGCTTTTATAACAGGTTAAATTATACCATTGGCCTTTTATCAAGTGATGCGTCCAATTTCTTTTGCACTATAATATATTCATCATTTACTAATAATCAACTCCACGAGCTATTAGATTTTTTGTGTTGTCTTTCATAATCCACTGATCTAAAAGTGAGAACTCCATAAAGAGTTTATCTTCTCATTTCATATTTCATAGAAAGCTGGCTTATTATTGAGAGAATTGATGACCTTATATATCAGGGTGTCTTCTGTGCAAGGCACATTCCCTAGTACTGGTTATAATGGAAGAATTCCTAACTGAAACTAAAAGACTGAACCCCACCCAATCCCTCCCCTCCTCCCCCTTTCACTGCCACCTTCCCCAGCCCCACCTATAGAGATCATGATTTCATGAAGGACAAGATCCTATGCCCTCCAGTGGGTACCTCAAGATACCACCACTACTTTAACTTTCAAATTCCTTTGAAGGCTTTAATTTCTTTATGACATAGCCCAAGATAACAGCACATATGGAAATGGTGGTATCTTGAACAATTTTATCTTAAAATCCATAATATCTTCTTTTTTTTAATAATCTTGTTATATCACAAGAACACCATTCCTCTTTGAATTTGTTGCGGTTCTCTTGTGAACTCTCCAATCTAATCTGCAGTATTTTTCCTTTTCTTTACTTGAAACCTCTGGTTTGGGTGGGGCAGAAATACAAGATATAGGGACAAAGGGCTTCATTTTGTTCTTACTGGGTAATTAGTACTTAATATCATGTTAACGACCCTAGGGAATATCAATATGCATGATCCGACTGATAAGATTTCTGTTGTTAATGTCCATGTTTAGTCTAAAACGTAAATATCTCTTCTTTTATTGAAAATAAATAATAACATATTAATTAAATATTTGGCATGTACATTGGCATTGATAATGATGCACAGAACTCTTCAGAAGACACCTGCCTAAGGTTTATGTTTGGTATGGATATTATCAACAAATGCATTGTTTGGAAAAAAAAAACACAGCTGAAAAAAAAACACAGCTAAAGATATATTGAATTTTCTTGATTTATCTCAAAGAGATTGATCCATGACCATCAAGCCTTGCCAACTCTTTGGGTTGGCATATCTAAATGATTATTATAGACTTTCATGCAATAGTGATGTCCACAAGACAACACTAGATTTGCATATGAGATTCAAGCACCTCCCTTGATAGTTTCGATTTTAAGTAAGATTGTTCCGGCTTATTAGTCTGGATATCTATGTTGTAATGTGAAATCTCATATTGATCTAAGGCAAACAATTCAAACTTTTAGATATTATCCATTGTTGTATTTATATCAACAAGTGCCTAACCTCACCTGCTATGAGTGTTTAAGGTATGAGGGTTCATAAACCAATTTCCTATGCTAGACTGATTCTAGTCTCTTGTTCATTTGACAATTAAAACCTTCAATGAAATCTCATTTTGATGAGCAAACACACCTATCACCATGAGTAGCTCATATTACTGTCTGGAGTACAAGTAGAGATAGTTTGGGTGTTAGAACCGGCTAGTCTTCTTAGTGCCCAATCACCTTACCTAAATGCAACTTAAATAATGTGACAAGTTTTTGGATATTTGTTTAATTCTAGCTCTGCATTCATATTCATATTCTGGTGGACTTGCTGGTCACAATAATTCAATTAAATAATTTAGTATCTTTTTTTTTTGGGGATCGTCAATCAAATTTGTTGTAATATCTGCAGGGAAAATTTGTAACTTTGCTTGTCAACATGCTCTATCATGTTTCACTAAAATAGGTCCTTAAATAGTTGTGGACTTGTTTCCCTAATTTATGTCTTTTGTTTTTATTTCTATTTATTTGTTTTTCTTATGTATTATAAATCTTTCAGGTTCTAACTATTTTTAATTTAATTATTTTAGTCTTTTGCTTAGGTATTTCCTTCTGGCTAAGCACCATTTGGCCTCCGGTCGCCTGCTTATTCCACAACTGCCTTTTAAATCAGTGGTTTCACATTATTTTGGCATTAGTATCACCAATCTTTAAACATTATTGTTATTAGGTTTTGAACCTATGGAGTATGAACAATCCAAGAAATCTAGTTTATCATGAAGATGGTTTTGGGAAATAAGCCATTTGTTAATGATTGAGGATGAATCTAATCTGTATATCATGAATATATGAAATTAGTTGATGACTCCAATCTTAGATGAAATAGTCAAGAATCAAGTCATTAATCATCAATATGAAAAGCTACCTTCGTTACCTTTATCAACTATAGCACTTTTAGGGATATTTAAGTGGTGCAAAACCATCATTAAGTCTGAGTGGGAAGATTTGTATGTATTCTGTCTAATGAACTTGAGAATGTACTTTCCTCCTATGTTGGTGATTGATGTGGTATATGATCATAAAATCCAGTCCAATGATACATTGAAGATTGTAGTTCATTATGTAGTATTATTGATGTGATAAACCTCAAATCTAATTATGTAACCATCCATCTCAGAATCCTCTTCTATCTGCTAGCAATATCCCAATTGATTGTTAGAAGTGATGAAGGGGAACAGTCATTTTCCCTTCTACCAACATTCTTTTTGCAGAACTTTTGATCAATGCTCTCATCAATTTTTTCCCTTATCCATTTTATATAGACTTTCGAAGTTACCATAGGTCTGGATGTGCATGAAGATAATATGTAGGTACAAAGCACATATTAAGTAATGGCTTATAAGGAGTGAAGATGCTAAGGATATAATGGGTTTGAATGCTTGCTAATCTGAAATATGCAGGCAGGCCAATTCAGGAAGGTTGTTAATAATATGGATAAATTGGGCTTGAAGAGGTTAATATTTAAAGAATTCTAAAAGAAGTTTTGATGACATAATTGAAGGGTTTTGAGAAGAACTCTGGGTTCTTTCAGGTGCTAAAACTTGGCTTATTTAGGTGGGTTTCTGAGTATTTATATGGGGAAACAATAAGTGGAATGGAAAAAAAAACAAATAAAGAAATAAAATTTTGTCTGAACCTTCACAGAAAGACCAACAAGGATGTTAGGGGTATTAAAAGCAAGCATCCTAGATGCCCTGCCTAGGCCTGATGGTTGTCTTGATGGCTGCTAAGGAAGTTTCATGAGTGTGGTTTCTCTGTTCCTTGCACATGCATTACTCTGTGCTGCATGTGCCATTGACCAATGCACTGGGGGCCACCACTGCAGCGTTGCAGTGCTACATGCATGGTCTGTGCGGCCCCATCTGCAGGGCATGAGCCAATAGCATTCATAGCAAGGAGGAGGCAATGGCCTGTGGGCACAAGGAAAATGGAAAATGATAATGACATCTCTCCTTGAAGCATCAGATATGTTATTTTTTCCCTCTTTTGTAGAAACATGTTTAGCAAAATTAGGACATTACTGATTACTGCATTTGGTAGTCAGTTGGAATTGCATTTGAGAAGATTATCTGCAAGGCCATTAGGCACCATCCCTAAGTGCCTAACAAGCCACTTTCCAAGAAGCAGTTATTCAAATGACTCTTAATCTATGAGCTATTTAATTTCTTATTCAAGATTCCCTACAAGGCAATCTACCTTCTCAATAGTGGATCTCCTTGTGCATACTCATATAGTATCTAGTTAATTTTGGAACCTCAATCTCATACATATGATTCCTGGTAGTAGTAAGCTTTTGGATTCTTTTATGTAATCCTCTGCTAAAGTAATTTGTTGAGAAGGAAAAAAATTCATTCAAGTTTTGCTGATGATAGGACAGTTTTTTTTCCCCATCTTATTTTCATCTCTTCACTTATATCGCTTCATTGCCTAGTTTATGCAATTGATCATCCACACCGTACCACCATATACAACATTTACAGTTAGGCATATCATGCCAAGTGGACAGCAATGTATGCAGCTGCTTGCTCATATAGTTTACTAATCGGGACTCCCTTGGCCTTTAAGAATACCCGCTTTGCCCTTAAGTCATGTTAGCATAGTTGATACGATGTTCCATATCCATGAGTCAGTTCCTTGGTCATATTATTAGCTGGCCTCTGTGTATCCACCCATCCATGACTTCTTGGTCTTTGGTTGATCAGTTGTCAAGATTAGCCATCCCACTCTTATTGTTATCTCTAGAAGCCTTGGTGAAAGATTAGATATGATCTGCTGAAGTCCTTGTCTGAACAGGCCATTTATGCATGCTTTATGCAGCTTCCTACTGCTTCTCAGGTTTTGAGATTCTATGATTTAATTTATTGAGCAGAGAATGACTTTCTAATTGATCTCTCTCATATTGTCTCAGCACGACTTTTCACTCCAAATCACATGCAAATAAAGTGAACCTCTTGGTCCAGTTCTCAACTCACAAAGGAGAAAGAGAACTTTATCTAATATCATAATTCTTGGGTGACAATTATCAGTTGTTCTTGAAGTTGATTGCAGCGTCATCAAGCTTCAGGTCACTTGAATTTTTGTTGGATAGGAGATCCAGGGAACTAAAACTTCGATCACTCTACAATCAATTTGCGGTCCAACCTTGCCACTTCTCTGTGATCTTGTTGTCAACTTGGATCTTGTTGTTCACCTAGATTTGACCTTCTAGTTCTTCAATAGACTCCAAAGAGTGTTGGGGTCTATGCTGTTGTTTCTGTTGAGATTTACAAATCATCCGCTGCAATAAGTTCAGCATTTTCTTTGTTGCTTTGAAGTTGCTTGGGGCCACTGGTCCTTTCCAATTGCACATAGCAACTCTTGCTGCTAACTATGGACCTGCAATAACATTCAGCATTTTCATTGTTGCTTGGAAGTTGCTTGGGGCCACTGGTCCTTTCCAATTGCACATGGCAACTCCTGTTGCTAACCGTTAGGGTGCAATTGGGCCGAGTTGAGCAGAATAGCTGGAAGCTCAAGCTCGACTCGATTCAAATATTTGAGTTCGAAACTTGGCTTGAGATCAACAGAGCTTTATTATCTTAAGCTCGAGTTCGTCTCAATGAAACATAGATAAAATTCAAGATCGACTCGACTCGAATGTCAACCGAGCCATACTTCAGCTCGAGTTTGAGCTCAAAATCGAGCCTTAGTATATTAATAATATAATATTATAATAAAAATATTATTAAAAATATATAAATTCGATTAGGCTTGCGAGCTTTTGAGCTAAGTATCTTGCTACTCGAGCTCGACTCGAAAAACTATTCGAGCTATTCGAGCTTGACTTGAACTAGATAACAACCGAGTCGAGTGGAGCTTGGACTCGAGTGGAGCTTGGGTAGCTCGCGAGTGGCTCGACTCTTTGCATCCCTAGTAACCATGGACCCTTTGGATTGCTTTGAAGTCCTTGGTCAAGTATCTGGCTTCTGATCCATTGCAGGATTGATTCTTGAACCCTAAGGTGCTGGTGAAATTAGGGAAATGCTTGCTCTGCAATCGCTTGCGCTCATTATGATTGTTCCCTTCAATTGATCAAATCATCAAACCTTAGGTGCATTTAGATAAGGAGAAACCTTAATGTACCACCACCTATGCCATGTTGACATGCACAAAACAAAGAAAAAGAAGATGCAACTTAATTTTCTTGAAGCGTAGAGAAAATTGCAGTATCCTGAAACATCCATACGCATATTTGATATTAATCTTTGAGCTCTCATTCGACGAACATTTATAGAGTTGGTTTATCTCTGTGCATGCTTATTCTGCCATTTGAAGAATCCATCTAGACCAAGAACACCTTAATAGTTACTTTTAACAACAAATTTAAATTCTCAATTCAGGGACTCAAACCTGAGCCAAACAACTAGGCTATTTCAAGCAAGATCCTAATTGGATGCATAGCCCCATTGTTACAATCAAAGATGCTGCAATCTGTTGTCGTTGTTGCATATTTTGCTATCTTGTTTTTTTGCATATTTTCTTGATCACTGCATTGCTCTTGTAAATATGTACCAGTTGGCTATGATATGTGATACAGGACCATTGATCCACTGACTGCCCTTTTAATTGATAAGGAGGGCCGTTGTTGTGCACTCTAAAATCATTTGTTTTCCTTGAGCAGGACTTGGTTAAACTGAGAACTTATCAACCTTGGATGAAGATGGCCCTCTACATGGATTAACTGCAAGAACTTTAAGTTTACTAAATTGCAGGAGTGATATAAAAGCTATACTGAAAGATTGGAGGCGATATTTGAGACTTTCCTTAGGTGAACATCTTTGTCCATTAGTAAATTGGGTAGCATATGATGAAGGGTGCAGCAGACAGGATCTTACATCATCCAAAGTGGAAGAAAGTAGCCTATGGAGGAATGCAGCCGGGGTATGATGATAACTATACCGATGAGTCATTCCTTGAAGCAATGGTTATGAATGCTAATGTTGTAAAGAGGGATCTGTTTAAGGTGATGCAAGACTCTGTTTCCATATCTCAGTATCTTTGCATTGTTGCTCTTGTGATTTCTGTCTGGATTCATACATTGGGTTCAGTCATTGATGAGACCTCTCTCCTTAAACTGGATGTTGGCCTTCTAGCACTCGGCTTTCCGTTCTTTTGCTGACAACAAGTCAGCTTTCTCAGCAGCTTCTCTCTCGATATTTTCTTAACATTTCCTTCTTCATTAGTGGCTTATACATTTTAGCGCCTGTATATCACACACTCACCAGGTCTATCAGTTCAGACTCTATATATGCACTCACCGTGTCACTTCTTGTGGTCCATCTCTTCTTGCACGACTACTCTGGTTCCACAATAAGACCTCCTGGTGCTCTGAACAACCCAACCTTGGCCAGTAACATTTCTTGAATGCATCAATAGTAGCTTCAGTTCTAGTGGCTTCTCGCCTCCATCTAGGCTTCATGTCTTTGCCATCATGTTCTTTCTTGCAAATCTTCTTTTTGCACCACTCATCACATTCTGCATTAAGAAATACTCCTTCAAACTGCATATGTGGTTTCGTTTGCATTGATGGTTATGACCTTGAGTGTTGTATTCCAGTTGCATCGTATGCTCTTTGTTCTTTGCTGGGTCTTCTGGTTTTCGTATCAGTTGTTTGCCCTTACTGGCTTATAAGGATACAGGAATACAAGTTTGAGATAAATGGTCCCTGGGATGAAGCTAAGCTCTGCTTTGATATAACTGAGTGAGAACCAGTATTCCTGCACTTCCTGCAATATTTCGTTGGAGGCATGTACAAAATGGGTTAGAAAGCTATATGCCACTTTAATGTATAGATCCTGCGGTAAAATGTCTATACCATTTGTATCATTTTTTTTTATTATTATTTTCATGCTGCTGTAATGCTGCTAGAAATCAACTAATTATTTCCTATTGTATGTATAGAAGCATCACAATTATTCAACAGTGATATTATACTCTTGGGTGGTGCACTTTCAACAAAACTCGTTTTTTTGCCAATTCCTATTTAACCAATCTATGACCGGATGTACCATGTTTAACAAGCTGGTAAATTTGTTGGACTGACAAGACTGTTCTTCTACCTTTAGTTTTCAACTATTGTTCATTCGCACAGTTGCATGAACCGAGGACAGCTTATGGGGTCAAAGGGTAAGACAGGGAGAAGGTTTAAACAAATGTGCATGAGGTGGAAGTGAGAATGGGGGCTTAGAATTGCTTATGAATGGCCATCACTCACCTTATTGATTCTACATTGTAATCAGTGAATATAATGGAACTACGAGGGAAGCTGCTAAGATTGAAAATTTGGCAATTGGTTCGGCAGTCCATGTAAGAATATGAAGATGTCAAGGATATATAACTGAAACTGAAGGCTAAATTTTGGTGGATGGAGATGGACTATAAATTTGGACTGTCCTGTGATCATTGAATTATGCTTAAACTTGCAGCAAATAGATAGGAATCTTTTTGGTAATACAAGGCTGAATGTGAGTCATTACAAAGAACAGCAAGGTGCTAAATGTATATAAATACATGAGAAGACCCAAAATTACATCATGGATGTAACTTATACAATAGGAAACAACCTCCAAAAGTAACCTATAAACAGATACATGGCAGCAATCAAGATGGTATGTGGGAGAAGCCAAAAAACTGCTGCAAGATGAGGTTCCATAGATAGAAGGATAACTGTAACAGCTGTGAAGAGCATATAATCCTGTGAAACATGGCATTATAGCTAAGTAATAAAGCTGGAGATACTCTGAAACATGTAGATAAGGAGGTTGAGATGATAACCAGAAAGGCGAATAAGTAAAACACTTGAGCCCCATGTCATGGTACATGGGCAAAGCCTGTCGCAAATGATCTCATAGCAAGACCTGTGACTGCAGCTTTCATCTGACAGCAGGATGAGAAGGAAAAGGAGATTTGCATCTCCCCTGGGACCTTGAACAGCAAAGACGCAGAATCCATATAACAATAACAGGAAGTAGGTATCATCAACAACTCACCAGTATGCAAGTAAGAGGCACCACTGCTGATTTCATAACCACTATAAACATAGTCCATAATATGAATGTCTAGCATACTGAACATTAGAAGCATCTGCAGATAAGAGTATTCTATTCTGTAAGTCAAAATTTGCTGGGAAATTATGGTGAAAATCACCATCAAGAGCAATATGAGCCATATGGTCGGCCATCTGATTAGCTTCCCAAATACATGCAATGCTCGAAAAGATGAGAGAGATTGCTTCCAACACAATATATCTTGTATAAAAGGTATGTGGTTAATATTATATTTAGATGGAAATTAAGCCAAGAGATCACAGTTTCCGAATCCCTTCCAATATAACATGAGCACCATGGAATCGATGCACAGCTACACTAAGGTCAAGCTAGACAGCTATTAACTCTGCAAATGGCATAGATGCATGCATAAGAAGCTTATCGCCAGCTTGGACTAATCTAGCTTGATGATCCCGAATAATATACCCTGCAGCTGCCATTTGAGATATAACCGAAGCATCAAAGTTAATCTTAACAACTCCTAAGAGAGGAGGTAGCCATGAAATTTGAATAGATACAGAACAATTAACAGAAGTATGAGAGCTACCCAGTACTCGAACGGAGTCATAGATTTGATAGAACAGTGGTACGTCTAATGAGCTGCATTTAAGTTGGCACCAGAAGGTTTTAATTCTTGGGGGAATTTTCATATGCCAAATCCAGTTAAAGATGTAGCATTCTGCATCTGTGGCTGTGAAATAGCCATACATCTCATATCAGATAATGAAATCTTAGGAAGTTTGGTAGGTCCCCAAACTAGTTGATCAGCCCATGGTCCCTATGCAATTGGGATAGCTCAGTAGAAATAAGGTAGCTAGCTGATTCAATTTTCAAGTACCCTCATCCTTAATCAAATCAGAAACAGAAAGTTCAAGATTTTGATTTTCAATATTCAGAAATGTCGGCCAAGCGATTAAACGAACGATTGTTATTCAGAGATCCATGTAAACCTTAATGGATCGACCTTTATCCACCAACCACCGAATAAAAAATTGAACCTGAATACCAACCCGATAGATTCTATGCCAAATAGCTCTTGATTGCACTGTCTCATTATAAGATAACCAAGAGCCATGGAACCTGTTGTGCACACGTGTCAAGGGTCGGAGGCGCCACCTCGGACCCCACAAAGTATTGTCCGCTCTGAGACGGCATGTGCCCGCTATGGGGAACCATAATCGCCGCCCCTCACGATTTTGTCCCTCGGTCAGAACTGGCAAAAGAGTATTGTCTGCTCTGAGACGGCATGTGCCCGCTACGGAGAACCATAATCGCCGCCCTCACGGTTTTGTCCCTCGGTCAGAACTGACAAAGGCGCATCGTGAGGGAATGCGTGCTCGTATCCCACTTAAGCACATGCACACTTCAGAATTGTCCGATATGGAACTATTAAGGGGGTCCCCCCGCGGCCTGCCCACAACACAGTCCCCCACTCTGGAGGGTGCATGTGTCGCAGGTCAGAAGGCAGGTGCCCTCTATCTGGCGCGCCACTGTTGTGCACACGTGTTAAGGATCGTCGGAGGCGCCGCCTCGGATCACACGAAGTATTGTCCGCTCTGAGACGACGTGTGCCCGCTACAGGGAACCACAATCGCCGCCCTTCACGATTTTGTCCTTCGGCCAGAACTGACAAAAGGCGCCTCGTGAGGGAATGCGTGCTCGTATCCCACTTAAGCACATACACACTTCAGAATTGTCTGATATGAGATTATTAAGAGGGATCCCCCCGCGGCCTGCCCACAACAAAATCTATATTTAGCAGACACTAATTGTGTCCAAATAAAGGAAGTGTGCAACAGCAGGTGAGCTGCCAACTTACCTTCGCATTGCAATCTCCTGACTGTCAAAGAACAAGTCCCAAGCCGCCTTGAGCCTTTGGCATACAAATCTTTTTCGATGCAATTCGGTCAAGTCCTCTAGAGCTAGAGGAATGACCCCACAAGAAGGCTTTAAATTCCTTTTCTAGATCTGTAAGAAAAGTAGTTGGTACATGCACTGAAAGTATAAAAAGGCACTGAAGTCAAAACAGATTGTAATAGAGTAGTACGGCCAACCAAGAACAAATGCTTCCACTTCCAGTCCGCAATCCTATCAGTCACCTTTGCACTCAAAGACTGAAGAGAGCTCGATCTCAAAGATTTAGCATCCAATAAAACCCCCAGATAATTCCATGGCAACAGATGAACCGAAACATTCAATAGATGTAGGATAGAGGATTTGATAGAAGATAAGAGTTGACGGACTGAATATAATAGCTGATAGGAATTAATGATAGAAAATCTTATCCCAGATGCGATTGTTGGATGATAAGTACCCATGAGAATAATATGATCATTGCAAAGATGTAAACATCAAAGTGGGTAAATGGTCAAACTAGAGTAAATGGCCTAGATGGAGCACAAATATGAATATCAAATTGAGGTAGTGGTCTCCATGTAGTTGCAAATATGAAAATCAAAATTAAGGTTGGAACTGCTATAATAACCTAGTATCTTGCACAAAAAAGTTAGCTAGGAAGGTCTGCTTTAAGTTCCTTAGCTCTTATATACATCTTAGATCTATTCAATGCATAACTAATATAGGATTAAATGCACACCTGCACGATTTCTCACATACTCATTCTATTTAAGCCGTGGCGTTCATGCCAAATTAAGGGTCTAGTTCTGACTAAATTAAATCACATACACTATAAATTCAATTACAAATATCATGATTGATTTGTGGTCATCCTCTGAAACCTTTCTTGCAATGTCCTTTACTTGGGCCATGGATTGGATCTTTGCTAATGCCATTTGTAGCGATAGAGACTTTACTTAAATAAAGCTACTCAAAAGGTATTAATTAAGTTTCTTACCTTATATAAGTATCCAAAATCTATCCAATGTCTAATTAATATAGGACTAAATATAGACTTTCATGGATCTTCATTATAAAATAATATGATATGCTTTTATTTGCTTGAGTCATTATTTGCCTTTGAGATCGAGATCAGAGCCACCCTACTAAGTACTTGGCCGGCCTAAGTTTTATTGCCTGCACGACTATGATTTGTACTTAAGAAAATTCCGAAGCGGGCAGGATTGAAGTCTTGAGGGCTATCACCACTTTAGGATTTCTCGCTTGAAAGCGAGAGGGCATACCATGAGCTAATGCTCGGGTATTACATGTTCTTATTCTTCATATGTAATAGCCGTCATAATGAAATCATAGCTCAAAAATGATGGCTAAATTACAGCAATTAATAAACATCAATCAGACTAAGGGTTCTAAAGGAAAAGAATTGTTTATCGAAAAGAAAGAAAAGAATGGATTCAGCAAGATATTAGAGATCATCTCAAAGAATTAGTGTTTAATTTGGATCTTTTTACATCTCATGCTACAAATGAATGTGCTTATATATTAGCCTAATTTTCTATGGAATATGATTACTACTCCACTTGGTCTTCTTCTCACCCATTTTTTGTTCTTAAATTATTTAGAGGAAAAATTATATAAATTCTCAAAATTATGTAAGTTATAGTCCAATGCTTCCATGAGCCTCAACATTCTTGGGCGGACCGGCTCCTAGCCTAACATATTCATGCCCATCCTGGTCCATGAACTCTTAATTTGCATGCCCAACACAAAAATATATTTAGTTGAGTCAGCCAGCCCTTCGACACCACACGTGGCAGACATACTGGCGGCGCTCAACATTCAGTTGTTGGGTCATACCATTGCATGCGATCTAGCTTGGTTAGTAGAATGATTGGTCATCTTTGGGCTTCAATGGACTTTAGGCTTCAGTAGACCTTGGTCATTTAGAGCCTCACGATTTTGCCCTTTAAAAGACGCTTCATATGGGAGAAAAGATTCTAATCTATATAAGCCATACTCTCTCTTGACTAACCGATGTGGGACTAAAAAAGTCCTCTCTACGCCACAACACAGCCCCCAGTCAAGAGGGAGTATGTATGGATAGGAGGGTTCCCACAGACGGCGCCAATTGTTGCAGTTATGGGTTAAGGGTCGGATCTCCGCATACATGAGGTATTGTCCACTTTGGCTCATGACCATCTTCGGGCTTCAGTGGGTCTTGGTCATTTAGAGCCTCACGATTTTATCCTTTAAAAGATGCCTCATGTGGGAGAGAAGATTTTAATCTATATAAGTCATACTCTCTCTTGACTCTAACCGATGTGGGATTAAAATTTCAGAAAGTCATGAGAATTACTTGAAGAAGACAGAAGACTTTAGAAGAAAAAAAAAGACTCGAAAGAAAGGCAAAGTTGATCTGAAAGCTGGGAGCGATAACCTTGGGCGTTGGGACAACAATCCGGCAGAGTCCCAGCACCACCAAAGATAGTGAAAAATAAAAATTTGGCTGAGAGCGACCCTATATATAGGATCCCTCAATGGCCGAGATGAAAGCGGTCAAATCAAAGATCCACCAGATGACGACACATGGTAATATCTGGACCGATCATTGGTCGGACGGTTTGACGCACCTGTTCCAGCTTGAACCATGTCACCCCTATCCGCGTGAACAATTCCGACCCAATACATTCGGACACGTGAAATAGAGCTATTTGTCAGAATCATATCATTTGATGTCGAATCGACTTCTCGAAACAATGCCTAACACTGACAATTGATACCGAATCGTCCGATCAGTGTAACTGACGACTGTACCAGCCAATATGACAAAATAGCAGATCATCTGTATCTCGGAGGAATCGACATCAAAATCGGGCGCGATGTGATAGAACTCTTTTGTCTAATGTGATAAACCATGTGACAATTTACATGTTGGATCACTTTAGACTTGAGAGTGGGGGCAATTGTTGGGGTAAACCCACCGACCCGACTTTAGTCTCCACGACTTCGACTCGGCAATAGTCGATCGACCGAACATATGATTTCGACTAATTGACTCCGACTCGACAATAGCCGATCGACCGAACGTATGATTTCGACTCATCGACTCCGACTCGACAATAGCCGACCGACCGAATGCACAACTTCGATGGAGCATCAGCCGAACTAACGACTCCGATTTTTATCAACCGATTGAATAAATGTTACCGACTTATGGCCGGTGACCAACGATACAGCAGAATCGTCAACTGACGATCGTGCTTACTACTGACATACAGTCGGCTAATCTGCTCAATATGCCTTAACCGTCACGAACGGTTACCGACCGTACATCACGGTGCTATAATTGAAAAATTAATGACCCACTACGTGATTATGGCCTGATGATTTAGCGTCATAAAATATGGGATCACGTCCGATGGTTACAAGAACCTCGTCTATAAAAGGGGATAAGAAAAATAGGGCTAGTAAGCTATTTGTGGTCAGAACTCTGCTACTCTGAATATTGACATCTACTGTTCACCAACTTCCCTCTCTAACTTAAGCATCGGAGAGTCCCCATCAGATACAAATTCGATCAGTGCGGACGTTGTTTTGCAGGCGTTTATTTTCAGTGATAGACGACAGGGGGTTGGCCGCAACACCCTTAAATTTTCTAACCATTGACAGGGAATCCAGACAAAAAAGATGATTCTTTTGGTAAAGAAAAGATGATTCAAAGTAGGTGTTGAGCTCATTTCCATGATTAATAGTGTCCACTTTGTTCTCATCATATATCTCGAGCTAAAACTGAACCCACTCCACCGAATAAAAATCTTCACTTGGGAATTAGATGCTCTAATAATATATACATCATTCAAACAAGACAAGACCTAGGAGGCTAGGAGACATTATCCTTTTTCAATTAAAAAAAAAAAATCTAGGAGGCATTTGAGCATTACACAATCTGGTATCCAAAGTAATTCAAGATTGATTACTTCGAACGGCATCTTTGAACAAATTATATATCTAGAAATGATAGGCTCCATGTGTGATTGTCAATGGCTACCGCATGGCATATGCAGTGATGTAGTATGATTGGAGAAAAAAAAATAATGAGCAGTGTTAAAAGAAATGACAGGGTGGTAAGGCTTATATTAATGATAGAAACATGGGAATATATTCTACATAGCATAATCCTAGGCAATCATCATTAAAAAGAAATATAAAACTCCAACATGCATACCTTTGAATGTATACAACTACAAATGGAGGAGACAAGTTCACCACCACCATGACTTGCACAAGTTGTCTTCTTCCCTCCAATATATATATAGACATTCGCAAAACGTGCGTGATGGCAAGATGCACTTAAAGGTGACAATACTATATACTAAAGGTTCGTACGTACAAAGATTTTGTATGGGAATGATATCTGCCTTTCCTTGTAGTCTAAGAAACCCTTTGTGATAA
>KE504662.1:29087-39475 GCA_000441515.1 Elaeis oleifera
GTCGAGTCTAAATAGTCCTAAGGACTTCACCACAACACAGGAGTTCATTAGAAGATGAATATTGTGATGAAAAAATGTCAAAATAATTTTTATTTATTTATAATTCATGTACTAATACAAAAGGAGCACAACCGTCAACAGGCTGACGATTGGCTTTGGGACACTATTTCCAATATGGAGATCGCCGCGGATGGCGGTGACTGTGCCTGGATAGCACTGAATGCGCCACCGATTGCTCCACCGGTGGCTGTAGTGGCTGGGTCTGCTGCTGCTGGAGATTTCTGACCGGTGGCTGTAGTGGCTGGGTCTGCTGCTGCTGGAGATTTCTGACCGCCTCCGTGAGAACGTTCATTTGCTGCACTATCGTAGCAATTTGGACGTCCGTGGTGACCACGGGACGTGGAGAATTGGGCTCTGCTACCGAAGAGAAGGGAGGAGCCTCTTCCCGATGGGAAGAGTGTCCGTCGATCCGGTCGCTGTTGATCATTGAGCTCTGATTTTCGTCATCGTGAGTTGTCTTTCTCCCCTTCCTGACGCGCCAATCTGTTGCTGCCAATCCTTTCGTTGCTTGTTCACTGAAAACGAGCACCTGCAAATAAAGTCTGCACTGACTGGATCTGTCTCCGGCGGGGACCCTCCGATGCTTAAGTCAGAAAGAAACTGGGTAACAGTAGAACGAGAACGGAGACAGAGCTCAGCGTATCAAAATTAGCTTACCGAAACTTGTTGCCTTACCCGTTTTTTATAGAGTAGATCGTCGTAACTGTCGAATATGATCCCGCATTTAGCGACGTAGAATCATAGGGCGGTAATCTCGTAGTGGGTTATTAATCTTCATGGATTACGCCGCAGTATTAGTGGAATAACCGTCCGTGATGGTTATGATATATTTGAATGAGTCGGCCGATTGTACGTCGGGAGTCGGATGTCGATTAATAACTCTGAAATACCGACGGTCGAAGTAGTTTATTGTGTGTAGAATCCGAATATCGGCCGCCTACTAATCTTGATTCGGTGAGGAGTGTTCGGTTGGTCGGTCGAGAGTAGCGTCAGTCTGCTCAGTCGATATATAGTCGGTAATCGCTTCCAGGATTGTCTGTCCGTTTGGTGGGTTAGAGTCGGATGTCGGTCGGTGTGTGTCGGAGATCGGTCGGTTTATGGAGGTCGATCGGTTTACTCCAACACCCTGTATCAATTCAAATTGTGATTTTGAGTAAATTTTAATGAGTATATAAATGTTTGCTTAGATCTTTAAGCTTAATATTTTCTAATCATCGTTTCAATTCCATACCTATAATCAAACTAAATATTTACCAAAAAAGTTAAATTTTAAAAATATATATTATTTCACTTCAAACTGCCTAATTACATTCGTTATGATTTTTCTTCTTCCATCGATGGCAAAATTCGAGAGTTACGACCATTCATATGTAACACCATTCATGATTACATGTATCATACAGTACATACATCATAATGTCCATCACATTATGATCATCATGAACAATACAATCAATCTTATTAAGTGTGCAATAGATAAACGGCGATGATCTCAGGGTTGGACTCTACAAGGAATCTATCTACACCGCTACCGCTATAAAGAGTGGAGCCAAAACGTCCGAACCAACGGCCAACAAGCTCTCGCTCATTAATTAGAACTTAAAAAGGGTAGATATACACCTTTTCTTTCCCTTTACCTTCTCTCTCTCTCTCTCTCTCTTCAGCGGCCGGCCGAGTGCTTGTTGACACCGTTCGTCCTCTCCCATTCATTTCTCACCAACTCTCTCCCTCTCTCTTCCTTGAGACCTCGGAAACCCTAACCCTAACTTCTCCGGGAGCCCCTCGCCGCGGAGCGATGGCAGTTGCACCCGGTGTCGCTACCCGAGCCCTAGCCCTAGCCGTGGCCGCCGTCCTCCTCGCCGGCCCGGCCGCTTCCAACTCCGAGGGCGACGCGCTCTTCGCCCTCCGCCGGAGCCTCTCCGACCCGACAACGTCCTTGAGAGCTGGGATCCCACGCTCGTCAACCCTGCACCTGGTTCCACATCACCTGCAACCAGGAGAACCGCGTCACCAGAGTGTAGGCATCTCCTCCATCTTCTTCTCATCATTCTTCCAATTTATGTTCTTTTTCTTCACGATCGAATCCCCTTGGCTGCGATTCGAGGAATGATTTTTTTTTAATGGAGAAAAGGGAGTTCATTGAGGGAAGATTTTGTATTTGATGAGATGGTTAATGATTATATTTGAATTCAAATCGTGGATTATTGTTAAACCTCCTTTTCTGTATTGAATTAAGGAAACAACATTTTGAAATGATTATATGCTCAAAGTTGCAGTTTTTCAAATGAAAATTGCTTGGATTAAGAATCGTATTTGATTACATTATTAAAGATGCTGCTAATTGATTTTTCTCTATTGAATTGGGGAAAGAAGTTTTTGAGCTCATAACATGCTTCAACTTTCAAATGAAAATATTTCAAGCATGAATTCTTGATGGGATTTGAATAAGACATGTCGCACGTATCTTGTTACTGTATTCTGGTTTGTTATGATGAGTTTTAAGCAATAGACTACGAAAGATAGAGAAACGGATTTCAAAGAGTTCACTTTTTTGATTTTGGCCAGCGGATTGACGCGAAGGAATGGGATGCTGATTGAGAATCGTACTTTAATTTAGTTTAATGTGCTGGCTTATATTGTAATATCGCAACATGGTGTATGATAGACTGAAGGAAAGATTGCAATACATTTATCTTTTTATATTCATATCTGTTTTTCTGCAGGGACTTAGGAAATTCTAATCTGTCAGGCCATTTGGTAGCCGAACTTGGAAAGCTTGAGCATTTGCAGTATCTGTAAGTATCCTCTTTGTAAAAGCATATATGGCTTTGCACTAACAGTGAGTCTGGCTTTCTTGGATTCATGATATGCTGGCTCCTAATTTCACACTTGCATTTCATTTTTTAACCTGAGATTGACTATTAGAGCATAAAAAATTGAGACATAGTAACAAATAAACTATTGCATTCTTTGAGAGATTAGTCCTGATAGGAAGAACTTTCCTTTAGTAATGTTAGAGGGAGGGCATCAACAATCATTTGAAAGAAAATGATATGACAAATACCCTGGTCAAACGCTTATGGAAACACCTCCCAAGGTATGAACCTGGAACCTCATCCAAGTGGAGGAGGTGTGCCTGTTACTTTGAGCACATAAGAACTAGACAAAGCTAGCACCTTAGAGGAATCCTCTAGGTATCAAGTTTTGATAAGAATATCACTGGGTTTATGTTATGCGAAGCTTGAATATGCTTAACATGATACTACAGAGGAAATATTCCATTATTCTGGAACATGCAGAATTTTGTTTGAATAGTGGCAGTAAAAGTTAATTTAGTATCATTTTTCCCTAAATGTCACATTTTTCAAAATTGGGGCAGACACATATAAATACATGCGTACATACATATCTATATCACACGCACACGCACACATACATGCACATATATTATATATATATATATGCATGTACATGTATACATGTAATGTTAAAATTGGGCTACATGCACATGCACACGCACGCACACGTGTAGAAATGCAAACACACTCGCACGTGCATGTCACATGCGCGCGTGCGTGCACGCACACACACATGTATATCTATATATGTATGTGTGTACGTATGTGTATTCATACACACACGCACACACACATGTATATCTATATATGTATGTGTGTACGTATGTGTATTCATACACACATACATATATACAATCACATCCTGTGACCTGATGATACTTTGAGGCTTATTTATAAGCATAGGAGAAGTGATCATTGTATGGTGGATTTGTGGAGAAGATGTCTATCATGTTTTTGTTATAAGCTTCTATCCCTTTCCCAGACTTTGTAGGTGCACCTAAATACACATTTATGCATAATAGTCCCCACTTGGAATTTGTTACATAGGATCAATCAATGTGGATTCATTCATAATAGTCCACTTGGAATTGTATAAGAATTCATTGTGGATTCATTTTACCTAAGCAACTATAGTATCCACAATTTTGCAAGGAGAGGGAGGGTGCTTAAGTTATATAAAGATGCAAATTTCATGGATTTTCTCTAGTACAGGTATGAGTACGTGAAAAAGAGGAAGGCATAAAAGACATGAAGGTTTTAACATAATTTGTTGTACAGGACCACAAGAATGCATGTATTTACTTTTAATGAGAATAATTTTTTTTATTTTAGTTATGTCTTGGTCCATGACGTCTTTGGGTGATATACAATGCTTTTTAGGATAAAGTTCTAATATTTGAATAAATATTAAGAATGAACATTCATGTTCTCCTTTACTCAATCTGTAATCAACTAGTTGTTTTCTTCTATTCTTTGTGTTCATCCTTCTCATGGAAACTATCTTCTTCAATTTACTTCTGTAGCACCTCATGACTATATTCCTGCACTATGATTCTAAATATGCAAGGGTTTTTCACAATCTTTTGCAGGTCCTTTGTTGTTTATGATATATCTATGGCTTATGTACTAATATTGGATATGTGAATCTTTATGATACTTAAACAGGGAGCTTTACAAAACAACATTCAAGGGACAATCCCAGCTGAACTTGGTAATCTAAAGAGCCTGATTAGCTTGGACTTGTATAACAACAACATTTCGGGGACTATACCTCCAACACTGGGCAAACTGAAGGCTTTAGTATTCTTGTGAGTTCATATTTTTTTTTCCTTCTCATATTATCCTTTTCCTACTCAGAATAATTTACATGGATTCGCAACTGAATACAATCCATTATTGGTGTTTTCTCTACTGGCGTCAATCACATCACATCAAGTCATTTGGGTGTCAAACTTTTAATATATCATAACCAGTTGGATTCTGCTGTAGTGTATCTGACAAAGTTACTATTCTTTAAGTAGAGGGCAGAAATAATAGAGCAATATTGAGACTGCTTTGTGTCTTCTGAGTCCTTTTGGTCTGACTTTTGTATTCCTGGTTTATTGCTGATTTTATTGTATGTTTATGCAGACGGCTCAATAACAACCAATTAACTGGACCAATCCCAAGAGAACTTGTTGGAATTTCTAGTCTCAAAGTTGTGTAAGTTTAGCAGTATTGGCACCTATCTTTGCATCAGATGGGCAAGATTTGCTTATTATGAGTCAATTAAATGTAATTTTGCTTGGTTTATGAAATGTACTTCTTTGTGCTTTCAGAGATGTCTCAAGTAACAACCTTTGTGGGACGATTCCGATCTCTGGACCTTTTGAACACATCCCCCTGAACAAGTAATTCCCAACTTTCTTGACTTTATTTTCATTTAGCTCAAATGATTAGCATCCACTATTCTGATTTTTAAAGTGTAGAATTCTTAGATATTAGTTATTTCAGTGTCCATCCTTGCATCTTAATCTGCCCTATCGTAGTAATGTAGTAGAAGTGATTAAGTCTGCTGCCAATAACTGGAGTTGGCAGCTACAAGTTTAAGAAGATGGAGCATGCAAACAATCCGAACAGTTAATCATATCTGATGATATGATTAGACATTTCATTTTAACTAGAAAGAACTTGTTTGCATGTAGAGCTTCTGACATGCTTCCTAAGATATAGAAATCATCTTTCGATGACCCCATTTATAAATTAGGTTGCACTTCCAGTTTTGTCAATCTTGTTCGGTACAATGCTTATGAATATTTTCATTGTCAGCGGTCTTTCTTGGAAGGTTTGCTGGAGGTGTTGAAGGATTGTGAGCTTTAAAAAGTTTTGTCTTAGGTATAGAGATATCTAGAGGGTACTGGGGCGCCAAGGCCCTTAGCATATTTGATAGGATTTTTAGTGTTGGAGCGCATTTCGGATATGTCATGGATGAGATGGAGGACATGAATATGTGATTGGGAAATCCTTTCCACTAATCTGGATCCTTCTTGCTAGTAATTCAGATTGTATTTGATAGCATTTGCAAGTTTCGCTTGGAGACAGAATTATTCTATAGGACGTTAGAAAATTGGATCATGTTCTTGACAAAATTTATTGAGGTGATGGGCAGTTCTCCATTCCTTTGAAGTAAAATTTATTGTAGAATTCACTAATTATGATCTGGTATTCTTGTTACAATCTATGTGATGCTACATACCTGCCCAATCTATGTGATGCTAGATACCTGTTGTGAAAACTAACATGCCATCTTCTTATAGTATGTTTTCCTTAGTAAGAAAGAAGCTGAAATGATCATTATGTTATTATAACATCATAAATGTGAACTTTGGTGCCTCCTGCAAAGTTTGGGATGAAATATTAAGGGCTCTTCTTCCATTACCATGTTTTGTTGTGTCTATTTCATGAGGAAGAAGCTGAAAGTGTGTATATGTTCTTCTGTTTTTGTGACTTAAGCAATAAGCAGTATCCAGGTTGTGAGTAACCTTTGTGGATATGTGGGTAGATAGGATAAAGATAAGGATTGGGAAGTTTTGTTTAACAGGGGCTCTGGTTTTCTTTGAGTGATTGCATACTGTCATGGACATTCTATTCTTAAAGTTTCTACTGTAGCATGGGAAAAGTACATTTCTTAAATTCAGAATTAGTTTGATCTTATTATGGCTTAAAACCTTAAGTTTATGGTTGTATCAACATTGACAGCTTGATCATATGTAAGAAAGATCCTGGGAGAACTGGGCAGAGTGGGGTGTCCAAATGAGTATTAGACCAGTATTGGTGGTTGAGAGACCAGATAAAGCTCAGAAGAAACGTGTGAAAAGAGTATAAAGATGCCAATGTTGAGTAGCTTTTTTAGAAGTAGGTTTCAAGGAACAATTGTAAAGCCAACCAAATTGATGTTTTGAGCTTCTTGTTTATCATTTTGATTTCTCTTGTTTGTAAGTTGTCAGAGATGATCACATAGGGTCAAAGTACAAAGGATTGGAAATGCTATACAAAACCTGCTAAGAGCAGCTTTGAAAGGGGGCCACTTTATTGTGCAATTTCATGATTTTGTGAAAGTTATGGAGTTTAATGAAGCTAGGAAGGATTGGAAAATTTTGAAATTCTAGAAAAAATATAAAGAACCAGCTTTAAAGAGGTAAAATTTTACTGGGCAATTATGTGAATTTATCAATGGCAAAAAAGTTGCAGAATATGATGAATCTGAGATTTCCTAGGTGCCAAAAGAAAATGGTGTTAGATCAATACTGACACAGAATGGCATCATTTGTCATGTCATCCATAGGGAAGTTATGCTAGAGCTTAATATAATTTCAATTGAAAAATGATAGGATTTCTTTGGATAATTGGTTTCGAAGGTAGTCCGATCAAGATGCTGATAATATAGTGGTTGCATTGTGGAAGGAATGAATTTTAAATGAATTACTACTTCATTGGTGAAAATTTATGCTTGGATCCTCTGAAAGTTTCTATTTTGAAACCTAAACTGAAAGATTTTCTCATCTATACATGATCTGCTTTAGGGATCACAGTGTTATTCCTTTTTAAATTTTCTTTTCTGTTCTTTTTTCTCTGTGCTAATTTCGTTGGTTCTTTTTCCTCCATTATCATATTTATCTTTTTCGTGATTAGGCATATTACCGGGACTTAATTGGGACTTCTAATTAACCTAGTCTGCATGTTCCTTAAACTCTAAGCTGTTTGTTGCCTCTTTGTTCGCATGGACATTAATTTGTTCTGTCTGGCATCATCAGGTTGTACTCTCAAAATCCTCTACATTTTCATAATGTTGTTTTCTCATTCTTAGACGGCAGGCCTTGTTGTAAAGGTAAGGCTGCTCCATTGTAAGCTTCTTCTGTACAGGAGCTTAAGGCTGCAAATATCTGACCCTCTCTAGACTCAGTGGTTTCACAAGCCTTGCATCCCAGCATGCCTTTTTTCTTCTTCGTTTTCTCTTTCTAGGAATGCTCTATACATCTCCCATTCATCTTCTTATTTCACAGTATAAACACATTTCCAATGAACGTGTTCTGAATGTTTACTCATCACAAAAATTGTTTGCAACTCTTGACAAATAGGAAATACTGCTTTGAGTATTGACCTTTAAGCAGGTACAAATTTTGTTCTGTAAGAGAATCTGAGCTCTACTGCAAAAATGAAGATTGCATAAACCCGCTGTTTTCTTGATTTTGTTGGCTATGAAATACAATAAATAGTTTTATGCACTTTAGTAATAGTAATGGTAGTTTCAGCCTCCAGAGAGTAGTTTTAGTGTCTTTCTGCTGTTTTATCTATTTATGTATTTTTCATGATTTTGCCTTTTGTTATGTAGCTTCGAAAATAATCCCCGATTGGAAGGTCCTGAGTTGCAAGGGCTTGTAACCTATGATACAAACTGCTAGATGGTGACTGGTGACAACGACATATGGGTAGGGGATATTTATATATTGGTTTTGGTGTTGAATCTAGGCCATTATGTATATCTACTTGTAGCCGTCTGCTTCATAGTTGTAGTGCGGGAACACTGCTGCTTGATGTTGTATGTAGATTGGTGGGTGAATGTTTCCTTGTACTGCTACTTGGATTAGAATAAATGAAGACAAAGCTAATCCTAGAAATATGTTGAGCACAGTTTCTGTATGGATACATATGCGGTAGTTCAGTGTTAGCTGACCAACATCCCAACTCTTGCTTCATACCGGGTTGTATTTTCTAACCGGTGAAATGTTTTCTAAAAGGCTCTTTTAAGCATCACTAGGTAGAGCCGACTGTTGTGAGATGACTGGTGGTTAGGAAATGAGTTTTTGGGATAATCTTGGATTTGTGATTCTGTAGCTCATCTTGTGGCTGTTGCTTGTGCTCTACCTGCTGCAACTCAATGCTTTTTACGACAATCACTTCTTATCTAGATTTGGTTGTCTCCGTTTGATGAAGTTTAGGGTGCGTTTAGTTACATTTTTTATTTTAATTTTAAATTTTTAAAATATTTTTTTATTTTATTATTGAGTCAAAGTCAAAAAAATATATTTGGTAACTACGTTGTTATAAATAAAAACAACATTTGAAGATGATAGGTGAAAAGTTCGATGAGAAAAAATTGTTTGAAAAAAAAAGAAGAAGGGGGTGAGGAGGTGAAGAGTTCGATGAGAAAAAAAAATTCAAATTTTTATTTTTAATTTAATGTTTTAGATACGAAGAAGAAGAAGAAGAAGAAGAAGTAAGTTTTGAAAAGCAAAAAATTTTTATTTTATCTATAATATAATTATTTAATTTTTTATTTTATTTTTATTTTTTATGATATCATCAAATATTATTTTTGATTTTATTTTAAAATTAAAATAAAAATATTTTTTAATAGCTAACCAAACGCGCTTAGTGTTCAGGCTGAACATAGATCGCCGTTGAATGCCAAAATATGAGATAGGCCAGCCAAGGTTGGAGCCTTTTTCTATACCTTTCGTGTGCAAGGCATGCTCTACCTTTGCCTCATGGAGTTCTATCACGGTCGGCACTAGATGCTAGATTTTAATTAGCCCCACCAGAATCATACTTGATGGTCTCAAAGTATGAGTATTTCCATTTGGTCCCTGACTATTTTCCAAGGCACCAAGCTGCTTTACTCAATAAATTTGATGTATCACCATATTAGTTTACAGAGGGTTAAAGGCACCAACACACGGCATGGAAGGGAACTCCACTTTGGTTTATGAATTTTCTGTACAACTCTAATTATCTAAACGAACCATTAGTCAACAACAAAGCAAAAAGCAGCTTTCTTCAATCTTGAAAATAAATCAATGCTGAAGATATTCCGAAAACAGCAACTAGTTGAATCTCCGAAATATCTTGCTCAAACTTGTAGAACATGGCATGATTCTTGCTCAGGAGAACTCTTTTCGGATGGTAAAGATAAAGAATTATCTCTATCTGCGTGTGTGAGAGAGGGAAAAGAGAGGCCACAAATCTACTCAACATAGTATTAATTTGCATACCCCAGTTTGCGACTGCGAGGGCTAATTTTGTTACATGGCATGAGAAGATTGGTGATGCATGTAACGCAGATTATGTAACATGTTTTCCTACTGGCTCTATGGCTGCCTCGCATGATATGCACATAGGAGGGAATTAGAGTGCCGTCTCGAAAATCTTTGAACTGATGGAATTAGTTACAGTGCAGCTTGGCAATTTGGCTTCTGTTATGTCCTCAACCATAAGGTGAATCTATGAGGTCTCGCTTCTCTAAACCTAAAAGGCCAGTTTATATGCAGATAAACTCACTATGCCAGGGTTAAATTAAAACAACCCAATGCTTGGTGGTCAATTTTATCCCGGCCTCTTAAAAGCTATTTGATGCCCAAGTTATGAATCTCTGGCACAAGAGAGTGAGAGAGAGAGAGAGAGAGAGAGGAGAGACGTTCCTCTCCATGTAGA
>KE504662.1:42075-52088 GCA_000441515.1 Elaeis oleifera
CCGCACAGGAATACCACATCTGAAGCAACTTACAAAATTAAATATTTCATGAACAATTTGCATATACATGTTAAACAATATCTAATGTCTCTAAGTCGAAAGATGCAAGTATAGATCTCTCAGTATTCGTGTGTTCTTCCGAAACACTATGTAATGCCATATCCACCCAATTATTTTTAAGTCGAAAGATGCAACCATAGATCCCTCAATATCCATGTGTCCTTCCAACACACTTTGTGATGCCATATCCACCCAATTATTTTTAAGTCGAAAGATGCAACTATAGATCTCTCAATATTCATGTGTTCTTCCGAAACACTTTGTGATGCCATATCCACCCACTTATTTTTGAGTAATGAATAAGTACCATCTCACACTATGTAAGATAACAGACAACATTCTCTCATCATTAGGCTAGAAAATTTAGACACATAAAAACCAAGAATGAGCCTAGCGTTAAACACATCTTAACATTACTCACAGATAACATCAATCAAGCCCAACTATTTATTCTGTACAACATTATTACAACTTCTACCAATTAAAAGTACTTACTTCTTTATACGATTCGGCACATTTTCAAAAGCAGGTGAATTACTTGTCTGTGATGACCTTGATTGTATTTCTTTAGCTTCTTCCCTAATACAACATGGAAATTGTCATCCTAGTAGACATGTAAGAATTAGATGAATAGAGAATTTAAAAGAATTCGACTAATAAAAATAAAAAATTGTGTCTCAACCACCTACAAAAAAACTCAAAAAGTGCATACAACCAATAATCATGTTTCATAAAGATAAAGTGCCACAAATGGTTTTCATCATATTCTTTCTTTCCTTCTATTTACTTTTGAAGGCAATTATCATAGCAAAACAAAAGAACAAAAAAATGTCATGAGGCAGACAGAAAAGATAAAAGATCCTCTCACCTGGCATTAATCTAACATACATTTCTTCTATTGCATGGCAATGGACTGAAATATTTGTTAATTTTACGAAAGCATATCTACAGCTAAAGAGAGCCAAAGAGCTCCTCTTTAAAGTTGAAACAAAGTCAGGAGCTTCTGTTAATGGTACAATATCACCACTCCTCTTTGCAAGCCTAAAGAAAGGAAGATGTAACAGAACAGCGCATGACCAAGCAAAAGAGATTGGACTCCAGAAAAACAGTGGTTACCTAGAAATTAGCAATTCCAATACCACTAATCAATCAATTAGGACATCAGGATATGTGTAATAAACCAGCTGAAATAAGGAATAGCTTACTGTTTACAGGACAAAAGGTGTTTGTCATGAGGAGAAAACAAGGACATACACATGTAATGCATGGAAATTGTCTATCAATTTGTCAGACATGTTAAGCTCATTTAACATATTGTTAACTGATTCTAACCTTCCCCGTGCAGGTCATTGGATTATTGGTGTTTGGACAAATATTTATCTACTTGATCGTTGATATTATGATAAATGCATTTTAGTCATAAGAAAAATCAAACTTAAATGGAAATTACGGCAACAAGCAACGAAGATTCCATACAAACCCAAATTGTAAAACAATCTAATGTCTTTATAGTAGATGTATAAATGATACAGTACATGCATGCAGGCACCTTAGCTTCAATAAGATAGTAACCAAATCTATTTTATTTCCACTTCTCATTAATAAAAATCAATTTTATTTTGAAATATCACTCAAATGAATTTGAGTACTCAGTTTCTCCAAAAGATCCAGCTTAGATACTATACTGGAGCATCACTACGCAATTGAAACTCAAAATACACTTAAAGCATAGTCCTACTGACATTTATCAGCCCAAAATGTTGTTTCCTTTCTGTTCAAATATAGCTCTATTTTTTCCCAAAGATCCAACAAGATAATTTGTCATCATGTGATGTAGCAGCATTTTGGTGTTCTTGTAATTATTTTGTGCTTGAGCTGATCTATTCCCTTTCTCATTTCAAATGTGTCCAAACCGTGATTATCACTGTATCATGGTGACAACCTGCTGGCATGCTATGACTAATAACTTTTATGACCATCGTATGCAGGTGGCTGTTGTACTGCATAGTGTATACCACATGCAACTACATATATGGTTGTACTCTAAAATAGTAAGAAGTAAATACAAATCATAAAAAGATAAAATAATAAACTAATTGAAAATGCATACATATGTAAAAAAGCACAGAAAAAAAATCAAGCATACAATTGCACACCTGTTTGAAGGCTCATTTTAGTGTGGTATGGCATGTTAACCTAAAGAAATAAACAATACCCAACTATTTCTGATGCTCACATTTCAAGTCACTAATGCAACGAAAGAACGTAGCCATTAAAAAAAATGGAGATAGAATGAGAAAAATGTCTGATGGGATGTGATATGGTTCTAAAGGACGAACTAGATATCAACAATTCCAATAAAATTTCATTCTTGAAATAAAATCCATTTTTGATTTATTTCACCTATTCAACGATTAGAAAAAGGGGAAACATGTTATACCACAATTTTGAATCATAGAGAACCTATTCTTCTATATGAATTGATATTATGACATTCCAATTCCTTCCTAATACCTCCCAAGAAAAATCCTGAATTGGATCCAAAATCGACTAGTTGGCATGAAACTTATCCATGCAGTTATGCACTTTTCAAATAGAAATCAATTTTGGACTTGGCTTTCGTGCTTTGGTGAGTCATCCGAGTGCACTCACCAAAATAGAGCTCAGGCTACATAAGATACCTCTCAAAATCAACCAGTTGGCATGAACTTATCCATGTAGTTATGCACTCTTCAAATAGAAATCAATTATTTGACTTAGCTTTCGTGCTTTAGTGAGTCATCTGAGTGCACTCACCAAAATAGAGCTCAAGCGACACAAGCATGCTGCTTGAGCCTACATAAGAACCTAATAGTCCATTATGTGGTTGATGTAGTGTGGTCAATCATTGCATCTGCATATGCATGCATGAGGACCACAACGAAAACACATGTACTCTCTAACCCAAAGTGTAAGGGTTGCTGTCACCCAAAACATGAGAGGACTCGGTCACCCTATAGAAACATTAGACTGATATCAAAATGTTTCAAGTCCAACAGAATATTTCTTTCCTAGTTCCAATCCCAATATCTAACAGAATACATTTACAACTATAATTTGCATTCTTCTACTTTACAGCCAAATTTCTATCCCCATGTCCAACCATCATCTATAAACTCAAGTAGAAGAAGAGAAGGCCATACCTATCTTCAGCATAGTAAACATGTCTGTTCGATGGCTGATTATCCAGTGCATGAAGTGCAGAACTTAGCCTTCAATTTCTAGAGCAAGTAAAAAGCCATGAGATACGAACAAGAACTATTGCAGCAAGCCATAAAAGAACAGCCTAGGCAACATTACTCACAAACCTTTTTTCACTTTGAACTTTCTGAAGAATGTATCCAATGTCTTGAGTCTTCATCAGCATGAGTTCCTCTTGGGTGTATTTGTTTGCTTCGCTCCTGAAAAGCATATCATTAATCTTGAGACAAAACAAACCAACAAAACCAACACAAGACTCAAGCATTTAGAAAATCAAATTCTTCTAACTTTGGTCTGTGAATTCCACCAACAGTTCTTGTGTTGATCATCTTGAAATAGAACTCATCTGGATTCCTAAAAGATGCCTTCTCCTTCAACCTCTGTTAAACACCACCAATAAATTACAAGTAGACATAACAATCCTTAATTCTTCATTAATAGAAACAAAGTGATACAATCTACAGTTCTTCATGAACTTAATAAAGGGATGAAGCTATAGGAAATAATTAGTTGTTCCAAGTTCCAACCCTCAAAGTCTCTTCCTTCTTGTGGAATGCCTGAGCTCTCAAAACATAATCTTTATGCTTCTCGAGAAGCCCAAACCTCTTCCTCGCATGACTGAGTATTAAACCAAAATAATTAAAGAACTGGAAAAGAGAGAGAGCACAAATAAGAAGGGGCACAGAAAGCAGTTCACTCACGGCTGAGCACGTTCCTTGTGAGCCCGTCGAGGGATAGCATTCCTCAGCGACGACATCTTCAAGACCAAATCAAGCAATCACCACTACAGCAAGAAGTGAATCAATCCTGCAGCCAATTCCTATCAAGATGAAACTTTTCCAAATAAATCTGATTCCAGGAAGCCAATTCCTATATATACATATACATATACATATATATATTAAAAATAAATCTTTGAGATGAAAACCAAATATGAATCAATTATAATGCGAAAATTCTACTTTCCACCAAACAACTTAAACCCTAGATACCGACTTACTGAGAATAACTGAAATCAATGGAAAAACAAGAAAAGATTAAAGGAGGAGTACCGCTAGAGAAGAGAGAAGAAAGAAGGCTGGTTGGTGGCTCAAAGCTGGCTGGTTCGTGTTTTGAACCTGGATAGGATGGTAGAAGAGCGAACAGAGGAGTTGTAGGGTTTCTTCCTTTGTGACACGAGGGGTATTGAGGGTTTAGGTTTATTTCGGTCTCCGAGGTGTGATTCCGTGTTGCATTGGATCTGATTCGGTTGGATAAAAGGTCTCCATGGCATGGCATGACGGTTTTGGAGCAGGGCCCATCACATTATATATGTTATAACAGATACAGATATTTCAGAAACGGTGTTATTTGACTGCTAGTCGGTTATAATGGCATGTTCACTTGTATGCACTGCTTAAAAATTTATGTATTTGTCCTCCTGCACCCACAGGCTTAAATTTTATAGGGATTTACTTTCACATTAAGGACCTGCTTGGATATTCTTGCTGAAATATGCTGTCTGTTGGCCCACTCAGCAATCTTCTAAGAGCGTGTCAAAACTCCCTTTAATTCTAGCTTGTAGACCTATTGGTCTATAAAAATGATCCATGAAAATCTTTTTCCTCTCTACAGGATTTGGACTTGGAGGTATTCGTTGATATGGGCCATACTTGAATAGGTTAGCCTGTCCATGACTCCAGCAGGAGACTCAGCACAAATTCTACTGAATCATCCATACAGGCAAAAAAAAAAAAGCAAAAAAAAAAAGCAAGTTGTGTTACCATCCTATCAATCAGCACATGAACTAGGGCAGGATGGAAGTGGTGCAATGAATTATTCAAAAAATATATGTTTATTGCTAGCTACAAGAAAACTTATTCCCATGCATATTAACTTCTACATAAAAAAATGTAATCATCTTCGGCTTTCCCCGGATAGATTTTTTTGGGTTTTCATGAAACCCAATCGGGACAACCTGATTTGGCCCGATTGGGATTAAACCATTAATGCATAATAAATTAATAATTGCTCGTCCATTCAGAGGTCATCTTACTACTTGAGATGTTGATAATCAACAACATAATTTATCAAATACCTCAGAAGTTGAATGGGACTACTCAATCAGAAATAGTAGATACAACTAATTGAAAGAAATCATAGACATTGATCACCTGAACTGTCTGCATAAACTAACAGATGACATGCCGTGAACTAAAGAACATAATAAGCATAATAAAACTTTATTTAGCTTTCCTAGTGACTGAGAGACAGGTGGAAGAGGGATTGACAAACAAATCCATCTTTTAGATTCATCCTATTATAATAACACAGTATTAACTGCAAGGAGGGATTGACAAACAAATCCATCTTTCAGATTCATCCTATTATAATAACACAGTATTAACTGCAACAAAAATCTCTCAAGTACTAACTTGCAAGAAATAAATAAATGGAAAAAATGGAAAATAGAAGCAAAATAATATGAGAGGATGGGCGGCGTCATCCCCAAATCCCTCCAGATCTCCAATCCATCACTGCCTTCCACCCTGAAACCCCACTTACCACCAGAAGAAGAAAACCCCTCCCCTCGCCCCTCATGCGCTCCCGGACGATCCCAAGCCCAAGCAAGTCTCCTCCTCCTCCACCGCCGCCGCCGCCGCCGCCGAACCTCCGGCATCGATCGGCAACGGCGCTGGTGGTGGAGGAGGCTCAGCCCTACAGCGACTGGCTTAACAGGAGGCTGGCCGTACGGGTCAATCACGGTGATGTAACCACAGTCAGCCATTATGGAGCGATAGAAAAGAGCAATAGACCCAAACGAGAAGGAAGATGAAAGAAGGGGAAGAGAGATCATGGTACCTCAATGGAACGGCAGTCGCCGACGATAGGAGGCTCACCGACCCTCGGCGACTGGCGATGAGGGACGAGAGTCAGGGATCGGAGAGGGAGAAGTGGAGAACCTAGCCGGGGTTTGTTGAAGGGTTTGACGAGCGTCGGAACTCTTCGAGAGAAGAAGAGCCCAGGTACTCGCAAACTTTGCCCACCCGTATCCCGTATCCGAATCCGTTTAAAGCACACATCCGAAAGCCTTCCCATTTAAAATTGGTATCCCCGCCGTACCCGAACCCGCCCGATCAACCCTCCCTCGTTCACACCATATTATCACAGAACAGAACTCCATAAATCGAAAGTTTTGTGGCCAAAGAAGAATCCTTCCGATCAAAAATTTTAAACCCTACAAAATACCATGCTTGGACCAAGATTAAGCTCTGAAAACCTCAAGGGACCAGCTTACAACGCCACAGCTCCCACAAAATCCAGAAAAAACCCCAACCGGAACGTAAAGAACCCCTCGATATCTGTCAGGTAATCGAAAAAAAAAAATCTACGGCGAAAAAGACTTACCTGTTATTTTTTTCATCTTTCTTTTATTTTTTTTAATTTTTTTCATATTTTTTTTATTTCCTTCTGATTTTTCTATCCTCAAGAGTCTCGATCGGGTGGAGGCGTGGAGCGGCCGAATAAGAAAGCTTGGACAACAGCAGTGGTTTTGTGTTGGGAGAAATTTTGTGCACTGCAGAATGTATAGAAAATCTGATGTGGAGCACACCGTCAGATCCACATAGTCATCATTTCCAACATATATTTAATACCTGCAAGTCGATTTTTTGTTAAAAATTTATATAACGAAATATCTATTTTTAAAAAAAATTATAACATCCTGTGACGTATTATAGTCCAGGATATCATGATATAGTCCAGGATATCATAATATGAAAGGAATATTTTTTTCCAACCATTTTTCAATACGCATTTAATACAGATCGATTTTTTCATTTGAAAATTTTGAATGACAAAATATTCTTATTTTTAAAAAAATTATAATATTCTATACATATTATAATATTCTGCGTTATATCCTGATATTTTGTGAACAAAAATTATAATTTTTTAGATGCAAAATATCATAATATAAATATAGAATGTAATAATTTATCAAAAATAAAATATTTTATCATAAAAATTTTAATAAAAAATCGATCTATAAATATTAAATTTATATTAAAAATAATAATTATGTAGATTAATCGTACATTCCACGCCAAATTTTCTACGTGCCCATGGTGCACAAAGAATTTGCCTTTGTGTTGGTATTTATACAGAAGAGTTTAAGTATCGGGCCGAATTGGGCCTTTTGGGTTAAGGTAGCGTTTAGGCTATCTAGTCTGACCACTTACTTACCTACATTTTCCCGCCCAGACCTTAGGCCATATAGTTTGCCGGTGCAGGCTCGATTTTCAAACTCGGACTGGACCACATAACTACCAGAATCCAGTCCGAAACGTACTCGGGCTCATCCAAATTGCTCAAGCCCATAATCTGATCCAAAATTGGCCCAATTGGCCCTACTTTCAACCCTACTTAAAGCATGCTTTGTTCTTGGGTAAATATAAAACTAGGGATAGCATTGAGCCGGGTTCGAAATAGATTTCTAACTATCCAAATCCAAATCCAAATACTTAATAAACCATCCAAACCCAACCCAAACGATATCAGGATTGGATTTTTTTTGTTCAAACCCATCTCAATTGGTATTGGGTAATTCGGATTTATGCGGCCCGAATCCAATTAAGTTACATTGAGCTCTTTTTTTTTTCTATTTTTGTCAACTCTAAAGCCATACTACCATTTCATAAATTATACTTGTCTAAAACAATAAAATTCCACAACACTTGATTTCATGTTCAATCAAAACAAAATTCAACAATGCTTAGTTCAACAACACTTAATTTTATGTTCAATTAAAATAAAATTCAAATACAATATAAATTTAATAGATCAAGACATTCGACAACAATACTTAGTTCTAACACCTCTAAAGTAAATAAAACATAAATATAATTTAGAAGTACATCTAAGTTTAAGTTCCAAAAAAATTTAAATAAGAATTCTCGATCAATCTACAGTTCCAACGTCATTCTTCACCCTAATAAAATCAGACTAATGGCTGATGAACTAATACCATCAAATTATCCACATTGAGAAAATAGAGGAGGCTGAAAAGACTAAAAATATCTTAAATGGAATCGGACTAATGGTTGATGGATGGTGGACTAATGGCTGGCTGTGAAAGGAATAGCGGATGAACTAACGATTGGCTGTTGGACTAATGGTGGTGTCACTACTGATCACAGAAAGAGATGACAGGATGGTTGATGGATGGTGGTGTGGACGTGGTCGACTGGCCATATAGGACAATAGGTGAGGAGGGTTTGGTTTGCCATTTTGTGCTTTGTATTTGTAGGCGGTGGCTGAAGGAATAAAAAAAAGGGAGAATAAATGAATAAATTAAGGCTTAGTAACTAATACGTGGTAATTGATAAAATATATTTAATGAAATATATATATTTTTTAAAATACTAAAATAGTTTGGATCAGATTTCGATCGGATGTATAACTATCTAGTCCTGGCTCGAATCCAAAGTTAAGCATCGGGGTTTTATTCGAATCCGGTCCAAATCCAGTCAACGCATCGACTACCCAACCCAATCGGATCGGGTCAGATCGGATATCCACGGGTTTGAGTTTTGTTACCATCTCTATATAAATAAAGTGATTTTACACGTAAACACTGGTGTATCAAATTTATATATATCCTAAAAATAAATTAATTTGTATATTAATCATTCATAAATCCCTAAACTTTGCATATAGGACATTCTTCACATAAAATTATAAGTCAAGGGTGTTATTGACTTGTTTCTCTTAAATTCGAGCATATGGTGGTGTGAGTATCTTTTCTCCTCTCCCTTCCAAGGCCTTTTTTTTTTAAAAAAGGGGCGCAATAGGGTTACCGAAAGTGTTGTCATTTATATTGTCTATTTAGTGAATATTTGCAGAATATTTTCTGGAGCTTCTTTGCAAATGCTTCCAACCGTCGGGGGTGGATTCACACCAATCTACAATTTGGCACTTCTCTTATGAGCTGTCAGCTGAGGAGATTCCAAAATCAAACTGAAAAAAAAAAGGTGGTGCTCTCACCATTATTCAAGAAAGAAAAACAAACATTGCATTCGATTTACTTACGAGGTTAGTATGCAAATACAAAGGACAGCTTGGGTTCCTACCAAAATAGGATTAATTTAGCAATGCACGTCAACGGTGCTAAAAATCAATAGCATTATTCTTGCATAACATTGCTATGCAATTCTCTCATATCCAACCATTTATTGGTAGTTGGTCAAATTCCATTTAGGTGAGGCCTAAGTTTACGGGGCATTACTTTTTTTATTGGATCAAAGTTGGATTTATTTAGGCCATGTTCGATAATATTGTGAAGATGACAATCACATTGGCTGTGCTCATGGCCAATATTGGTAGCTCTTAATCCGCACCTAATTTTTTAAGGTTACATTTGGTGTATTGTCAAGCAATGATAATCTGAATTATCAAGTAATTTGGATTACCTACAATTTAGATAGATTACCAGTAATATTGATTACTATATTTGGTACACGCAGATAATATTACAGTAAAATTATTAAAAATTTTGATTGACATATTTGGTATGACAATCAAATTACTGGTAATATAACATCAAATTTTAAATACTCTTAAATCAAATTTACTAAAAATCACACCCATGCACAAATTTTAATTTTTTAAATAAAAAATAAAAAATATTATATATTATAATATATATTATATATTATATTATATATATAATATAT
>KE504662.1:112422-125601 GCA_000441515.1 Elaeis oleifera
GTAGAGAGAGAGAGAGAGAGAGAGAGAGAGCACCTTTTTCTGATTAATTATCCGTATTTGCAGATTTTCATGGGCACAAAAGCGCCAATATGCTTCCTTCCTCCCAGGTAATTTAATCTTAAATAAGAAGCTTGTAGTGTAGTTTCTTTTGATAACAATTTCAGTTGCGTTAGGAAGAGAGTTACATTATATTATAAACAAGTTCAGTTGTGTTAAGAAGAGAGTTACATTATATTATATCTATTAGGATGACCTAATGACTGCAATATCTTTATTTATTGACGTTAATCAGGAAGAGGGGATCTTATGGTATTCTTATGTGAAGCTTCAGCTTTAATTCTCTCAATGTTAACTGGTTTTAATCACAAGGTTTAAAAATTTGTTCTCGATGTTTACATTTCAAAATAAACATTTTTGCAATTTCGATACTTATGTCGTGATACCACTAAATAAGCAATGGTAAATAAGTAAATATATATAAAGTTAACCAAATCATCAGCATTGCAAGAAATGGAAAGAAACACTAGTAAAACATATTAGTCAGCATTTACTATATAAATTTTTTCAGTGGCTCATAAAATTTCCTAACCAAATAACTTTAGAAGAAGTAGGACATATTCCAAATTTAATAGATTAGATTATTTCAACTGTAATATATTATTTGTTGAGATTCTTATGAACCATGTATGTTCAAGTAACAGATATTATCCACATGAAATACATTTTTATTTTCACATTAGAATCTGATATACTTCATATGCATATTGATTTCAAGAAATTATCTCTGATATACAATAACTTCTTCCTAGATTCGTGGTTAGAAGAAATGCAATAACATTCTTGCTTGTCCGAATTTTAAATTGTTTCGAATGCCACTGAAAGTTATCATAAAACATTGTAATTGAATTATTATTTTGTTTTACATAACCATATTCTATAATTCAGGGGATTTCATGAAATATAATTAAGGTTCAAGATCTAGGTTACCTGCCTACATTTGACTACTGTCAAAACCAACCAAAACTGTCTAATCTTGAAAAATGCTTCCCAAAAGCTGGATTTATTACGATGAACTCAGAAAGGGAATAAAAACAAAAAAAAAGGTACAGAAATCCATTCATGTATATATGCTTGTACATGTATGCATTTGTATCTAAAATATAAACACAACTCAAAAGATATCTCCTTATCTAATTTATTAATATGCTTTGCTATATTTATTCATTTTTTGGTAAAAACTCAGTAAGCAAAATCTACTATGCTGTGCTCTTGCCAGGCTGTAGATTTTTTGTTGGCCCTCATTTTCATTCTTATTTCCTCTAGACTTGAACTCTAGATATTCTTTATTTTTTTAACTTTATTGACCTATTAGGCCTTAAGCCTCCAAGTCTTTCCCCAACTATTCCAATTTAGCATTAAACAGTATCTTAAATACATCATCTTTATATCTGGGCTAGTTAGGACAACTGTAAAACTAAAAGATATCAACCAAGTGCCGACCATTAATTCACTCATTGTAATTGGAATTTCAGTTCTCTTGCCTCAACCATATTTGATGCTTCCCATTGCTCCAGATATGTGTCCTTAACTGTTTCAATGTACGTTTTGGGTGCATTTTTATAGTTTTATCTTAATCCCATCAAATCACATCTTATGATGCTTGTATACTTTCTCCATGTTGATGAAGTCTGTTTAGAATCTCTTTGCTTGAAATTTTCGCAACAAGTGCTTTTGTAAGAAAATAACCTCCATTTTGACATTTTATTGGCAGAGATCTAGATTGGTTCTCTCTCTCCTGTAGTTTCATAACGTGTGACTCATAGTCCTAAAGGAAGTTTGGAAATAGTTGCTGTGCTTCCATATCGCTATACTCTTTCAATTATTTGGCGATTATCAGATATTCTAAATCTCATTCAATCAGCCAGTTAACCAAATTAACCCAATCACTTCCTGATTTTATTGAACCTCTATTGGTATCATCAATCCCATCTCCTATATGGCTCTAAAATTCATCTTTGGCCACATGAAGATGAAAACAACTAATGTAACTCCATTTCATATGAAAATTAACAGAATGCGAGTTCAACCTAGATCTTTTCAATCTCTCTAAAATGAAGTATGGAGCCATGTTTGGTTAATGTTCCACCTCATATGTGGATGGTCAAAACAATGGTATTCATTTTTGTGAGAAAACCAACCTCCAAGTGGCAGTTCTACTTTTTCTAACGAAATTGTCAGTAGTTCCTATTTTTGCTATATTTTAGGGTTCTTCCCTCTAAGAATTCACTGTATGGGAAGTAATTAGAACGTATTCAGTTAAGCTGAAACCAAATATTTGAAAACTGGAAGAGATTCAATAGAAGGAAAATCATCAAAGAATCAAATGACATGCATTATGTGCAACTGGCTAGGAGTGAATTAAAAATTCTTTAGTACTTTGAGAAACAGGTAGCTTGAAATAGACACTTTAAAAGATGTAAATAAGAAAATTATACAAATTTCCTCAGAAAGAAAATTATACTCATTTCTGATGAACAGTAAGTATGAATTGATGTTGCCTATGACTTGAATGATTCCCATTAATTATTGTGTAATCATTACTACATGACCATTTTTCACAAATAAGTGCATTTGTTTCTTTGTGTTGGCATTATCTCCCGAGTGCTTGTACTTCAAGGAACTCTCATGCTGAAATTCTTATATGCACTAGTGTCCTAGGCTATACAAAGGACTGGCCCAAAGAACCCCTCTAGATTTCCTCCTGCCACTTTACAAACTGTCAATTCTGCAATAAGTTGATTAATTGTGGTGATGCTTGTTGTTATCCAGGTGATCAGGTGGTTTCTTCATTTTAAATGTGGTCGAGTTCATCGGACTCCTGCTGACCTTCAAGCCCTTTTAGCACTACCCAACAAGTAGAATACAACAATTATACTGTATTCTTAAGACCAGAGCCTGGAAGCAAAAGAGGAATCTGCCATGATGGTGCACATGAAGTAGGGTAGGAGCAAGCCCTGGCAGCTTCTCCCATATGACTTCTTGTGCTCCTGATCGGCGCTGCGGTGCATTCATGAGCGAATATGATGAGAACATCCAATATCATGATGATTGATTTATTCATGTAATCTGCTATATAGCGGCTGAGATTGGCTATTATTAGACAAGTAATTGAAAGCATAGTGATAGCTTTAGCTCTTAATGGCCTTTTTTGCCTTCCAAATAAGTTGAAGCTAATGTTGTTTCAGTTTGATATTAACTTAATCACCACCAAGATCAACATAATTATTATTATTTCATGCCTTCCACTGTTATCAACTTCAGCAGATGAAAAGTTTAACCAGATAATTATGACTTAGAAATTAAAGCAATGCAATGTCAGCCATCAACTTAGGCTAAACCTAAGGTACTGATGAAAATTGATTTATTACTAGAAGAGCTTGCAAAAGAAAATTCTCTCTAAGTATTTGTCCTTGTTTGTAAGTAAGAAAAGTCTGCAGCTTTTTAGCCATAAAGGGCTAAAACTGTCCTTTTTGAAAGTATGATGCCAACAAGCACCTGTAGTCCTTTTTTTTTTTTTAATAAAATATTGTTGCCTATTGCAGGATATAGCACAATCATCTAATCTAGACTGTAGAAGAACTAAAATTTTAGATCAACAGGAGAAAATGTAGGAGCAAAGACAGCATATGCCAACCATGCATGTATTCTCTCATGATACTTGGGCTACTTTGGCATACAATATGTACTTTATAATATTCACCGTTCCTTTTCGGTTGCAGGATTTCATATTTGCGCTGCACTAATGGATATTCCAAGTTACAAATCACCTGGCAAGCAGATCCTAGTTGATTTCTGACACTCTTCCCATTGATTGGCTTTTGTCTAGGAAATTGTTCTGTTTGCCTCATCTTGTTGAACCTGTTTACTTCCAAAATTATCACAGCCATTTGTTCTCAACCAATCAAAGTTGACAGAGGACCACATCCTGAACTTTCCTTCTTGAACTGAAACAACAGAAAACTGAAGTGAGTTCCACAGTGAACTCATGCTTTGTAATAATGGTAGATATAATTAAATTTCCATTAGAATATGTAATTTACAACTGTTCAGTTAAAACAATTTACCCACCTTATCCAACTTGTTTACATGAACTGAAGCAAAATCTAAATCTAAAACATTGTGAATCATTCTTCCATGCTGACCCTATTGAGCACTGGACACTACAGTACCAGCAGCCATGAAGTTCGAAGCTCATACAGCTTTCGGTTGGATCTGCTCAACGTCAAACACTTCAAACATCAAGCGCCTGACATCTGGTTTGCCATAGACTGTGTAGGCAAGCCCATGTATTGCTTGTTGGACTGCAGTTGTGGCTGGATTCCGGAGCCTACGATTATGCTCAAACTTGTCTTGGACTGACTCTCCATATATGATGAAGCGATGAAGGTGCTTGTCCCTCAGGTACCGTCCGCAGTACTTGTTCATTAATAATCGGCGATGCTTCTCTTGTAACCATCTTCCAGGTGCATCAAGATGCTTCATGAGTAATCTCTCAGCCATAACAAGATCCTGAAGAGAGAGATAAACTTAGGTGTTCCAGAAAGAAAATAAGTCTCTCAGTTGATATGTTTAATTTATATTGTATCATAGCCCAACACTCTATAATCTCTCCTGCAAGTGAAGATATGTTATAATGGATAATCCTGACATGTTCTACTCAGGCAAACAATTTGCTCTGTTCTCAAACATTATTGGATAACAAACACAATATATAATTGATAACTGCATTAGCATATTGGTAAAGTCTACCTGAATCTTTTGGCCAACATATTCCAACCGCTCTAGACAAAATCGCGGATGCTCAAATTTGTACTTGGAGGGATGCATAAAGCACAACTGCAATGAATTAGAAAAGATGTCATCAATTTGAAAGATGTCATCTGGTAAGGCTTAACAAAAGCAAGAATGGACAACAGGCTTAACAAAGCATCAAAATATAACATTCCAATATTCGTAGTACGGACTGGCATGTTCTTTTCATCCCCTTAACTGCAAATTACCACCAGTCTATCACCCTCTTTCCAGTCTAGAGGCTATTGACTACTATCATAACGGTCTTTTTATACTCTCCTAAGTTCTAGTTCACTCTTGGAAGTCCACCTTCAATTAGTTTTTCTCCCCTTCAAGAGGTTGATTCCCATTAATCCAACTTCTATATATTGATAGTCTTGCCTCTGTTTATGCCAAAATATCCAAGAAAGACCTTTCAACTCCTCAATTTTGACCTTTGGAGATATCAACCAAAACTAAAGTTACGGGACCTTACATCGCAAGATCCCAAAAAGCTAAGACCAAGTCATTAACACACCTTCACAAAGGTTGCAGGCAAACTTGGTTGGCAAATATTGGTCTCTAGAAGCAAACAGTTTAGGTCCAAAATTATCTTAGTTTCTGTTTAGCATCACACAGTTATCAGTTTTCATGAAAACCAATCCAGGTATCAGTTTTCATGAAAGCTAACACATTTTGTTTTGTATCTTTTGTAAGCGAAATTTCTTTGGTGGTCACTTTGGTCGTGGCAGTGATGGTGGCGGCAGCAGCTAGCGGGCAAGCGGTGGTGGCAACCGGCTGACAATGGTGGTGGCATGTGGCCAGCAGTGTCCACTGGCAGGAGCAATGGGGGTAGCGGCAGCAAGGGTGACAGAGGCAGTGGTGGTAATGAATGGCTTCCTCCCCAAAAAGAGATTTGGAAAGCATTTTCAGAAAATCAAAAAGCAAAACAGGTGAACGAACAAGATCCCAACCTCAGTTTCCATGATTCCAGAAATGAAAACCAAGAACCACAAACTGGTAGGAATGCCAAACAGACCATTAGGAAGTTCAATGAGAGCATGAAGGCTGTAGCTACTCGATAACTTCCCAAAAAAACAATTGCCTACTTGATAACAATTATATTGTTTAAAAAAAGAAATAGAAAACACCATTAGGAGATTACCTGAAACCCAAGTCCAAGTTCAATGTTCCTTGCTTCTGTGACTTCTGGAATTCTGTCATTCATTGGCAAAGGGTATCCTAGTATTTGCATGACTTGGGGTCTGCTGTCAAAGTCCCAGATATTCCCTCGAAAACGATGCATACCTGGAGGAACACATGCTCTAAAAAGCCTTGGATGTGCAAAAAGTGCATCTTGCGGGGCCTGCATGGAGAAAAAGAGTATAAAGAACGGAGACAAGAAAGCACAAATAACATGCACCAGAGCTTGAAAAATAGTTTTGCTAAATAAAATCAGATGCAATAACTCATGCCTTATAGGCAGCAACATCTTGCCAGCTAAGCTGGCGGCCTTCGAACTCAACGGAAACATAATCAACATCTTCCAGTTGCCGTCTCAATTTTGGTTGACAGCTCTCATCTTCTGGATCCATTCCAAATGCTTCAAATAGAACGCGGTAAACTTCAGGCATACCAAAACACAGATATATTGCTCCAAACAATGCCCAGAATACAGATCTGGAAACGGATTACAAGCAAAGAAAAACTTAGGCTGCTTTCAAGGACTGAAACTTCCCTGCTCATAAGTTATGAAGTTTCAGAAACTTAAATCAATAACATGCTACTGGTCAAACCACCAGGATATTAAACTTTATAGCTACTTTTTACCAACAGTTCTGAAACTGTGATGAGAACTACAGATAACAAGTTATTATGCCAAAGCACATAAGCTACAGGTGCTAATGGTAGCATGTAATATATAGAAGGCCATGATGTGAAGAGTCCATGCTAGTAGATGTAAAGAGTCCATGCTAGTGATTTCACTGCATCAAAAATATATGTGCAAAGCAATTATAGTTTGCATCCAATTCAGCTCACTTATCAACAAAATTGTACTGCATTGATTAGATACATAAAAGCAACATGCCTTCACAGATAGAACATCATTAGCTTGTCTACCCAAATGGTTATGCTCCATTTGTGGCTTCAAAGGGACTTCAGGAATTGAAATAATAGAAATAGGAATTAAAATTTTGGATTTTCCACAATAGGAGCATCATTGAGCTGAACGTTCTTAGTACCATTTGATATCATAGACATTATCGAATCTTTCACTAAGTTAACTTGGATTTTCATCCATGTACATACTGAATGAGACAAAATATAAACAGAAATTTACCTTCTAGTAATGTTTCAGTTTCAACGTGCTTAATTAAAGTCGGCATCTTTAATATGCCTCATCCTAGAGAGATGAATCATCCCCTTTCCTTCTTGGAAGATTTTGGCTTTCGTAGCAAACTGGAGATACTCAATATGCTCAGTAGATAATGTATCTTTAATTAAACTAAAAGAAGACAGTGAAAATTTAATTATCACATGTTAACTGATCACCAGATCTTCAAAGCTTAAGCTATTAGTGAATGATCCTATCAGCCTTAACAACCCCACCTCCCTCCTTACTTCTGGCCTGGACCATGCAAGTAAAGAAATAAACAAGTCAAGACACAATAAGAGGCAACATAGTAAATCAAAAATGAAAATTCACACAGAAGCGATTTGAACCCATGACATTCAGCAACCTTGTCTCTAATACCATGTTAATGAACTTCCAGACACTCCTGGAGAATGGGTCAATCAATAATGTAGATCAGCCTTATTCTCTTTATTTACAATATTGCTATATTTTCATTTATCATCATCCTCATTAACCAAGTCTGATCTCACAGAAACAAAGTAGGATGCATATCATAAGTCTGGTAGAGAAGGCTTCAAGAATTTAGCATACTTTTACAACAGGACATCAATGTGATTGACGCTTCATGAGTCAATTCTGATTTCCTAGCCAGGGCAATTTTGGGTAAGAGAGAATTCCACCATAAAGCTAAAAGCAGAACTGATGATGGGTTAGGAGACTTACCTTCTAGATTGTATATCTTAATATATCCAAAGAGCAACCATTTAAATTCCACCAAGTGAATCTAGAGTCTAGATGAAGAGAAGGATGACAAGGCTTGATATAGGAAACTAAACTCTGAGAGGCAATGTATAAGCTAAAGAGTCAAACCATTCAACAGAGAAAACTGATGCAAATGCCCTCAATATTAGTAATACTTGACTCTTTGAGTAGTTATAAGGCACCAAAATATACACCCATGAGGAAAGGAGAGTTTACGTTTATTCCCTCTGTATGATAGACATTTTTTGCATCTCATTGGCAAGATTGTATAATGTGCAAGAAAACAACTTCAACTACTCATACCTTCAATAACATGAAGATAACCCTCAAAGAAACATATAGCATCAACATTCTTTATTCATTAAGAACACAAAATAATGAAGGAACCAAAGCAATAAGAAAGATAACTATTTATGCTCAACACAAGTTATTGATCCCTTGCAACCATTTTGTGTAGGAACAAGCCATAAATTTAGGAGTTTTATTAGTAGAAACCCTCAAGCTTTGATGTATAACAGGAGAGCCAATGTAATTATAATGATTGTGGATCTTCTAGGAACAAGACTTGAGTGACTTCCAACAGTGTATTATTTCTAGCTTTACTAAAATCTTTCATTAATTGGACCTAAAAATTCCAGATTCCCTTTCTTATCTCAAAAATATAAAATAAGGGGAAAGGGAACATGATTTACTATGTGTCAGGATTTCTGAAAAGCTTACAACGAAACAAGATTCCATTTTGAGCTCTGAAGGAATTTGTTATCATACTTCTAACATGCTGAAAATGTTGTGAGCATGCTGAAAATGTTGTGAGCCACGGCCAACATGTTTTATTTCCATATTCAAACCAGAATTTTGTTTTGCCACTTAAAGGGAACTAAAATTCATATGATATACACAAAAGTGAATGATTTGAGAGGTGTGCCCTTGAACAAAGGTTTGTCATACTGGTCGATATTGGTGCATACCGACTGTACTGGTACCAAACCAGTATGCAGTATGGGAGGCATACCAACACTCGGTACACCAAACTGGCTCCATATTGCGCGTACTGAGATTATAATAGGATGGCACCAGTATATGTTTCGGTACCTTCGACTACGAACCTCACCTTGAACAACCAAACACATCAGATATAAAAGAAGAAGACAATAGGAATATGTCAAAAATCAGATGTAAAACCAAAAAATCAGATGTAAAACAGAATCCTAGACAACCAGACAAGGAATGGACAACTTCAAATATCATCACAATCGATACCATAAGTTCACAGTAAAATAAAGCAAGCATCTAGGCATTACCGTACATCATAACTCCACAAACCTCAATGATATAATTAAACAAAGAGAGAACAATTTCCTAGAAATCTTCTTCTTTTTCAGAAAGTTTAAAATTAGTTTGGTTTTATATGTGACCTGATTCATTTGGAGTAATAAATCAAACCCAATGGCCACGCATGCCGCAACACAAGAAAAGTCATCTCCAAAAAGCTAATACAACACTCTTAAGTTCTACACATACATAGATACACACACACACACATGCGCATGCACACGAATAAACAATATATACACACATACATATATATATATATATATATATATAGAAGGGAGAAAGCTACACTTGAGTGGACCTCCACTCAAATCCGACCATGTCTACACTAGATAGTGGAGGTTCTACATTGATGATTTGAGCCATTAGATATGATCGACTACTCGTATCCTGCTTATACACCAAAAATCATGTGATTTGGAACCATAGCCTCTACATCATGTGATAAGAAAATATATATAATTTAATATTATTTAGACTATCCAAATTTTTGACTATTTGATGCAACGCTAAGGGTCTTTATATCATATGATTTTTGGTACGTAAAAATTTAGAGGTAGAAAATCATATCCAATGGCTTGGATCATTGATGTAAGATCCCTATCGTCAAATCTAGACCCGATAAATGTATATGTATACATATATATGTATATATATACGTATATATGTACACATATATGTGTATATGTGTATGTATACATGTATGTATGTATGTATGTATGTATACATGCCATCTATATATCTATATGTATATGTATGTATGTCTATTTATAACCACATAGTATGAAGTGAATATGACAATGATCAATCATATTGTGCATGTTAATCTCTTTCCCAGTGAAATATTCAAAACTTTGTAATGGAACAACAAAATTAACTTTGCATCTTCTCGAGATAGAAACCTCCAACCATTTTGACCAACAACAGTATGTTAAAAAAAATAATTAAAGATTGTAAAATTCCACACCCAACAAAACATTTTTGAAAAAGCCAATGACTCATAGGTTCATAAGTAAATTTGCTTCTAGCTCATTTCCTCCAAAGATCAACGACCACCCTTATCAGACCAAACAAATTAGTTCTTTCATTAAATACTTGAGTCAACTATTAAATTCAGCTAACAGAATGATTTCATAGTCCAAATATTAGTGCTCCAAAATAGAGAATGATGAATTGAAGATACTGATTTAATTATTCTTACTTCACTGGTGGCTCTCTCTCCTTCCGGATCAGCTTATCCATCTCATCAAATGGAAACACCAAATTCTGCAAGCTCGCAGCTTTGATCCACTTGGCAATTCCCTTCCAATTAACGCATAAACCCTTCCTCATTGGCGCCGGTGACTCCCTCGGGTACCTCTGCAAGAAGTATTCGGCAAACGCCAGCTCGAGCACGTACTGTCCCAAGAACCAGAGCCTCGAGTGCCCATTCCGGACATGCCTCGCGTTGGTCCTATCACACGACGGGTGCTGAAACGCCAAGTACAGCAGGGTATCAAATTGCTTCGCAGGGTTATCGTCATCAAACCGGTCGGACGGCTCCAGGGGATATCCAAGCGCCTGCTTTGCCTCGAGAAGGTACTCGTCCATCCACGTCTTGTCGGCATTGTTCAACCGGGAGAACGGCAAGCAAGAACTCAACAAAGGAAACGACTTTAGGGACAATTGGGGGCTGTTGAGGAATCTCTCGGTCAATTTAGCATCATCTAGCGGGGTTTAAGTATGAATGTCCTCGGAGGAATCTTTTTCTTCGGAAAGGCCACTTTTTTACGCTCGGCGAGCTCTTTGAGGAGCCTCTTGGGCTGTCGGCCGGCGCCTCTTGGTCGGGTTGACGGCGACGGCGAAGACAGAGGTGTTGGGAAGAAGGAGCGGAGGGATTTGGGGTCCTTGAGGCGGGTTTGGAGAGGGAAAGGAGAGAGGGAGGAGGAGAAGGAGAGATCGGATTTGAGAGGAGAAGAAATCTCCATTGGTGAGGAGAAGAAGAGGGATTTGGGGTCGTTGGTGAGAGATGGGCGGATTAGGGCTTGAAAGACCATCTCGCGAGTGGAATTTTAGGGTTTTGCGGGGATTTTAGGCGGTCATTAATGGTGGGTTTGGAGGGCTTTTGGGGGGAGAGGAGGGAGTGGGAAGGAGGGGAGGAGATAAGGGGACGAAGGGGTTTTGGGGGGAGTCGCTAAGCTTCTTGCAAATTAGAGGCATGAAATTTCGATCTCCACCGTTCATTTGGTGTATGTCGCTGACACTGAGGGAGGCATGGAGATTCGGGTTGCATCATTGGCGCGAACAAATGATCCATCTTCTTTGGCGATATCAACCGTTGGATCGCATCCCACGCATATCCCAAAGCAATTTAGTCATCCACGGTACAGCTGGCGAAGCGACTATTGCGCGATCCAACGGTCATGTCTCACGAAGGAGGGTGAACCCTCTTTCGCACGAAAGATACAACCCCTGGTGGGGAGTGTGGACACGTATCAGACAAGGAAAATATCTGGCTGGGTGTTGATTGCTGGAATATGATCTCATCAGGTGTAAAATGTGGCAACTTTCTGACCAGGCTCCATGGCTGACGAGTTTTTGCACCAATTTACTGTTAGATTCGGGAGAAAGCAGTATTTGATGAATAATTGTTCTCAATCAGGGTACGAAACAAGTATTATTGTCCTTTGATTTAGTAAAGAGAAGGAAGAACCTAGGATGAAGATGAAAAATAAGAAGGCATGAATGTTGCCTGTAATATTTGATTTATACGCTTTACATGTTTTAAGAGAAATGAGTATTTAATGGATGATGATTATACCAACAAGGTTTATTTGGATTCATGGCCAAATCCCATATGATTCATGGTTTAAACCTATACAATTAGAAAAATGAGGATGAATTAAGTTTTATTAGAATACCAGGAGTCTGTGGAGTGGGACAGTCTGAATCTTATAGGAAGAAAAGACCTAACAAAATCAGTTCTAGGTATTGATGGATATGGCACGATCTGACCTGTGTAAGTCCATTTGAAATTGATTATATTGACCAAATCTAATGATCCAATGAAATTTTCAATTCATCCATCCAAATAAATCCTAATTAGTTTATTAAAATAAATTTGATATAAATGTTTTTGGCTTAAATAATATTATACTTTTTTTCCCTATTTATTGGAGCTTACATGGAGGTATGTTTAGTAAAAAAGAGGGTGCAACGTAAAGAAAGTGATCTCTCTCCTCCCTCGTCCTCTCCCTCTATTTCTCTCTCTCTCTCCTAAGCATGCCTGCTTTTGTACATAGTTTTATCAGTTTGGCACACCTTTGGAAATTATAAACAGAGACTACATGTATGGAAAAGATAAAATATCTAAAACTTGTATGATCAAATGCAAATAAACTAGGCAGTAGAAAGCCTTCAGCTTTGACTCAAGTGGAGTGCGCCTTAATTGTGGAAATTATTGTTTGACATGCACCAATATAACCATATACACATATGCACATATATGCACGTGCGAATGCGCACGTTTGTATATATGTATATGTAATTGTTGCAATCAAAGGAACAAAAAATGAAGCCTTGAGCATTGTCACCATGCTGGAAAATCATCATAATGCATGTAAACTAGGCAGTAGAAAGCCTTCAGTTCTGTTAGAAGTGGAGTTCACCTCTAATTATGGGATCCATTTTTTGAGATGCACCAATATAGCTTCAAGATTTGATAGACTAGTTTTGATTTAATGGATTTCCTTCAAAGAGAAAAAAAAAAGTTAAGCCTTTAGCACTGTCACCGCTGCTGGAAAATTATATAATGTAAAATTTCAAAAATGTTCGTGCATGCCTTCATTGCATAGCTTTTAAGGTGCCGGACAGTATCTTGGCCAAATGGATCTTTGGAACTGGTTCCAGAATATAGTTAC
>KE504662.1:157247-184228 GCA_000441515.1 Elaeis oleifera
AAATAATATTAAAATATAATAAATATTATAATATTCATATTATATTTATATAATATTAGGATAATATTAATATAATATTATATCAATATTCAGTATTTTATCGTAACTGTCCATTGATATTTTGTAAAATCTTAGCCATGGATCTTAAAAGGATATTTGGAGAATGAAAAAAGTACCATTACTTTCCATCCCATGAAAAGTGTTAAAACCCACCTCCTCCATATATTTCACTGCCCATGGAAAGAACTTTTTCACTTTTTCTCATCTTATAACTCCAATCAAACAAGAGGCTCTTTCTTTATTTTTCAGGAACAGTCTTTACCCCCTCCACTTCTTATCAACCAAATGAAGAGAAATTCTTTGTGCACTGTGGGTGGTGTAGAACATCCGACATGGAGCGCAACACTTTACGTGATTGGTCTACGTAGCCATGCTTTTCAATGCCCATTAAATACGTTCATTAAATACTTGCAGGTCTATTTTTTATTAAAATTTGAATGATAAAAATGTTCCTCTGTTCTGAAAAAATTATGACATTCCGTGGTCTGTTTATGACATCTCGTGGCCTATTATAACATCCTGAAGCATATTATGACTTCCTGAAAATAGAAAGTTATAAAGAAGAAAGTCATAAGGAGGGAAGGATATTTTCGTCATTGATCTTGAAAACAGGAAGTCATAAAGAGAGAAGGGTATTTTTGTAATTGATTAATATTCAATGATGAAAATACCCTTCCTCCTTATGACTTTCTATTTTAGGAAGTCATAATATACTTTAGGATGTCATAACAGGCTATGGGATGTCATAAGTTTTTTAGAATAGAGGGATATTTTCGTCATTCAAAATTTCAAACTAAAAAGTAGACCTGTAAGCATTTAATGGGTAAATTAATGGGCATTGGAAAGTGTGGCTACGTGGACCAATGGGAAAGGCGATGCATTGTTATTGTACCTATTGCGATCAATCTCCTGTTGCGGTCAATCTCCTGTTGCGCCCATCGTCGGAGAAGAGCACCTGCAAAAGAAGTCCTCACTGATCGAAATTGTGTCCGACGGAGACCCTCCGATGCTTAAGTCAGTGAAGAGTGGTGAATAGTCGATGAGAATTTTGAAATGACAGAGTCTCAGTCCAGAATTGCCTTATCCATACTGTTCACTTACCTCCCTTTTATAGATGATTCTGATGTAACCGTCGAGCACGTAGTCCTACTTTTTATGATGCTAAATTATCGGACCATAATCATAGAGTTAATGGATTGTTTATGCCACTAATGACCGTGACACGTAGTCGATAATCGTTTATAACAATTAGATGTATAGGTTCCGCACATTCCGACCTTACGTGATCATGTGAAGATAAGCCGACTATATATCAGTAATAGTAATAGGTCGGTGGAGATCCGAATGAGCATCGGACGGTAACTCTGATATGTCGATGGTCATCAGTCAGATATTAACTGAGTCATCGTAGTTGTCCATTGTTAGTTGATAATAGCCGACTGTCGTTCGGTTAACTGATTGTTAGTCGGAGTATTGTGTTTATAAGGCCGATGTAGAGTCGGAGTCGAGAGTCGGTTGAATGGTCCCAATAGTTGCCCCCCACTTTCAAGTCTAAGGTAGTCTGACATGTATATTATCACGTGGTTTATCACGTTGGACGAAAGGAGTTGTCACATGTCATCTCGAGCCCCGACTCGACTGCTAATATTAATGAGTTTTTGGAATACGAGAGATCTCTGACTATTTTACTGTTTTGATAGCTGTGAAATCATTATTGGGCTATCGTTTTGATAAGATAATTCGACATCCAGGACATTCGGACGATTTGATTCTGACTAGTAGATCTTGACCACGTGTCCAAACATCATTGGGTCGGAGCTATTCACGCGGATAACAGTAAGGTGGCATGATCTAGGAACAGGTGCGTCGAACCATCCGACCAATTGTCGGTCTTGATGTCACCACGTGTCGACATCAGGAGAAATTTTGATTCGATCGATTTCATCTGGACCGTTGAGGGGTTTTATATATATAAAGTCGCTTTCAGTCAGACTTTTACTTTGCATTTGTCACCATCCTCTACAACAGAAAGTTCTGCTAGAAGGCTGCCCCAGTACTAGGAGCTCTAAGTTTCTTCTTCACCCCTCTTTAGCTTCAGGTCAAATTTTCTTGTCTTTATCCTTGGATCCTTCTCTCCTTAGGGTTTTTATTTTAGAATTTTCTTCTCTTCTCTAGTTTTCCATTTTTGATGGCCAGTAAGAAGACTTCTTCTTCTCGAGATAGTCGGTCGGAGAATCTGATCGATGACTCTCCTTCAAGTCTGGAAATGGAAGCTTCTTCTTTATCCAAATCCAATATTGAAAGGCTCTGAAAATAGTACCGTATCTTGGAGCAGTATCAGCTTTCCGTACCTAATTCAGACGGTTGGATGAATTCTCCTCCTTCGAGTTAGGTCGCAATTTATGTCGAGGATCTTCGGACCGATCTTCGATTCTCGATTATGGAGTTTGTCCGAAATCTTCTTAATTATTATGGCCTCTGTCCTACTCAGCTGGCCCCAAATTTTATCCGACTGATCATCAGCTTTGCCCTGTTGTGTCAGATTATACCGACTATTCCTCATCCTTCCCTTTTTTGATCTTTCTTTATCCTTCGTCCTCATCCGAAGATCAAGGGTTGGTGGTTATTCAATCTGAGGAAAGGTCATTCTTTTATCACCAGTTTTTAATCGTCCATTCATGGATGGAAGAACCAATTTTTTTGTTTCTTCTTTTTCTCCTTGGGGCTTTCTTTCATGCTGGGGTGATCCAAGGACTGTGTCCAATGAGAACAGTCGTGTGGAGATCGATGATCAAGAAGATTTTTTCGACTGAAGGACATGACAGTTCCACCGCAGCGAGAGCTGATAACCGAATAAGCTCTCTACGATGTTGGGCTTAGTTTGGTCACTTCTTTAAGTATAACATAGTTGGTTACTTTGTCTTTCTTATCTGTTTCTGAATTTCATACTGATTTCTTATTTTAATTGCAGCTATGCAACCAAGAGCACGAGTATCGGCTGCTAATATCCGCACACACGCTGTCAAGAAGAAGGTAGCAACTGAAGCTGGATCCTCCCGACCGTCGAAGAAGGGTCGGGCCACTCCACTGGCGACGAAATCCAACGTTCCATCGGAGATAGTTTTCGAACCAGTCTTGGCGTTGTCAGCCCAACAATGCTTTCTGAGGTGCCGTCTGCTAAAGATGGGATGGTGGGAGAGGATAGAGCAGCAACAATACCATTGACAGCTCTATCAGCAAATGTTCGGATCGGGTGGGAGTCACAACCGAACCTGAGTAGCCTGCGGCTGCACCAGCCGTTCCTCCAGTGGAACATTCTCGAGCTCAGTCGAGCTCTGACTTCCCAGCGTTCTCAAGAGTTGGACTGTTGATCGGAGATCAGGGGAAGGTGCCAGCGACTTCAACCAATGACGGATCGTCTGTAGGCCTCTGAACTCTTTTCGATATTCAGATCTCCAAGGGTGAGTCAGCCTTGGCCAATCTGATATTGGCCAAGTGGCTCATCGAAGCTGTCCTTCTCCCGACTGATCGGGAGAACAGGAAGAATTGGACTGTCACTGAGATATTTTCTTCCTTTTATCTGATGATACTCGGGGTAAATTTTTGATTTTTTTTTGATCTGACTTGATTTATCTTCTGCTTTTAGTAGGTGCATGACATGCACGATCTTGAAAGCGGCTATCGAAAGATTGCCGACTTTCATCGATTATGGATGGATAAGGTGGCGGTCGTCACCACCCAAAAGAATACTACTGTCGAACAACTCCAGGCGGCAACTGAATGGGAGAAGAAACTTCTGGAGCAGATCTCCCAAATGATGGCCGACCTACAGTCTTCCAGGATCGAACTTGAGTCGGTCCGCCAAAACATCTCATCTCTTTAGTCGCGGATCAAGAGCAAGAAGCACTCCATCCATCGGCTTTGGTGAGAAAGGGATGGATGCATTGATGAACTTGAAGTCGAATGCGGAAGGCATCGGGCCATCCTGAAAAGACTGACACTGGTCGATGCTGAGTCGGCCTCCGTGCGAGCTGAAGCAGAGTCGGCAAAGGAAGCCCTGAATCTGGCCGTCGAGAACTTCAAAAATTTTGAAGAATTCAAAGAAGAGATCCTCAAAGACGGGTTTGCTTCATATTGCGTCGGGTACGAAGAAGATTAAGATGCGATCGAAAATTATACCCTGATTTGAACTTGAGCAGTATCATTTCTCCTGGTTCGAGAGGTAAAGTTGCCAAAGAAGGGCTGCACTAATCGAAGATGACGCACCGACTGCACCAAAAGCTGTTCCAGTCATCGATGCTGCACCGAAGCAAGGAGACGAAGACAACAACTAGTGATCGATGTAGCATTTTTATTTTTTTTGTAATCAAAAATTTTGTAATCCGACCTTTGGTCCAATTTTGTAACTTCCTTTCAACGAATGAAAGATAAATTTTCAAAGTACCAACTTTTTTCTCTTTTCTGTGTATCTGTAATATTGTAGAATCATAGTTTGACTACAGAATATCGACCAACAAGTTAAATGCTTGGTAGTAATTGTAGAGTTGTTCGTTAGTCGAATATCAATTGACATACTTTACTTTTTAGGTATTAGGATAAATGGTGATAAGCCGAATATCCTTTAACTGATCGTAGTTAAATCAGTATGTCTAGTTATTTGATAAACAGTGACAAGCCGAATATTCTTCGACTGACCGTAGTCAAGTTGGTATAGTTTTAATTCGATCTGGATCGTATTGGCATAGTATTTTGCTTAGTTAAAACTAAGCCGGTATAAATAGTCATTTGACTAGAGTCGGCTTGTACCGTAGAAAGTCAAGATATAGTCGGTACCGAAATACAATCGGTATATTAGCTTTTATAGTGAAAATCGAGATATAGTCGATGTGTCAGTTTTTATAGTGAAAAATCGAAATATAGTCGATAGAAATTAATTATCTATTTATCGGTCTAATATCACTTGGCAGTTGGCCGAAACTTTTATGATTCTTAAATTTAATATTTTATTTTGAGTACTATACATATGAATAACCTTATTGATAATATATTTTTAAGTTGTCAGCATTTCACATTTGAGGAATAGCTGTTCCTTCAAGAGTCTTCAACCGATATGTATCCGATCTAAGTGTCTCAATTATTCTGTAGGGTCCTTCCTAATTTGAAGATATTTTTTTTCTGATCCAAAGGCTTTGAGACTTCTGCCTTTCTTAGGATCAAGTCTCTTGGATGGAAGACCTTCGGCTTAACTTTTGAATTATAATATCGAGTTACTCTTTGTCGATATGTTGCCATCCGAACTTGAATTTGCTGTCGGACTTCTGGAAGTAGGTCTAGATCAGCTCTTCGACATTCTGAATTGCTTGACTTATTATATTGTTCCATCCTTACTGATGGTAATCTGATCTCAAGTGAGATCATCGCTTCTATTTCATAAGTCAGATTAAATGGCGATTCTCCTGTTGGTATACGAGAAGTTATTCAGTATGCCTATAGGACTGGATACAGTTCTTCCACTCAGAGGCCTGTAGCTTCATTCAGTCTGATTTTGAATCAATACAAGATGGTTCAATTTGTCATTTTCACTTCATCGTTAGATTGTGGATGGCCAACTAATGTGAGTTTGTGCGTAATGTGAAATTTTGCACAGAACTCTTTAAAATTCTGATTATTGAATTATCGACCATTGTCAGTGATGATGGTGTGTGATAGACCGAATCTACATATGATTGACTTTTAAAAAAATCTTCTAATTTACTTTCAGTGATTTGTGTCAGAGATTCAGCTTCTATCCATTTAGTGAAGTAATCAATGACGACCACTATGAACTTTCTCTGACCAGATGTCAGAAGAAAAGATCGAGTATGTCTATTCTCCATTGTACGAAGGACCATGATGCAATAATTGATGTCAGCTGACTAGCTAGTTGGTGTTGTATATTTGCATATTTCTGACATGGTTCACATCTCTGAATAAGTTCAGCTGCATCTTTCTTCATGGTGGCCAATAGTATCCTTGTCGTAAGACTTTATAAACTAGAGATTTGTCCCTCAAGTAATTTTCACAAATTTCTTCTTGAACTTCTCTGAGTGTATAATCAGCATCTATCGATCTCAAACACTTCAGTAAGGGAAAGAGAATGACCTCTTATAAAGCTGGCCATTCATCAGAATATATTGTGAGGCTGTCCATCTGAATCGTTTGGCTTCTGAAGAGTCTATTGGTAGAGTTCTATCAGTCAAGTATTAGATGATCGGGTCTATCCAACTTGGCTCATCATTGATTTGTAGCACTTCTTCAACTTTATCGATACTCGGCTGTTTCAGACATTCGACAAATGTCCAACCAAGTGAGTTGAATGAAGTGGTTGCGAGTCGAGAAAATACGTCGGCTCAAGCATTTTCTGTCTTTGAGATGTGAAAGATTTCAAAATATTTTAGGATTAACGTAATATTTTTACCTTCTGAAGATACTTCATCATAATGGGATCTCGGACTTCAAATTCACCCTTAACTTGTTCAGTAATTAGTTGTGAGTCAGTGAAGATCTTCAGACTGTCAATATCAAGTTCTTGATAATCTTTAAGCTGGCTAGGAGAGCTTCATACTCAGCTTAGTTATTTGAAGCTTTTCAATTGAATCGAAGGGTATATTCAATTATAACCTCTTCGAAATTGGTGAGGATGAAACCAGCTCCACTACCTTGCACATTAGATGCTCCATCAATATGTAGCACCCATGCCGATGTTAAGTCGGGCTCAGGAGTTATAGCTTACTTTATTTCATCGTTAGCTTCATCCTCAGGATTATTATCAGGTATTGTATACTCGATGACGAAGTTAGCCAAAACTTATACCTTCATCGATGGACGTGGATGATATTAGATGTCAAACTCACTAAATTTTATTGCCCACTTTGCCATTCGACCTCAAGTATCAGGTCGGTACAAAATCGCCTTCAACGACTGGTCTGTCAAGACGACAATGGGATGTGCTTGGAAGTATGGGTGAAGTTGTTGCGATGATATAATTAGAGCATAGACCATCTTCTCCATCTTTGAATATCTTATTTCAGTATTGTGAAGCACCTTACTGGTGTAGTAAATAGGTCGTTGAATTCGGTTCTCATCTTCTTGCATGAGTACCGAACTAAGTGCTTCTATTGAAGTTGCCAAATAGAGATACAAAATTTCTCTGACCTTTGATTTTGTAAGTAGTGGTGGAGACGTCAGATATTGTTTTAGATCTTCGAAGGACTGTCGATACTTGTCTGACCATGTAAAATCTTTTGTCTGTCTCAAGATTTTAAAGAAAGACAAGCATCTTTCTATCGATCTTGAGATGAATCGGCTGAGCATGGCGATCCTTCCAGCTATTGTATCTCTTTCTTCGAGCTTGGATGCTTCATATTGATGATAGCCTTTATTTTTCGAAATTGACTTCAATTCTCCATTGTGATACCAAAAATTTGAAAATTTTTTAGAAGTTACTCCAAATACACACTTCATCAAATTTAACTTCATCTGATGTCGTCGAAGTGTGCTGAAGGCTTCTTTCAGATTTCGAATATGATCAGTAGTTTGAGGGCTTTTCACCAGCATATCATCTACGTAGACTTTTATATTTCATCTAATTTGTGTCTTGAATATCTTATTAACTAGCTGTTGGTAAGTCGCTCCGATATTTTTAAATCGAACGGCATTACTTTATAATAGTATATGCCTTTGTCGGTTACGAAGGCTGTGTGCTCCTCATCTTCGGGTGCCATTCGAATCTGATTGTAGTCTGTAAAAGCATCCATGAAGCTTAAGAGTCGGTGTCCCAAAGTTGCATCAACTAGTTGATCAATTTTTGATAAAAAACTATCCTTCAGACAGGCTTCATTTAGATTTGTATAATCGATGCAGATTCTCCACTTTCCATTGACTTTTCTCACCATTACTACATTGGTGAGTCAATTGAGATAATTTGCTTCTCTGATGAATTTAGTCGTGAGGAGCTTATCGACTTCTTCGTCGATGACTTTCTGTCTTTCGGGAGCAAAAGATCTTTCTTTTGTCTCATCGGCTTAACCTTTAGATCAATGTTTAGTCGATGGGTTATTACCTTCGAAAGAATACCTGGCATATCAGTAGTCGATCAAGCAAAAATATCGATATTTGCTCTTAATAGATTTATTAGTTATTGTTGCTCCGGATCAAGCAACTGTGATCCAATTTGGACCATCTTCTCAGGATCTTCTTCTTTTAGTGGGATGAAAATCAATTGCTCAGCTGGTTCTCTCCTTTTTTCATTCTCTTTGGTCTAATTTATCAACGGACAAAGAGTCTTCAGGTTGATTATTCTTTGTGGAGATCAGAAAACAGCATCGGATAAGTTGTTAATCTCCACGTATCTCTCTGACTCTATTTTTGTTGGAAATCAGATCAATAGATAATATATTGAGACTATTGCTCTCAGGACATTAAGTCCAAGTCATCCGAGTATGACATTATAAGTCGAAGAAACTCGGACAACCATAAATATCATGAGAACAGTACTCTATTGTGGTTCAGTTCCTGCGGCTAATGGGAGAATGATTTCTCCTTCCACAATAATTGCATCTTCAGTAAAATCTTTCAATGATATCGAGACTCTTCTGAGTCGATCAGTCAGTAGTCGCATTCGAAAAAAATTGAGTAAAACAGAACATCTGTTAAGCTTCCATTATCTACTAAATTTTTTTTACATCATAATTTGTTATCATTGTCGAAACAATGACAGCATCATCATGGAAAGTTTGTATTCTTCGAATATCTTCTTTTGAAAAATAATTATATTATCGAGTCATTGTTTCTTCGCCAACTCTTCTTCGAAAGTTGGTCCCTAGTTTTTCTATCGCCCGGAGATCATGTTGATTACTCCCTCCGTTGGTCGATTGTTGAGTGTCTTCTCAATTTATGGTTGAGGTTGTTGGTCGATGGGAGGTTGAGTCGGACAATCTCGTCGAAACTTTTCGAGGTAGTCTCGTTGAATCAGGGCCTTTATCTCGTCCCTGAGCTGGATGCACTGTTCGGAATCGTGATCGTGATCACGATGGAACTGACAGTATTTCTTCCTGTTACGGCTCCTCGACGGTGCTTTCATCGATGGAGGGTGTCGAAATACTTGCTCCTTCGATTTTCAACAAATCTGCATACGAAGAGCAGAAAGAAGAGTATAGGAGTCATACCCGCTATAGCTATTCGGCTTCAGATTCCGTCGTTGAGGTGAAGCTCGCTTATTGGTAATTGGCCGATTTGATTCGGCTGGAACTTCACTCTTCTTCTGTTTTTCTTCTAACCTTTTGTTTGTCTGGCGTCGGTCAGAAGCAGCTTTATCCGTGCGAATATACTTATACGCGCACTCCAGAAGTTCAACATAGGTTCGAGGGAGAGTCTTATCTAGAAAGTAGGTGAATCTTGATCTCCTCAGACCCCTCTTTATGGTTGATATGGCCATATCTTCATTGAGATCTCTGACCTCAAGTGTGGCCGCATTAAATCGAGCCACAAAATCTCTCAATGTCTCTGTCTCACCTTGCTTGATAGAGAAGAGACTATCTGATATCCGTGGCAGCCTTCGACTAGTACTGAAGTGGGGCATAAAAGATTGTTCAAGCTGCTCAAAGGAGTTAATGCTCTCCAACTGAAGCTCAGAATATCAGACTCGAGTAGCCTTCCGAATAGTTGTCGAAAAGTCGATGTATAAGAGGATGTCGGTTGCCTCCTGAATCATCATGAGAGCCTTATAGCTCTCCAGATGGTCCATCGGGTCAGTGGAGCCGTCGTACGCTCCATCTGTGGCATCTTGAACCGAGAGAGAATCAGTTCATCCAGAATACGCTGAGAGAGAGACTGGGCAATGTAGAAGTTGTAGTCATTGGAGGACTTCCGATCTTCCATCTGAAGTCGGGCAAGCTGGTGGTCAATTCTTGAACTTGCGTTCGTAGTCATCAAGCCGTCGTTGCTGAAAACTTCAGGGGTAGAACCTCTTGAAGAGCTTGAAGATGGAGAAGCAGAAGGCATCCGCGGTCGTTTTCCTTCCTGATACTATGTGCATGAGAAATAAAGAGAACGTCACGAATGATGGGTGGCACGATGGGAGTGCCGAGAATACGGTTGTCTGTCTCGATGAGAATGTCGAAATGGTCGTCGCTCTGGAGAAGAGGAAGGTGAATACTGTGGTGGACGGTGGCTGTGCCTAGATGTCACTGTCTGAGCTACCGACTCCTCTATCGGTAGCTATTGCTACCGCTGAGTTTGCTACTGCTGGAGGCTTTGAACCACCTCCGTTAATATTTTCATTTGCTGCATAAATACAGCAATTTGCACGTCCGTAGTGACCACAGGATGCGAAGAACTAGGCTCTGCCACTAGAGGTGGGGGAGGAATATCTTCTCGACAGGAAGACTGCCTCGCTGATCCTATCGAGCGTTGAGCTCTGATTTTTGATATGGTTGATTGTATTCTTTCTCCTACCTGATACGCTAATCTGTTGTAGCCAATCCCTTGTTGCGCCCATCACTGGAGAAGCGCACCTACAAAAAAATTCTTACTGACCGAAATTGTGTCCGGTGGGGACCTCCCGATGCTTAAGTCAGTGGGGAGTGGTGAACAGCAAATGAGAAGTTTGAAATGACAGAGTCTCAATCCAGAATTGTCTTATCCATACTGTTCATTTACCTCCCTTTTATAGATGATTTTGATGTAACCGTCAAGCACGTGGTCCCGCTTTTTATGGTGCTAAATTATCGGACCATAATCATGGAGTTAATGGGTTGTTTATGCCCACTAATGACCGTAACACGTAGTCGATAACCGTTTATAATGGTTAGATATATAAGTTCCGCACATTCCGACCTTTTGTGATCGTGGGAAGATAAGCCGACTATATGTCGGTAATAGTAGTAGGTCGGTGGAGATTCGAATAAGCATCGGACGATAATTCTGATATGCCGATGGTCATCAGTCGGATATTAACTGAGTCATCGTGGTTGTCCATTATTGGTTGATAATAGCCGACTGTTGGTCGGTTAACTGATTGTCAGTTGGAGTATTGTATTTCTAAGATCGATATAGAGTCAGAGATGGGGGTCGGTTGAATGGTCCCAATAGCACCGTATGCGGTGCACAAAAAATTTCTCACCAAATGAATCCTTAATTACATTGTAATTCGAGCTGCACAATAATTTTACTTGCAAGATTCCAAACAGCCCCTAAGTTGCCTTGGGTCACCCAGGGCTGGCCTAACCAGCTAGTGGATTTGTTAGGTTCACCCGGATCTTATCTGCTTAAAAGGAAAGGTTGAAAGTTCCTTCTGATTTTTTTCAAGATCACATAGTTTCATTCAATCACAGGCCTTTACTTTCTTTCACTTAATCCATGGTTCAAAGACATTAATGAGCATGCACAATCACCTGGCGGATCAAAGGCTATTGATCCAAACTCAAGTTAATCACTCCTAATCAGTACCTCACCCATGGATCCAATAGTTTGTTGGATAAATGAGTTTGAGTTCAAATTGTTATCCCTATGTATGTTTACTGGACATACATACTCTTTAAATGAAGGGATTGTGTTGTACCGCAAGAAGAAGAAGAAGAAGAAGAAGAAGAAGAAGAAGAAGAAGAAGAAGAAGAAGGGATTGTGAATATCTTTTCCAGATTTTTGTCAGATAGCTGCGTCAAGATATATTTTCCTGAGGCACATGGTTGACCATCAGCATAGAGGAACGAAACATGAGAAGAAGGGATTGTGAATATCTTTTTCCAGATTTTTGTCAGATAGCTGCGTCAAGATATATTTTCCTGAGGCACATGGTTGACCATCAGCATAGAGGAACGAAACATGAGATAAGAATTAGCAGATGAATTTCTTTTCGTTTGAAAAGATAAAACTTTAAGCATGCCAACTAGAGGAGTCGTATCTAGCTAGGAAATGACTCTGGACAGGTCCCTTTTAACCACCAAGTGGTATTGGTAGCCTCGGTGTTGTAACCATGTCTGGGATCCTCTTTTTTTTTTTTTTTGACTTCCTCTATCCATTACCCTATGTCCATGGAAAGAGAGGAGGCTTGGTATAATCAGAGAGTCGAATTTTGGTGGAGAGCCGATGTTTGGTGGGGAAACTCTTTATTTGCGTCATGGAGTTTTGTTGTGATAGATTGATAGAAGGACATGGGCAAAGATAAACTGGACTTTTGGCCCATTATTATGTTTGATCGAAGGATTTGCGTTTTATAATAGAAAGAATTATTTAATTGGGAAGAGTTTCATTTTCATTCTGATTTCAAGAGGACAAGAGTATCCCAATTCTCCAAAATCTATTCCTACTCTTTATTGGTATTTAAATCCAGTCTAATTTCGATTTCGATTTCAGTTACAAATCAAATGCATTGTGGATATGGCCGTTCTATTCCATTCTGATTTCGATTCCGATTCTAACTCTGATCGTGAATCAAGGGGCATTTGGTTCGTAATCGGAACCAAAATGAAAATGAGAATGGAAATGGCTTGGAATCGGAATCGGAATGACCAAATCCCTCAAAGTATTTAGTTCGTGACCGGAATCAAAATCAAAATCGAAATTGGAATGAAAATTGAATCCATAGAGGAGAATAGGGATTGAGTTTATATAGATTGATCCATTCCCATTCCATTTTGGAATCGAAATCGAAATGAAATTTCTTCCAAACAAATGGTTGGAATGGAAGTCACTCGTTCTGATTTCGATTTCAGATCCTCATTCTCTCCAATCAAACACCTTCAAATGCGCTCTAAATATATGGTGATATTTCACCTAAATCACGATGTGCTGGGAGTGTTATCGAGTTGCATGATGCATGCCTTGTAGAACAGTGGACGAGAAAATCCATTCCACATTGAGACTTTTTTTGTTCCCATCTGATTGGTCTTCGTGACAATGAGTTCCAGAAAAGTGGAAAATCAAACTTATATGATTGGAATGGATAGCGGATTACAAAGTCCACTACGTGATTTTAAACATAACCCACCAAGAGTGATTTCAATGACCGTAACCGTCCTTGCATGGGGTTCTCCACCTACTTATTTATCAGTACCAGCAGTTGTTTGAACATGGCATTCTGAACTTTAGTTATTATGTCAGCTTACGCTTGGGCTTTTTGGCAAAAACAAATAAGCTAAATTTCAACAAAATCCTTGACCTGCCCTTGGAAAAAAATCCTCAACTTCATCATGGACATCAACAAAGTTTTGAGCTCAATCAATACAAGGACATGCTCTTTTCATATATATCAAGTAATGCTTTGAAGTCAGTTTCATGGACATCATGGTACATGGATGTGCTAACATTGTTGAAGATGAACTTATGCTTGATGAGATTAAGACTGAACAAAAGAATTGCTATAGAGAAAGAAGAAACAACCATGCCAATAGGAGTGAAAGTAGTATGAATTTTATCTATCCGAATACGTTTTCATATCGAAATTAAATCGAATATGGATAAAAATTTGGATCCAACTAATATCCATATCTGTATTTATATCTGTCAAAGAAAAATGAATATGGATAGATAACTATCCGATCCGTATCCGAATATCCGAATCTATATGTAATCCCATATAATTTATATAGTATTTATTAATTTTTTTAAATATACAACTATATAAACATGTTATTAACTTGATTTATTATCTATTTAGTAATATTTTTGATTTTGTAGTCATAAAGTTTGATTATCTAAATAATATCTATAATTATATCCATATCTTTAGTATCAGAATTGTATCTGTATCCATTTAAAACAAATATGGATATAAATTTTTGCATCCGAATAATATCCATATCTGTATTTGTATTCGTCAAACAAAATAAATTTGGATATGGATATGGTGGTATCCGATCCATATTCGATCTGATTTCAGCCTTACATGTCGATGTATGGAAGGCCCTGGTCCCAAACAAAAAAAAAAAAGAAGAGAAAGATAAAGAACAAAGAGAATTTTGTAAATTAAATTTCTTCCTCAATGTTAGGAAGACCTCCGCACTATTCTTTTTATATATTGGTATGCTACAAAATTTTTCCTTTTTAAAAAAAATTGGTATTATACTATTATGTTACATGAGACAGAATTCAAATTACTGAAGCCATTTTCCCATATGAGCTGAATATGGTATCTTGTTTGCTTTCCATGCTGGATGAACTGAATATCATATCAAACTGGGTCATATCAAGAGTATCTCCTGGACAATTCTGGTTGGGTTTAACATGCCATATCAAGCTGATTTGCATCAAGAGTACCTCTTTGATAATTCTTCTTGTTGAAATTTTCTATATCAAACTGATTGTTTGAATCAAGTGTACATTTTGAGAATCATCTTGATCTCTTTCCTTATTACTCCCCCTCAAGCTATGGAGTGCATTATCAGGAACTCCAAGCTAGTTTGTTCCATAGTAACTGGAGTGCATTCTTAGGAAGTTACTTGGTAAGAACATTAGCTAATTGATTTGAGGACCAGATATAATAAGTAACTAGTGATTCTTGTGCCACCTTTTTTCCATACAAAGTGATAATCCAGTTTTATGTGTTTTGTTCTGGCATGGAAAGCTGGAAAAATGTCATATACGAATCACTGATATTATCAAAAATAATTTGTTGGTCTATACAACATGACTCCCAGTGCTTTAGGGATGAAAGATATATCTGACAATTCACTTGCTGCATGTTCTGTAGATCTGCACTTAGCTTCTGCACTCGAATGAGCAACTATATGTTGTTAATTTGATACCAAAAGATTATATTTGATACACCAAATATGCAGTAACTTGTGGTTGATCTTCTAGTGATTGAGCAACCCATGCATAAAATCAACATAAAATAAATGAATAGAAATGAAGAGAAGTTTTTTGTGAAACAAGTAAAGAATAAGTAAGAGAACGTTGAATATAATGAAGAATAATTCTTTAATAAGCAAAAACTAGGAGACGGTCGGAGCATGCATATAGTGACAAGCAAGATTTATAGAATAAGATAATTCTAGACAAGTAACTGTTAGATACTACAATACGACAATGTAATGTAACATAATTAAGCAAAAGAGGTATTGTCAGTAGAAGAACCTAATTAGTAGCTAAGGGGTAGAATTGGATTTACATTCAAACGTATGGGCATAATCAAGAATTCCTTTTACATATTTTGATTGTGAACAAAAAACATGTGAAGAGTTGGTGTAGCTTCTGTACCTAAAAAATAATATAAGGTCCTAAGGTTGCGTTTAGTGTATTGCCAGACAATCTTGAAAGATAATTTGAATTGCCTTCAAGATAGATTGCCATCATTAAATTATCAGTAATATTGATTATTATATTTGGTGTACACAGATAATGGTGTAGTAAAATTACTGAAAATTTTGATTGACATGTTTGGTATAACATTATATAATCGATAATATAAAATTAAATTTCCAAAATATCCTTAATAATTTTGCCTTATGCTCTTCTTTTCTTTGGTGAGAAGAGGTGCGGCCACTCGCATCGGCCTCCCACCATAGGCCTTGCCGACTTCATCTCCCCCATCGTCGACTGTCTCCCACCTTTCGTGAGCTCTCCCTCCTTGATAACCACCTCTACAGTGGCCTATCCCATGAGCTCACCCACTGCCACGCCTTCCGCATGCTCGACCTCCTTGCCAACCGCCTCTTCGGAGACATCCCCCACGAGGTGGGGGGAGGGGGGTGGTGTGGTTGTGGCGCTGAGGGAGGTGAGTGGAGAGTGATGGGGAGGATTTGGTGTGGAGAAGCCACCAATAGGGGTAATGAGGCCAAAATTTTGAGGGATAATTTTGTCTAAAATTTATTTTACAATATTGCTAAAGAAATGATAATCTGGATAGCCTATTCAGATTGTAATTTGGATTATCAAGATAATCTGGATTACCATCCAAAAAGTATACCAAACATAGTAATCTAGTGGACCCATTTTAAATTACCGGTAATATGGATAGATTGCCAGCTACCAAACGCAACCTAAATCTTTTATCATAGATTTAGAGGCACTATTTGTATTTCTAGGTTTCAAGTCTTGATCATGACCACACTAACTTGAGAGTTATCATCTTTTATGATATTCTTACATTAAGAAGTAGTTCTAGAATGATGTCCTTGAGTTGTTTGTGTGAATTCATGCCCTTGAGAAATGAAATCTTGATTTTTGCCTTCGACATGACCTCCACCTCTACCTCTGTATGGCCAACAATGGCTTGCAATTCATTAATTGCAGTATTATTTTTTGGGTAAAAATTGCAGTATTCTTTCAAGACTATGAAGTTGCATTGCATTCTCATAACTTGAGAGAAATGAGACAAATTGTGATGAAAATTTCACCATGATAGCATCCATGAAGCTCTTGAACTTAGATTCAAATCCATTATAATAGCCCAAAATACCATGTCTTCATCATACAATGTTTTTGAATTGCTGCTATCTCATCACATAAATGCTTTAAATTTTTTAGATACTTCGAAATAGATTGATTACCTTTGCAAATTGACTTGGTTAGAAAGAATTCTTTCTTTGGAGACACTAGCAAAAGATTTCTCTAGAATGCTCCAAACTTATCTTTACTAAATCTTGTCTGATAACTAATTTGGAGCACTTCTTTTGAGAGTATGCCATAGATTAGGCTTCTTAGCTGTTTATCTTCTTTCTTCCACAACTAGCACTCAACTCCCACATTACGGAGATTTAATTGATAATAACCCAAAACCCATAATCTTATTAATCTCATGAAAGCGGAGGTTACATTTGTGTGTGTTCAGGTAAAATACAGTTGAGATTGTTGTGGGACACAAGTCGAAGCAGAGCAGCAGTCAAAGCCAAATTAAAATAGAATGGAGATGGTGAGAAACAGTCCTAACGTACATTTATTCGGGCAAGAGAACTTCCCCTGAGACCAACTGATTTTTGTTTCATTTTATTTTTTTTAGACCTTGAAACCAACCGATTGATGTAGGATCCTGAAATACTAAAGTTGATAGAATGTCCCACTTTTTGTGGGCCGGAAAAATGATGCTTCAAAGACCAATAATTGACTCTTCAAAGCCCATTAAATGATTGACCTGGAGTGGCATACTTGCAAGCTTAGTTTGGTTGAGGATTCACATCAAAGCCAGCTAAGCTACGGGGAAAAGAAGGAGAAAGGAAACAAAGGGCTGCAGTCTCAGTTCACACACACAACTACTTGTACTCGATCTAATGAAAAGTCGTTAGACATTGCAGGTAAGCATTTATTTAGAAGCAGATACATCAAATTGTTGGCGACGATAAACACATGAGACATAGAAGAGTATCACTAAAATTGAAGTTCACTATGTTTTTTTTTAATAATTTTATTGGTTCTCAAATCCTAAATTTGCAACATATTCTTTGCTAATAAAATATGATTATAATATAAAAACAAATTATATTTTATTAATAATTAGTTTTATTTGCTACGTATTCCATGGTGGAACTTGAGTAACAGATATGGTTTCATCAACAGAGAGAGAATCTACGGGGTGAATTATGCCGTTGTTCTTCCGGCTTGCCCCCTGAAGGAGGCTTGTATTTAATTGGAGTAACCAGAGCCAGTAATTATCCCACCAAAAAAAAAGCTAGAGCTAGTAATTCAACTTCGTGAGTACAGCCTCCGCAAATTTCTTTATTTTAATCCAGGCCATGCGAGGATATGTCCAGTAAACTCAGTCAAAAAGTTACAAAACCAGAGCAGATTGGTACGAAAGGACAACGTATTTAATGTCTTCCATACGTACGGTCATATATCACGCACTTAAGACAGTTCTCAATCTTGCTATATGGCCAATCTCACTGAATCCATGGGATTCTTCGGCGCACCTTCCGTTCTAATTTTTGAATATTTTATTTTTAAGTTTCATGGATTTATATATACTTATTTTAATTAATTAATTATCTGTTTTATCAGAAAAAATTAATTTCCAATCATCCGATCGCCTCGATCACCATTTTCACATGGCAACTGTTCATGACATGCCCATGTTGGCTGCAATAATTAGGTGTAGGTTGCAAAAAGTGACGTGACCAGCCACGAGAGTGCCCGTTTGAAAACATGTAGAGAAATGTCAACAGTTTGAATCACTAAAGATTTGATTTTTTTGGGTCCAAGGTTCGCCTTACTTTCAAATTCACAGAAATGAGCGCATCTTCTTTTCTTTTCTTTCTTTCTTTAACGGTTTGTTTTAACTTAACTTGAACACCAGATCCCTGCCCTTACAACTTGGAAACTATTTTTGCACATGCATCACCTTATATTGCATGACGTTATATTCAATATGAGGTTCTTAAATTGACTCCACTGGACATGAGAAATAATTTCTCATAGCATGCGGGTTTGAACAATTTTTGTCTTGCTCACTTGAATCTAGTAAACAGCATCTTAGACACTATAATTCTACACTTTAAGCTTCTTTTTGGTCATTTATTATCAACAATATCCATTTCTTCGTTCAGATTTTGGACTAATGCAGCTTTTATTTCAAATCCTCTTCTTCTGGGTCTCCCTCTCAGCATGGCTTCTTTGGATAGGGTTTGCATCGTTCACACGAAAGATGAATCCACCTTTGGATCACTCATTAATCATTTTGAGATCTACGCGGCAGATGATTAACGAAATTTTGAGTTTTTTGAGATATGAGCGGTAGGTGATCCAAAGATAGATTCATATGAAGGAAGGTGAATCCATCTACTACGTGAAAGATACAATCCCAATCTAGCTTTCTTTTCAATATATGATCAAATTTGAGACAATAATTATGAGAATGGCTAGCTTTACTAACAGATGCTTTTCTTCTGGAAGGATGGATCTATTTGGAAACTCCACATTTTTTTTTGTGGGAGACAAAACTATAAAGATTTAACAATGAAGAAAAGCTATGAAAATGATGGTTTGCGTATTTGCTCGACTTTTAGGCTTTTGCAGGAATTGTTGCTAGCTAGGTGTACGTTTTGGGGCAGGGCATTTAATGTCGGATTAAAAGCATGAAATAGACATTTTGGGGCAGCATCTCTCCACTTATTTGATATGAAACTTCTTCAGCAGTGGCCCATGGTTTGTCCTTGTGTTCTAGTTCATTTGATATCCATATTTGGTCCATTAATTGACAATTTTTTTTCAATATACTCCAGAATTTTCTGAAAATATAATAGAAAATCCCAAATCATGTTTACCAACTAGAGAAGTAAGTTTGGAGCAAACTACCTTTGCAAGCTCGTCGTCAGCTGTAATCTAAACAACAATTGCATTCCACATGCTGCAAGGGTCATGAATCAATTCCAATGGCCCCATGTCATTGTGGTCATATAGTCTAAATAGCAACCACATATTGAGTGATCTAGAGTTCAGTCAATGAGATGTTTGAGTTAAAATGGTAGGAAAAAAAAAAACAGTAAACCAGAAAGAGAGGTATTATATATCTGAATAATCACACACACACACACACAACAAAACAACGTCTTGGACAAAAAGAACATTATTAACACCATCACTACTACAAATCGATATATTAGTTTATAAAGTCCTTGAATATTTCCTGAATATTTTGTAAGAACATGCGAATGATCCCTATACTTGGAGAGCTGCTCAATGATTCATGAACAAAAGTGTATTTCTTCGTAGCAGTCTGGATTATCATTACAACCAATGAAAGGATATTTGATAGCACATAAGAAGTTTATAATCTAAAGCAAAGTAAGCAAGCTGACCCTATACTTGGTAAATCTCTCCCTCCCTCTCCTTCTAATTCCATTACTCCGCGGACGATGGCGATTTGCCAACCGGCATATTTGTCGATACCGATTCTGTTTACTTTATTAATCTAAAAAATATGGTCGCTATCAAATTATTGTGCTACTTGTTGCGGCCTTACTCCGATGGATAGTCGGTAGTCGGTCAGGAGCCGATTAGGAGTTGCGCCTGTCAATTGATGGGGAGATTGCCGATGGGTAAAATATCGTCGCCGGAGAAAGCGCACACAATCAAGATCAAGACAAAGGATGATGATTGAGTTTAGGAGAAGTGGTGCTGGGCTCCGCTCGATGTCAAGAAAGAAGATCTACAAAATAAATTCCGTCGGAGATGGTTTCGACGAAAATCCTCCGATGCTCAAGTCAGTGAGTGAATGGCTTGAGAGGAGAGAGTAACATAGTTCTGGATTATGAGATAGTGTGTTTTGTATACCTAGAGGGGTCTTCGCTTATCTTTATTATAGAAGGAGCAAAATGAATGATGCTAGGACAGACGATCATGTTATTTATATCCTGTCGTATGGCGTTGCATGGTACCACGTGGGCGTCTTTAAATGCTGGCGGCGAGCATGCCTTATATTTGGTGCGCACACGATGGCGGACGTCATAGGGCGTGGGGCGTAATAAATGACCCCTGGGATGCATTTAATGAGATTGTAGTATCTCATCAAGGCGCACAACGAGCCGATCAGAGTATGGTATCTGAGTGACATGACCTTGATGTGGCTTCTCCAAGTCATATGATAGCCATAGTCGGTAGAGATCCATATTGTCTGAGTCGGTATGATGAAATTGTCGAGGTGCCTTATCTTCGTTTGGCGTAGTTGGCTGTCAACCGACTATTAGGTCGGTTATAGAACGAGCAGTTGTGGGAGGCATGTTAGTTGGGATGGTGCTGACCAGGGGCAAGCAGCCTTCAGTCGGCTGTATGTTAGCGACGGCGTCCGACGTATGTTCTACTGGGGGAGAACTTTGTATATCCGAGCTGGGTTAATTGTTGATTAGTCGATGCAGTTTTTTAGTCAGTTCAGAGACGAGTAGGTAGAGTAGTCAGCTAAGTGAAGGGAAGCTCCTCCAACACTATCAATCCTAAATGAGCCTCTAAATACATCATATACAAATCATGTGAATCAAATAAGATGTAAAAAATCAAATGAAATTTATATGAGGTCAATCATTTAGCAAGTGTATTCTAGAGTTTCAGTGCAATTAGAAGGATAGACCCTCAGTTGGGCTCTCCACGTGTTGAAGAACACATGGAGGAAGTGAAAAATCTCATTTAGACTCCATGATCTAGACCATATACGACAGGGACAGAGGAATATTTATTTCCCGGGTCACAGCACCAGTGTGTCCCCAAATGCTATAGGAGATTGATGCAGTGATCAGAGAAGTAAATGGCATTGGGAAGCAGATTGCTTGTATAATAGGCAATGATTTGTCCTCCGGGAAACACGCCATGCCACTCCAGACAAATCCTCTGTCATGCTCTTTCCCTTGAAGACATATCTCCGGTTTGTGTGAAGGACAAGCCCTGACAAGTTAGAGAACTCCGAAATCCCAATCCAAGTGCCTTTTCTTGAGTGTCTAACAGCCAACCAGAGGTCCATGAACTCGGACAACTTGTGGCTCATGTCCTTCAACGGTTTTACCAAGTGAGATATTTTTAGAATGTAATTTGGCTCATGGCCTCGGAAGGATCAGTCGGCAAAATCTCATCCGTCAAAAAATTGATGAATGGATCAATTTAATTTGATTTTTATCCGAGTCAATGTTCGAATTTTCAAAATACTCGATGAAGATTTTTTCAAGATCTGCACAATCAGAGGTGGCGAGATAGGACAGAGAGTTGGCTCGGACATTTTCAGAGCGAGAAATATGAGAAATTTCGAAGTAATCAAAATATGATTGTAGAGACTTAAGCCTTTGTAGATATCTAGAGAGAAATAGGATCTCGGACTGCATATTCTTTTCGGGACTGTCTGGCGATGAGTTGCAAATTGGTGAATATCTGTAGGCGCTTGACACTGAGATCCTTAGCAATCTTGAATTCGACTATTAGGGTCTCATACTCTGCTTGGTTGTTTGAAGCCTTGAAGCCGAATCAAAGAGCATATTCGGTCATCATCCTGTCAATATGGTCAAGATTAGGCCCGCGCCACACCCTTGAGTGTTTGAAGCTCCATCAACGTGCAAAATCTAGATGGGCTCTTAAGTGCTTTCTGTGGAGTTGCCTTCGACTTGATCATTGTTTGTCGAGGTACATTCAACGATGTAGTCGGTGAGAATTTGAGATTTTATTAACATTCTTGGGACAAAAGAAAGGTCAAACTTGGTGAGCTCGACTGCCCACTTTGCCATTCTTCCCGAGGTATCCGGTCTGTGAAGTATAGACTTTAAGGGGAGGTTGGTAAGAACTTTTATTGAATGGGCCTGGAAGTAGGATCGTAACTGCCGAATAGTAGTCACGATTGCAAAGATGACCTTCTCAATTCTAGAATATCTTATTTCGGCATCCCGCAGCATCTGGCTTATATAGTAGACGGGCCTTTACACTCTATCTTTTCTTGGACCAGCACCGAGCTGATGGCTTCAGAAGTGGTTGCCACATACATGAGTAATTCATCATCGGTGCTGGGCTTCGTCAAAAGTGGAGGAAAGCTGAGGTATTGCTTCAATTCATCGAAGGACTTTTGACAATTCTCCGTTTAAGTGAAGTCTTTCATTTGCCTGAGGATTTTAAAAAAGGAAGGCACCATTCCATAGACTTGAAGATAAATCGGCTTAAGGACGTAATTCACCCACCAATCCCCGAATATCTTTTCGAGAATTAGGAGATTTCATGTCGAGAACCACCTTGATCTTTTTGGGATTGGCTTCAATGCCTCTTTTCATCACTATAAAATCGAAAAACTTTTTCGATGTGATGCCAAAGGCACATTTTATCGGGTTAAGCTTCATCCGGTGCTCCTTCAGGTCGTCGAAAGCCTCGGCCAGGTCGGTGATGTGGAGGGCAACTTCAGTGCTTTTCACGAGCATGCCATCGATGTAAACCTTCATATTGCATCCGATTTGATCTTTGAAGACTTTATTAATGAGTCTCTAATATGTTGTTCCAGTATTTTTGAGGTCAAAGGGCATGACTTTGTAGCAGTATAAATCTTTTTCGATAATAAATACCGTCTTCTTCTCATCCTTAGACGTCATTCGGATCTGATTAAGGTCGGAGAAGGCATTCATAAAGCTGAATAGCTGATATCCGATTGTCGCATCAATTAGCTGATCTATTCGGGGAGAGAAAAGCTATCCTTAGGATAAGTTTGTTCAAGTCAGTGGAGTCGATGTAGATACACCATTTACCATTTGCTTTCTTGACCATAACCACATTCGCGAGCCAATTTGGATAGGTTGCCTCACGGATGAAGTCGGCTGCCAATAGCTTGTCGATCTCTTCATTAATGGCTTTCTGTCATTTTGGAGCAAAATTTCTCTTCTTTTATTTCACTGACTTGTGGTTGGGATCCATGCTTAGTTGGTGGACAATAATTTCTGGAGGGATGCTCGGCATATCGGAGGTAGACCAGGCAAAGATGTCAGCATTTCTTCTTAAAAAATCGATCAGCTCCTCTTGTAGTTGCTTACTCCGCGAAGATCCTATTTGGATGGTTTTAGCTAGGTCTCCATCAAATAAGAAAACTGAGATGAGCTGTTCTGCGGGTTCTCCTCGATTTTTAATTTCTCTTTGATCCAGTCCGTCGTCGATGAGAAGAGTTTCAGCTGGTCTTTTTCACTGATCGTGGTTAAATAGTATTGTTGGGCCAATTGTTGGTCTCCTCACATTTCATCGGGTCCGTTCCTTGTCGGAAAATATACGAGCAAGTGATAGGTTGAGACGACCACTCGGAATGCATTCAATCCAGACGCCCCAAGATGATGTTGTAGGCGGGCGGGATCTGAACGATGAGAAAGTTGAGGTGAACGGTCGATTGCCGAGGTGGTTGCCCAACCATGACAGAGAGTTCGATCTCGCCCTCTATCTTGATTGAGTCATCTGTAAACCCGATTAGAGGAACATTAACAGATCTGAGAAGTTTAGCAGAAAGCCGTTGCATGTGGGAGAAACAATCATAAAAAATCACATCAGTGAAACTTCCATTATCAACAAGACATCTCTTTACATCATAATTGGCAATTGTCATTGATACGACTACAATATCATTGTAAGGAGTCTGGACTCCTCGCAGATCTGCTTCAGTAAAGATGATGTCGTTGTCAACGTGCTGGCACTTGGAAGCATTTCCACGATCATCTTCCCTCGAAGTCACGGCCCTACCGAAATCATGTTGATGACGTCTGCCATTGGTTGGACGCAAGTCTGCTCTTCGAGTTTCAGATGAGATAGATCGAAAGACAGCTGTGTAGGGTGCTCATGTGCGTACTTTCTCAGATATCCTCACTTTATCAGATTCTCGATCTCGTTCTTTAGCTGGCGGTACTCCTCTATCTCATATCCATGGTCATGATGGAAGCGACAGCAATGCTTTTGATCACAAGATTTCATCCTCATTGGCGGAGGTCGATGAAGAAAGCTTTTTTCCTCTATCTCCATCAAAATCTGCGAGCGAGAAGTAGTCAAAGAGGTGTAGGAGTCATACTTACCACAAATTTTTGGGCTTCTAGCTTAGTCAGGGAGGTCGAGCCTCGTTCTCGACACGGATCCGACTAGGCTCTCCTGAGTCCCCTCCCTTCCTTGCCTTCTTCTGGCCCTTTTCTTCAATCTGGTGTCAGTCAGTTATGACTTTCTCGATGCGGATGTACTTTGTACACGCTCGAAGAGTTCGGTGTAGGGTCGAGGAAGTATGTTATCCAGAAAGTAGGTGAACTTGAATTTTCGGAGTCCCCACTTCATCGCCGCAATGGCCGTCGCCTGATCGAGGTCCTTGACCTTCAGGGTGGCGGTGTTGAAATGCACCATAAACTCTCGTAAAGATTCTCCGTCTTGTTGGCGGACAGAGAAAAGGCTGTTCGTGGTTGTGGGCACTTTTCGGTTTATGCCGAAATGTGCCACGAACAGCTATTCAAACTGTTCGAAAGAGCTGATGTTTCCCGGCTGTAGCCCCGAATACCATGTTTGCATAGTTTTTCGGAGCGTAATCAGAAAACAATGCAGAGGAAGGCATCAGATGCTCTTTGTAGAAGCATGAGGGCTTTATAGCTCTCAAGATAATCAAGTGGGTCTATAGAGCCATCATATGGCTCGATTTATGATATTTTGAACCGACTAGGAACTGGCTCGTCGAGGATCCAACTTGAGAAAGGAAGATTCATACTGATGTTGAATTCATTGATCAGGTCACGATGGTTGGTTTGGAGCCATTTCAGATGGCGATCTATCTCCTTCAGTTTTCGATCGTACTCGTCTAGTCGTTGTTACAATATATCCAAGTGCCGCGAGTAGCCTGGAGTAGAGCCTTCTCCAGAAGAAAAAGATCTCAAAGGGGACCGTGGCCTCTTCCCCTTATAGAAAGTTCATCAAGAGGAATGTGGGGACCGACGATCACGGGAGTCGGCATGCGAAGCGCGTCGAGACTCCGAATGTAGTGGTCGTCGGGTAAGCGGAGAACTCGCTCGATGGGAGTGCTGTGTAGAGCAGCGGGTTAGAGATCACGGTCGGTGGCTGTGCCTGGAAAGTGCATCACACACTATGATCTCTCTCAGCTGTTTTGTTGCTGTTGGAGACCCTAAACAGCCTCCGTTAGACTTTTTACCTACTGCATGAGGATAGCAAACTCAGGATCTGCCGTCATCGGTGCTTCTGAAGCACTTGGCTCTGCTCGAATTGTCGGAGGTGCATCACGCCGCGATGAGCGTCGAACTGAACTAGCAGAGACATTCTGTGCCTTGTCTTGGCCATGGAGGTCCTTGAGAGAGAAAATTTTTCTCTGCTTGATCTCTTGTTGTCTCTTTTTCTGACGCATTAAACTGTTGCGACCTTGCTTCGGTGGGTAGTCGATAGTCAGTCAGAAACTGACTAGGAGCTGCACTTGTTGATTGGCAGGGAGATTGTCGATGGATGAAGTATCATCACCTAGGACGGCATATACAGTCAAGGTTAAGACAAAGGGTGATGATTGAGTTTAGGGGAAGTGGTGCTGGGCTCCACTCGATGTCAAGAAAGGAAGACCTGCAAAATAAGTCCCGTCGGAGATGGTTCAGACGAACGCTCAAGTCAGTAAATGGCTTGAGAGGAGAGAGTAACAATCTCTGGATTATGAGATAGTACGTTTTTTGCATACGTGGAGGGATCTCCGCTTACCTCTATTTATAAAGGGAGCAAAATGAATGATGAGAGAATAGATGATCGTGTCAATTATATTCTGTCGTATGGTGTTGCACGATACCACATGGGCATCTTTAAATACCGACAGCGGGCGTGCCTTATATTCGACGCACACATGACGGCAAACACTACAGGGCGTGGGCATAATAAATGATCCTTGGGGTGCATTTAATGAGATGGTAGTATTCCATCATGGCGTGCAACTAGCCAGTCAGGGTATGGTGTCTGAGTGACATGATCTTGATGTGACTTCTTCAAGTCGTATGATGGCCATAGTCGGTAGAAATTCATATTGTCTGAGTTGGCATGATGGAATTATGGAGGTGCCTTATCTTTGTTTGGCATAGTTGGCTGTCAACCGACCATTAGGTCGGTTACGGGACGAGCAGTCGTGGGAGGCATATTAGTCGGAATGGTGCCAACCAGGGCGAGCAGCCTTCAGTTGGCTGTATGTTAGTGACAGCGCCCGATGTCTGCTCTATTGGGGGGGGACTTTGTATATCCGAGCCGGATTGATTGTTGATTAGTCGGTACAGTTTTCTTAATCGGTTCAGAGATGAGTAGGCATGGTAGTCGGCTAAGTGATGGGAAGCTACCCCAACACTACCAATCCTAAATAAGCCTCTAAATACATCAAATACAAATCATGTGAATCAAATAAGATGTAAAAAATCAAATGAAATTTATATGAAGCCTGTTGGTGCAAAAATTCACTGGCGTCGGAGAAGCTGGAGTCGAGGGTACCACGGTCGCCACCGGAACCTGCAAAA
>KE504662.1:190812-215293 GCA_000441515.1 Elaeis oleifera
ATATATATATATATATATATATGAATATTCTCTCTTGATTCTGTGTTCAATCCTTGTACCTAAGGGTGGCAATTAGATTGGATCGGATTATATACGGATTAGATTAATGTGGATTGGATCAGAAAATAGTCAACTTAAGTCTGACCTGTTATTAAACAGGTCAAAAATTCAAATTTGAATCCAACTCATTTATTAAACAGATAATCCAATCCGATCTGTTTAACTCATTTATTAAACATAACAAATTAGGTTAAGAGAATTAAATGAGTTAAACGGATTAAATAAGTCAAGTTAAATGGGTCAGAAACAAGTTAAGTAGGTTTTAAACAGGTTAAATAGATCTGAAATGGATTAAACATGTTAAACAGATCGAGTTAAATGGGTCAGAAAGTAGTTAAGCAGATTTTAAACATGTTGAATGGATTATCTGACTCAATCCGACCTGAATATTAAATGAATTGAACGGATCAGATACCTAAAATCCAAATTCGATCCAAATATTAAACAGATTAAATGGATCGATTTGTTTATGATCTAAACCCATTTATTCTAAATCCAAACTTATTTATGACGGATCAAACGTGGATCAGATTGATGGATTGGATAATATTTTGCCAGCCCTACTTGTATCAAAAATATCCTATCTTTTAGGTGCTGTGAAATATGACACCTATAGGCCATGGTGGTAAACATAGAATTTGCTTGATTACTGGAGAAGAAGCTGTCTAATTCATGGACCGCATAAAAGAAGAAGCAAAGCCAATCCTATCGGATAAAACCACAGGATCTTTTTTTAGAGAGCATGCACAACCTAATATCATATCCTAAATAATTGGGACTTATGCCTTGATATAGAAGAATCTATGTCTCATGCTATGTTACATTATGTTAGAGTAAATCAAGAAAAATATCTAGAAATTGCTATTATTGTTCATATGATTTTTAGATAAAAATAGAATACTAAAAGAATAAGAAATTGAAAAGATCTTATCTGAATCGATGTGTGTATGAAATATTATCTTAAGAATGTGATTCACCCCTACGTACGGATTTTCAACGATCTCGTTCTCAAGGTACAACGATCCGACTCAGTCCTATCCTCCTCTCATGAGCACGATCGTTGAGGAGGCTGACCCAATTTTCTTCAAATATCCAAAAAAAATGAAAAAAAAGAAAAGATAGTCTCTGTTTTAGAAAGAAATAGAGAAAAATAGTAACACAAGAAGAGATCGAAAATTTTTATTATCTTTCAAACAGTAGGATTCAGAGCTTATTTATAGACTCTATCCAGATGAGGAGGTGCTATGGTTCGGAAGAGATATAATGTTTCAAAAATTTCATGTTTCTTCGGAAACCAACGTTCTCTTTCGAAGAGTCGTATTTCTTCGAAAAGAATCATTAAATTTAAAAATAGAGTTTTAAAAATTTTAAATAACTAAAATTTAGGAGATAAAAAATTTAAATCTTATTTATTTATTTATTATTAAAATAAACTCTAACAATCCCTCATAAAAGATTTAAATTTTGAAACATATAAAGAAAAATATCTAGGCATCTTATATTATATAATAGGTGAGGTGTCCTCTGGACGTGAACCTCATTTAGTGTTGAAATTATCTATCTGAAGGAGCCATAGTGGATTAGATCTTGAACTAAGACTTTTAACTCAGACTTCAACTTATCACACACACAATACGGATCAAGTGGGTCTTTATGCGGTCAGCACCATTTAGAGGTCTTGCGCTTAGTATCTTGATTTTTCATGAAAATTTTGCTAGGATTAGCTTAAACTCCTAGTTGCGGTCTATATGACAATTCTCATATAGGTAATCTTCCAAGAATATTTATGATCTAATACACTATAGATTTTCTATCTTGGACTCATTAAGGGCTTCGCTCATTCTTTTTAATTTACTTTATCACCGATAAGAGCACTCATCATAGGGATGGGAGAAGATACTCTAATAATGTATTTTGACACGATCACTCCATCAGCTTCGTTTCTATCATATTAAATCTTATTCATGGGATCTCCAATCATAGAGATTGGGTATCCATTATTGGTGACCACATGATGGGCTTAAATCCCATCCCCCTTGATGATTTTAGAACTTTATTTCTAGACAAACTTTTGGTTAATTGATCTGTCAAATTTTTCTTAGATTTGACCAATTTCAAAAAAATGATATTACTCTTTTTGAGTTGTCTTACAAATTTATGATGAATCCGGATATGCCAGTTCATCTTTTTATTAGGACTCTTTTGATTAGTCAGTTTAATTATGGTCTTATTATCACAATGAATTAATATGGCCAGAACTGGCTTAGGTATCAAAGGTAGTTCTAAGATAAGATTTTTAATCCACTCTATCTCAGCATAGATGGTATCCAGAGCAAGCAACTCGACCTCCATGGTGCTCCGAGATATAATGATTTACCTAAAAGATCCCCAAGCTATGACAGCACTGTCAAGAAGAAAAAGATATCCGATGATTGATTTAAGATCAAGAGAATCAATAATCTAATTTTCATCACTGTAACCCTCAACCACCTCAGGGTATCCAGTGTACAAGAGAGATAGATCCAAGGTTCCCTTAAGATATTAGAATACTCTTTCAACAGTAGATTAATGAGATTGATTTGGATTTTAGGTATATTACTTAATCTTCCTACAGCATGGACAATATCAGGTCTTATTCTATTTGCCATATAAAGAAGAGAACCTATAATTTAGGAGTGTCTAAGTTGATCAATTGATTCACTTAAATTCTTTTTAAGATAGGTACTTGGATCATAAGGATTAGATATAGGTTTTTGATCAGAATATCTAAATTTTCAATCATTTCTTGATAGAATGATAAAGGGAGAGAGCTATCCTTTTAGAAGATTTGATCAACTTCATCTCTAGGATAAGATCAGTTTCACCTAAATCTTTTATGTCAAAATAATTTGAAAGAAATTATTTGATTACAAATATGATTTTAAGAGAAATTTCAAAGATCAAAATATCATCGACGTATCAACAAAGGATCACACAATCATCATCGATAATTTTGAAATAGATATACTTATCATGATCATTGATTGAGAAACCAAATGAAAGGATAGTTCTATCAAACTTTTCATGCCATTGTTTAGGTGTTTGTTTAAGACCATATAGAGATTTAACAAGTTTGTAAACTTTATTTTCTTATCCTTTAATAATGAATCTCTCAGACTGTTTCATGTAAATCTCTTCATCTAGATCTTCATTTATGAACATCATCTTTACATCTATTTGATGAATGATCAACTTATGGATGGAACCGATGGTAAGGAGAGTTCTAAGGGTAGAGATTCTAGCTACATGAGAATAAGTATCAAATAATCTAAATCTTTTTTTTGCTTATATCTCTTGGCTACTAATCTAGCCATATATTTTCTATTGATCTATCAGGTCTAAGCTTCCTACGAAATATCCACTTGCAACCTAATAGTTTACTATCTGGAGGAAGATCAGTAAGAATCCTGATTTGTTTTTGCATTGTTCAGTTGAATTCAGAGTTAATGGCTTTCTTCCAAAAAAAAATATCGGATGAAGACAGTATCTGTACAAAAGTGGATGGTTCACCTTCAATTAGAAAAATAAAGAAGCCTTCACAAAATCCTTTCTTTTCTAGCTCTTATGTTTTTCTAGATTCAGAATGTCCATGATTAGAGTTAGATCTTTTTTCTTTTTTGAATCACAAAGAACCTCTGATTCAACAAGACTAGGATTAAAGATAGATCAAATTGAATTAGATTTGAGACTTAGTTTATAAAAAAAGATATTTTCAAAATAAGTAGCATCTCTAACCTCGATTAGAGTATTATTAAAGATGTCACTTATTTCAGAATTTATTACTAGAAACTATTAGTGCTACTATCTAAGGAATGTCCTACAAAAATTTCATCTACAATTTTAGGATCAATTTTATTTTCTTGGGTTCAGGTATACCTATCTTAGCTAAGCACCTCCACACTTTTAGATAATCTAATCTAGGAGTTCTATCCTTCCAAAGTTCAAAAAAGTCTTATTTCTATCCTAAAAGGTATTCTATTTAGAATATAATATGCTGCTAATAAGGTTTCCCCTCATAAGTTTTCGATGCATCTGAACTGATTAACATTGAATTAACCATATCTATTACGGTATGATTTTTTTGTTCCACTATACTATTTGACTGAGGAGAGTAAGGAGGAGTTATCTCATGAATGATCCCATGTTCTTGATAAATAGGATCATTTTATTTGAGGTATACTTTTCACCTTGATCTGATCTAAGTTTTTTAAGGATTTTCTCAGTCTGAATTTCAGCTTCAGTCTTAAAATTTAAATCTATCTAGAACTTTATTTTTAGATCTGATTAGATAGGTATAATAATATTGAAAGAAATCATCAATGAATGTTACAAGGCAATGATTTCCTCTGCAAGTAGGATTTTTGGTAGAGTTACCGACATCACCATGAATTAAATCAAGAAGGTTAAAACTTCTATAGACAGATTTCAAAGATTTTCTAGAACTTTTAGCTTGAACACAGATTTCATGTTTGATCTTTTTATTCAAATGGATTCTAGGGATCAAATTTAAGTTGGTCATATATTGGATCCGATCAAAATTAATATGACCAAGCCTACCATATCAAAGATTAGAAGATTCAAGATTTAAAATAAAGGAATGATCTTTATTAGAATCTTTAGAAATTACACTTAACTTGAATAGGCTTTCAGATACAGAGCCTTTTTCAATAAACTCATTATTACGAGTGATTATAAGCTTATTAGATTTTAATACAATTTTATAGCCTCTAAATATAAGAAAGATCCATTGATTAGGTTTCTCCTAATATTGGAGACGTACAACACTTCATGAAGGATTAAGGTTTTTTAGATGTCATATTCAGATCCACATAATCTCTTCCTAAGACTTATACTGCAGAATTATTTCAAGCATTACAGCCTCTCCACTTGATTTCTGAAAGGTGGAGAACTAGGAGCGATCAAACAAATATGTATATTAGCTCCTAAACCAAGCCACCAATCAAAAAAGAATGGACAAGATATACCAAAGAATTTTGACTTTCTAACTTGAAGGAAGGTTCGGCACCATCTTCAATCATGTTCACTTGAGGTTTTGGTGCTTTTTTCTTTCATAGTTTAGTCTTCCTATGGTAGCAGTCCTTCGCCATATGATTTATCCGTCCACACATGAAGCAAAAGATCTCTTTCTTATTTGGCTTCTAATTAGGACGGTTATGGCTTCTAGTAGGTTTGGAGGAAGAAACAAAGTTTGAAGGATTTAGAGTTTTTTTTTTTGAAGAATTTTCCTTGAGGTTTGAAATGACTTTGATTTGATTTAGCCAAATTAATCTTGGGTCCAAAATCAGATTTGGGTTTATTCTTAAGTCGATGCTTTTCTTCAATCCTAACAGAGTCTATGATATCTGAAAGGGTTAATTATTTGTTTATGACTTAATTCATGAGAAAAGTTCGATCAAGAAGGAGGGAGCAAATTAATCAAAGATTGAACTTTATAACTTTCAAAAAATTTTCAATTAGTTAATTCAGTCTTTATAAGAAGATCTTGAAACTCATGAATTTGGACACTGATAGATTTGGAATCCATTATTGTATATTTATGAAACTTAGATACGACGAACTGATCAAAATTGGCATCATCTATTTCATATTCTGCTTCAAGAGCATCCCAAAGCTTTTTGGTTGATTTGATGAAAATATACACATCATATAAATTATCAAATAGAGCATTAAGGATCTTATGGCGGCAAAGAAAATCAATTTCTTCAGGAGTTTTTGAAGGAGAGCTAGAAGATCTAGAATCTTGAGGGCTAGAAGAAGTTGATCTAGAGAAAGATCTAGGATCTGATAATTTTAAGATAGAGATCAATCCTAAAATGTTGAGCCAATATTTACTTGACTTTGCCACCTTTTAAAGAATGATCTACTAAATTTCTCAGATTTAATTGCACTATGATCATCAAATGAAGCCATTTATGATATTCTGGTTGTTTAATTGATTCTGCAAATAAAGTTTCAAGTGGTTTAGTCTTATATGTTTGAGAACTGACTTATAATAATATAATTCTAGATTTTAAATAATATAATAAAAATAGGAATAAGAACAAAATTGAATAATTATGTTAAGAATATGACAAATAAATAATTTAATGAACAAAAAATTTCAGAAGAAATTTTTTAAATCTATAAAAATCTGTGAAAAATTTCTGTAGTATTTTAAAGTTACAGAAAAATTCTGCAAAGAATTTAGAACTACAAAAATTTATGTATGCTTTTTTAAAATAATTATAGAAATAATATGCACTATTTTTAAAGTAAATAAGTTTGTTAATAAATTTAAAAACTTAAAAAGAACAATCTTTAAATGATGAATAGTAAAACTTTGGTATTATACAATCAATTTAAATTTAATTCCAAGCAACGAATAATAATTTCTAGTTTTATCAAATTCGCATTCTTAGACTATTGGAATAAATCAAGAAAAATATCTAGAACTTGCTATTGTTATTCATATGATTTTTAGATGAAAAATAGAATACTAAAAGAAATAAAAATTAAAAGATCTTGTCTGAATCGAGACGTGTGAAACACTATCCTAAAAACATGATTCATCCCCTACGTGTAGGTCTTCGGTGATTTTGTTCCTAAAATACAATGATCCACTTCAGTTCGATCCTTCTCTCATGAGTACGATCATTGGGGAGGTTGACCCAAGTAATTCCTTCAGATGTCCAAAAAAGAAGTAGAAGAAAAAAAAGATAGTCTCTGCCTCAGAAAAATAGAGAAAAATAGTAACACAAAAAGAGATCGAGAATTTTTTATTATCTTTCAAACAGTCGGATCTAGAGCCTATTTATAGACTTTATCCAGATTGCTGAAGAGTTGCCATGGTTCGAAAGAGATATATGTTTAAAAAACATCGTATTTCTTCGGAAACCAACATTCTCTTTCGAAGAGTCATATCTTTTTGGAAAGAACCATTAAGTTTAAAATAGAGTTTTAAAAATTTAAATAACTAAAATGTAGGAGATAAAAAATTTAAATCTTATTTATTTATTTTTAAATAAATTCTAACATATTGTAGGTTAGCAACTCAGATTTAAAGACAAGCCTTGGTTTTGATGCAGCGATTGTTCCAACTTTCTTTCATGATACCTTTCTTCAAATTATCGATAGGAGATCAGTTTAAAATTAATCAGAGTAGAGAGGCTATGTTGATGGTTTGCATTATTTATGATATGTGATTGGCAAGAAATGATCGTGTTTTCTAGATTTCCAAGTCAATCCTCAGCAGTCGGCCTTCGTAATCAGAAAAAACTGGGACTCTTCTTTTATAGATTCTGCGATCCTGGAGGTATTCCATTTCACTTAAAAGCAACTACCTTCTATTTTTTTAAGATTAATTTTGATGTTAGTATTTTAAATGGAAGCGATTTTGATGGCACAAATTTTATTTTAGAAGCGTGAGCGATGGTTAGTAACTGCAGGAGGTGGTAGATTGTTTGAACTACACTTCCTATGACACAATTTTGTGTTATATGGGAAAGTATGTCATATGTAATTAAAATTCCTAGAGGGGGACTAATTATAATATGGGAACTCCAATATAATTATTAGATAGGTCTGGTTCAACAATTTTGGATGCCCATTCTTGGAGATAGGATTGTTGAAGAATGAAAGCAACTTTTTGATCTTATGAAGTAAAATACGTCTGCTATGGTTGGATGACGACACATATTGCTAACCATATGGCATTTACTTTATAGATGATTGTGATATATATTCTTTTTGAATAGTTAGATATTTATTTATTTACTTTAGATTGGTTTAATAAATTTGATTTACCTAAAAAGCAATCACCTGCAGCATAATATATTTGCTTAAACTTATCCAGATTTTTTTCATTAAAAATGATGTTAGAAAACATATATCATGATGCATACTATATATACTAAAGAAATCAAAATTTAATATTTGATGCGATTTGTCAGCTGCCGGGTTGCACATGCTTCACTTGTTTCTTATGATAATCATTATCCTAATGAAAAACAAACCTATCCGATCCCAACAATTTTGAAATAAATTGGCTGTCTAATTTGCAAGCTAAGGATATGTTCAAGATCTTGTCGCGTGCTACGGCTTTCATCACCCATGCCAATCTGAGTATATTTGTTGATATAACAAACGCCCGCAACTTGACCTTCGAGAGTGGCGAAGCTAATCAAGATCGATCAAAAGCTACAACTAATAGAGAGGTTTGGTGGGAGACAAAAGTTTATCAAGTATAATACACAAGAAAGAATTATATATTATACGGTGGAGGGCTCTACCATGTTCGCTTATTTAATATTTTACAGGTAGGTAAGATGAGAAAGGTGCTCTACGATGTGCTGCCATAACAAGCAGCCGTCCTTTCTTATAGTTAAAACTTGTTAAACTTCGATCACTAATTATTGGTCAAAGAATTATTATTATTATTTTTTTATAGAAGAATTCATGAAAATGCCATTTTCTTCCATTCCGAGCTTTTTTTTTTAATAATTTCCATGATGTACTGCTATACATCAGTGGATGGGTTTGCCTCTCCGCCTCATGCACGAGGATATCGTTCATTTTATTACTTATCGGTATGATGACCATCCATGGCATGTTTTCATTGTCTCTTCTTTAAATTTCGCTGATAAAAAGTTTGGATCATTTTGTTTCAAGGTCTCTCATTTTAAAACTTATCTCAAGTTCTTAATATCTTTTGAGCCATAAATTTTTAGACAGACTTGGCCTACCATAGATATTGTCAAAATACTATTTTAATGACAGTGTTTTTCTTTAGTTTTGGTAAGGATTACACGACGGACATAATTAGTTCAATCATCGAATGGGGTAGCTTCGTCATGATCGGCTTTGTCTCTTTCGGGACACATATATCTGAAGGATTTTCGTCTTTGAGAATAGTTGATCACATCACCTCTTCCCAGCTCTAGTACAAAATCTGCTCCAAGCCTAACGATGTCATCAACTATTCAATCCAAGTTAAAGTTTGTAAATTTCGGAAATCTTTGATCCACCGCCTTCCCGAGTCTCTTTGAGGTTCAGATTTGATTAAGAGAAGTTTCTTTGGTGCGACAAAAACTTGCAGTCCACTAAATCCGGTTAACTATTTCATTTCTCTCTCCAAGGTCCAAATAAATTTCCCTAGCCTTCTAATAGATTCAGAGAAGACGAAGGACGTCCAAAAAGAAAAAAAAAAGAAAGAAAGAAAAAAATGGTAAGATGTAATATTGTAAATTTGTAATGACCAAGTTACTGAGTTCTTTTCAAGAATCTCCTGTGAAGGAGCTTTGAAACCTATTTTAAGGGTCAGTTACTCTACAAACCAAATCTAAGTAAAAATCTATGTAAAAATTAGAAGAAGATAAGGAGAGGAGGGTGGGTAGGGCATTTTGTCACCATCTAAACAGAGGCAGAGGTGGAGCTTTGGGGGCTGTGGGGCCTTGAGGAACAGCTGCATGGAGTTGGATCACCAAAGCCTTCTCTTCTTCCCCTCTGCCTCTATAACTACTTGTGGCCACCGCACGATCTTTGCCTCACATGTAGTCCCTGTCCTCATCCTTTTACAGTCCCATGTTCTGCTTCTTTTCCTTCTCTTAGCTTTACTGTCTTGGTATTCATCAAAAAAAAAAAGTTTTACTGTTTTGGTCCCTCCAGCTCCCAAGAGCCAAAAGTTGGAAGAAAACATCAGTCGGTTGTTGTCCCGGAGCCACCAAATTGTAAATTTCCCTCTGTTTTTCTTCTTTTCAAGTGAATTCCGAGCAGTTTGTGATCACTTCTTCTGGTTTGGTTTCCAAGGGTGGGTTCTTGATCTCTCTCTCTCTCTCTCTGCCTCCTTTATTCATATATTGGATATTGGTTTACTTGATTCTTTTTTCTGAAACATAACTTGATTTTTTCTTGTTTATGAGCATTGGATTATGTCGCTAGAGGGATTTTCAAGTGGGACTTGAAAATTCGGAAATTTGTACATCAAGAAGGGAAATAGTGTTTGGTGTCAATTATAGCTGCAAGGTTGGAAATTTTCTGTTGCTTCTGTGTTACAAGATTTGATTACTTAACTGCTATTTGTATGGTCCTTTCGTGATAAAGAGACCATTAGGCTATCCTTTGTGCTTGTTGTAATGTAAACCACAACCTTCTCCTTAGATTTAAATAGTTTTGTCTGGATTGAGTTGGTTTTTCCCCCTTTTTATTGGCTTTTTCTTTGAATTTGATTACTGTGATTGAGAATCTGACCCTCTATCGTCATCGACTTCTGCTATTATAATATATAGATGGATGGAGTTATTCTGTTTTTTTATTTTTATTTTTTTAATCACAAGTTGTTCTCTTTGACTTTGGAAGCTTCTAGGAGCTTGCAGCAAGTTGCAGTTGGTGTATTGCAAGTTGTAGGCTTCTCTCTTTAATTTGACTGTTTAGTATGTGTCTGAAACTTTGAATCCTTCTATGTAATGGTCTTCCTCCTGCTTCTTCTTCTTCTTCTTTTATTTATTTAATTTGGTTACTGCCAGTGGATTTTCTATTCCTTGCTTTTAGCTTAATTTAGATGTCATATCATGCCTCTTTTAAAAGGATTATGGTTTGTGATTAACTCAAAGTCCTGGTTTTCTTTATATATAGTTTACTTTGGAGGTAGTTCTATGATGAGGTGATTGGTGGATTTGGAAATGCAAGGTTCTCACTGCTTTCTTGAATTATGTTTTGATCCTCTATCTCGGAATACTTTATTCAAGTATTTGGTCCCTTTTTTTTTCTTTCTTTTTTGATAGTTCAGGTCCATGGTCTTTGTCATCTAGGAACATTCTATAGGTCTAGTTACTTAGATTTTCCTTTGTTTGTTTGGTGATATGAATGCTTAAAAATTCTTATATGGAGGTTTTTGATCTTTATATTTGTGTGTCTGAGATCATGAGCTTCTTTTTAAGGTCTCAGGTGCCAGTTACAAGCTTAGTTCTCTGCATGTGCTGTGTTGATTTCTCTTCTTATTTTTTGTGTTTGCAATGTGGTTTGTAATTCAATTTTGTTGTCAATGTTATGTTGTTTAAGACATGAATTTTTTTTTTAAGAAAAAAATATTGTAATGTGTTGGACTTCATTTGCTTCAAGAATTTAAACCCCAATGATGTTGCTTACTGGCATCTAAAATTCTCATTTATCAAAATGATAATGGAAAACCTTTTGAGTTCCCAACAAAAATCTGTAACAGGTTCCTGGATATAAATAAAATCAGTATATGTAAATTTAACATTTTGTAAAGCCATATTTCAATTTCATCAGCAGTTTATTTGCATGGTTGTTCGTGCATACATCTAGGAAATTTTAGATGTTTCTCATACTACCTGCACTTGCCATTTGTTGATTACCATAATAAAGGGGTTTCTTTGATCCAGATCACACAGGCCTTAATTTAATAAATTTAGTTTTGTTGAGTTGTCATGTCCATGGACATTATCTTTTCTTTGCCCCTTCTTTAGTTGGCATTTCACTTCTGCATGGAATTTTTTCCTCATATATTGCATCTCTGGTGAAAGATGACTCCTTTGATCTTTGTTACAAGTTTAATTCATGATTATTGACTTGATCTAGTTATGCTAGCCTAAGACTTGATTTCAAGAAAAAAAAAAATCTCTTCGGACTTGATCTGGAATTTCACCTGTAAATATCATATCTTTTCATATTCTTGTGGCCTGAGTGTGGCTTTTGCTTAAAAGATCAGGTATCCGATTAAACTTGAAAAGACAAATTTCGAGATCACTTACTGATTTCACTGGAGAACACATCAGAGATACAAGACAGAAAATGAGTGCAGGCAAAGTGAAGCGCCGTGTGGGGAAGTATGAACTTGGGCGGACAATTGGGGAAGGGACATTTGCAAAGGTCAGGTTTGCAAGGAACTCTGAAACAGGGGAACCTGCAGCCATCAAGATTCTTGATAAGGAAAAGGTTCTCAAGCACAAATTGGTTGAGCAGGTAATTCTTGCAACATGGTTGGCACTGCATTTAAGCTTTGTGTCTATGTTGTTTTGCCTAGTTTCTTACATGCATATGTTGAGTGCATTCTATGTCAATTTAGTTAATCCTAAGAATTTCTTATGTGTTGAAGGACACTAAATGCTATTAAGTTGCCTAGATGGCACATGTTGATTATAAACTTGCATGATGTAGTGAATCTAGATGTTCCTGCTATAAGTACACTCAATTACTCTTCCTCACTCACATGCACACGCCACTCCCCTGCAATGTAAAATAAGAATAAGAAAATGAGATATAGAAAGAAAGAACATGTTAGCTTAATGCTGTAAATAATGGATGTTTAAGTTTATAGGAAAATTAGGTTTGCACTTGATGTAGCATTATTACAAGAGTAGATATTTAATGCTTATGATGTGCCGCAATATTGTTACTTTGTCTATCAATGGAATATTTTTGACTTGATAACCAATATTTTTTTAAATTGAATCATCCAAGTCCAACAGTCATCTTTCTTTCTATCCACTCATTATATTCTCCTTAAGCTTTTCTCTTGCTTTCTACTATTTTTTGAAATATTTTTGCATGCTCATGTTTATAAGAACATATGTGATGGAATAATATCCTTAGTTGATACAAGCAGTGTTTGCCATACCGCCCTATATCGCCTGATACGGGATATACCATATTGTACCAGTGCCGTACCGATACTGTAAAAGATGGTACTAGTACAGGGTCAGTATCGAGACAATGAATCTTGGATACAAGTTTTCATGTTAACAATGACTTCAGAAGAGTCCTAGTGTAATGTTACCTAAAGCAAATAGTAATTTCTTCATGGCTTGTTATAATCTCTTTTGTCTTATGTGACTGTCTTGCCTTATATGTAGAAATATTATTTTAATGGTTATTTGATTTGAAAACATGTATTCTTTCTTATTTCTCAAGCCTTCTCATTACTAAGGGATAATTTTTTAAATACTTGCAGATTAAACGAGAAATTGCCACCATGAAGTTAATAAAGCATCCTAATGTTGTTCGGATATATGAGGTAATCTTCAAAATCTTTGGTATCCCATGGTGGTCTTTTGGTGCCTAATGATCCAATTAGGAGAAGGAAGAAACTTCTTCAACCTGCTCAATTCTAATCTTTAAAAAATATAGAAAATAGGAAAAATTGATGAAAGTAGGGTTTAATTCTCCTTTTCTTTCATTAATTAATCATAAAGCTTAGTTGCAAAGCCTCTATTATGCTTATGAAATCTGTCCTTGTACAATTTGAGTTGAATTCCTTTTCTAGTTAAAAGAGATTATAGTTTTCCCAAAATAGACATGACTAATGGAAATTATCATGAAAAAAAAGCTAAAATTCTGAAGGAGGCATATCTCGACTGTTGCATTGATTTTGTTTTCAGCCACTTCATCTAATTCTTCTGGGAATGGAGACATGCACAGTCAAAATCTTTTGAAGTTTTTGCTATGATTGGCCTATTTCAAGGTCTAGATGATGGAATTTGGCCCTAAATGCTCAATGTGCCACAATCTAATGGGATAGTGGCATGTCATATAGCTTGAAAAGTTATCCAATTTCAAAAAGAAGAAAATTGGATTAGGGCTTTTGGAAGTTTGGCATGCATTTCAGCTTCTGCATGTAGTGGATCTTGCTCCTGGACTCCATCCGATTCTCTTCATAATGGTCAAAGTGGTCCACATCGAATGCAATGATCCTCTTGGATCACCTAAAGTTTGGCAGTCTCACATCATTGCATGAGTGAAGCAAATAGGTTATGATTAATGCAACAAAAGGGAGAAGGGAAAAACTATTTAAGTGTATCAAGTGCGAGTCCTTCATGTGGATATGCCAGCATTCGATATTACATATAACAGAAGAAGTTTGAGTCATATGTGCATATGCATACACATTATTTCTAGAATGAGATAGGTCCAAGGGAGTGCGTTAATTAAACGAAATGTCCTCATCAGTCCATTAAAAATCCACCACACATCCTCAACAAACAATATACATTTCTAACAAATATGCAATTTTGTCATCATTATCACTCCAATGGTTGTTGTCCAGCATGTCAAGCACCCCAGCTTTAAATTACACTAAACCTACTGTATTGGAAGATGATTGACATAATATAGTGTACTAATTCTACTATTTCATGCTGAGAGGCAACAATTCCAAGTCAATGAGGCTCAGAATTCAGAACGGCAGCTTAAAGTTCTTCTTGACTGTATAAGCTGTTTATTAAAGAATGAATATGGAAAGAGGATTACTGCTCCAGAAACAGTTCTTTCTCTGAAAAGGTCAATCTTATAGTAGGTTTAGAGCCATCTAGTCACTAGGAAGGTGGGTTGTTTCCAGTCTGTGGTGATCCAGCATATTGCTTATTCAGATTTTATGCATGCATCCATTCATGTAGATCTGATTTTGGTGCTATCGCCTATCATATATAAACTCTACATGGTAATGGAGGCCTTGTTAATCATGCATATTCTTTAGCTGATGACAAGTACAACCTAGAACTCTAAACTCAAAGAATATGATAGAACTAAGACAGGTTTCTGTTCATATCTGTGTTCCATCCCTCTTTTTTGTTTCATCAATAGTTTTATTCTTTGTTCAGGTTATGGGAAGCAAAACAAAAATATTCCTCGTACTTGAATATATTACAGGGGGAGAGCTTTTTGACAAAATTGTAAGTGTGAAACTTTACTGCATACAATTTTTTTGTTTGATTGAAATGGGGTGAATTTGTTGATTCAGAAGTTGTAATATGTCCTAGCATGCTGACAGAAATGTAAACAAGCCTTCATGCTTATGTAGAACTTTCTTACTGTGCATCATGACATGTTTCCTGCTATTAGCTCCAGTGTTGATAATGCTTAAAATTCAAATTTGAAGGTTAACCATGGGCGAATGAGGGAGGATGAAGCACGAAGGTATTTTCAACAACTAATTAATGCTGTGGATTATTGCCATAGCAGGGGGGTGTACCACCGTGACTTAAAGGTAACTACTCGATTCTTAGATGCCTTAAACATCCTGCTTCTTTTAAGTTCATCAAACCTTTATGGTGAAATTAAATCTTGATATCCTCCAACATGTTTGTGCAGCCAGAAATTTACTACTTGATGCATGTGGGAACCTCAAAGTTTCTGATTTTGGATTGAGTGCGTTATCACAACAAGTCAGGGTAATTATACACGCTCAAAGTTCTTGTTCTGGAATTGGTTCTTGATAGTAATACTTATTTATAGCTTCTTGATCAATGTTTCTATCAAGGTTTTAAATCCTATAGGATGAGGCTGTTCTGATTTTTTTTATGGAATAGGACGCGCCGCCGTTCCATCCTATCCCGACACTTGGGATAGAGGATGTCCCAAGGCGTCCTGATTGTGATGTTGGAATACTAGCGGGACAGCCCTATCCCGATACATGGGATGGTACTGTCCCAGTATCTCACGGGACGTCCTGCTGGGACTTGAATCTTTGGTTCTATGAGTTTGTATTGCAATGAACAATTTCAAAAGCTTCCTGATTCAAGGTGAAAATATTGCATCTTTTTGACAAACCTGGCAAAACTTTTTTGTGCGGTATCTATTAATTTTTGTATGTAAGAAATTCAGCTTGGACCAACGAACAATTTCATTGGACCAAGGTTTCACATTTTTTATCTCTCTATCCAACATGGAGTACAAATGTCATTTGAAGACAACCATCCTGCATTTATTGAACAAAACTTTATATAATGGCAAAAGAAATTTCTGTTTCCTGCAAATAATGCTCCTTTCCACAAAGATTATCATGGACTATGTTTATATTTTTTGAGGAATTACCATGGACAATGTTGTTATGGGTTTATTGTTTCTTAAAATAAAGGAACTCGAAACTGTTACTGACCCAACTAAAGCACCTACCATAAAGTCATGAATACAATTTCAACTGAGCAGAAGTCCTTAAGAGGTCCTAACATTTCCTTTATTTATGTTCCTGTACTTTCAGAATTATAATATAACTGATATCCGAGTACTTAATAAATCTATATTAAGTTGCAAGAGCTAGTAGCTAATTTTCGGTGGTCTTAAGCAGTAATAACAAAATTGTGGAATTCCTCACTCCATCATAAACAGGATGCTAGAACTCTGATTGATTTTTTTTTTTTTTGCCTTTTACAAATTAGAAAGTCTGCATATCATTACCTTCTAATTAATCATTACTTCTCGGAACTTAATCAAGTTTCAACTGTAAATGTTGTTTCCTTCAGGATGATGGCTTGCTTCACACTACTTGCGGAACTCCAAACTATGTTGCTCCAGAGGTTCAAATTGCAGTTTTATGATTATAACATGGGCAAATATATCTTCTTTCTTTTAAAATCATGTCAAGTACAATTTATTTCCATCTGTTTAGGTCCTCAATGACAGAGGCTATGATGGGGCAACTGCAGACTTATGGTCATGTGGAGTCATTCTTTCGTATTGCTAGCAGGGTATTTGCCTTTTGAGGATTCTAATCTTATGACCTTGTATAAGAAAGTGAGCATTATTACTATATTTAGGATTTAGGGTTCCATATACTCTTACATTCTCATCCTTTTTAAGAAATGCTTTTGACATGCAGATTTCGGCTGCTGAATTTACATGCCCATCTTGGCTTTCTTTTGGTGCCATGAGACTGTTGACAAGAATCCTCGATCCAAACCCCATGACAGTAAGTTACTTTTCTGAATGAAATTCAGAAAGTATTTATTTAGATAACCTTTAATGGAGTAGGGGTATTTTGTGATTCAATTCATAAACTAGTGTAAGATGATATTTCTAATATATAATTGATAAGAATCACAATCAATATCAAATAATAGATAGAACAACAGGAGCTGGTTTGACTATTTTGAATTTGTTTCTTATTAAATATGATGTTGCATCTGAGATTGGCACACAGAAAATAAAGAAGGCAAGAAAGAAGAAAAAGGGCAGCTCATTTTAGTGATATACTGGGAGAGAATTGTCTTCGAAATGTCTAGGAGCAAAATTTGTTAGATGTACCTTTCTTATTACATCTTGGTTGACCTTGACTTTTGTGTCTGATGGCAGCGAATAACTATCCCTGAAATATTGGAGGATGAATGGTTCAAGAAAGGCTATAAGCCACCAGTCTTTGAGGAGAAATATGATACGAATCTGGATGATGTGGATGCTGTTTTCAAGGACTCAGAAGTGAGTTGCAGACGAGCTTTAGTGGCAATAATAGTAAAAGATCTTTCTGCAGTTGGCAGAAGCATCTCTTGTGGTGATTATATTGCAAATGATATTTACTACATGTGATAACCTTTATTTCAGGAACACCATGTAACAGAGGAGAGGGAAGACCAGCCAACAGCTATGAATGCATTTGAGCTGATTTCAATGTCAAAGGGGCTAAATCTTGGAAATTTGTTTGACATAGAACAGGTTGAAATACTGTATACTTTTGTCTATCATTTCTATGTTTAGGCAAGGGATAAAATAATGCAGTTCCATTTTTGTTTGAATTATCTGATGATGCAAAATATGATATTATTAGTTTCAAGTGATTTAACTTATGAACATTCTTATTTAACTTGGATCCAAATGCAAATTTTCCTCTAATATTGCTTATATTGCATCTCTTTCCTATATGGAATGGTTCAGATTATTACTATAAGTGGGATTAGTTTTGCTGGTCATCATGGTTATACTTTAGGATCCTAAATTATCCACTCACCTGTGACAGGAATTCAAGAGAGAAACCAGATTTACATCAAAATGTCCAGCCAATGAAATCGTCAGGAAGATCGAAGAAGCTGCAAAACCACTGGGCTTTGATGTTCACAAGAAAATTACAAGGTCGGTCATGCAGAATTGTGGAGTTGAATTCTAGACCACTCTTATAAACATTTTAAATGGTCTGTGGCAACCTTCTTGGTTGAGGACCTAGAGGCAACATTATAGATTTATCTCTCATTTTTTCCATGAAATAACTCTTCTATTTTCAGATGAGGCTGCAAAACGTGAAAGCCGGAAGAAAGGGGAATCTCAATGTTGCTACCGAGGTATCATTGAATTCATACTTCATTTAATTGATGAGATCTGGTAAGTTGTTTTTTCTGCTATGAGACTTGTATTATGAATTTCAGGTATTTCAAGTAGCTCCCTCTCTTCATATGGTTGAAGTACGGAAAGCTAAAGGAGACACTCTAGAATTCCACAAGGTACTTTCGTAAAATATGACCAACTAAGATGATTTATTGTAGTTGACTGGGTGAACAGGAGGATTATAGACATTTGTACTTCTATGAAAATATCCAGACATTTGATTGAATCTTCTAAGGAGCTGAAAGAACTGGATTGTTCCATCCTAGATCATCAGTTTGACAGCATGATTAGCATGCTTCTTGTATCAAGTTCACCCATGTTTGATTGATTTTACATGCTAAAGGTTCTAGAGAGCACTGATTTGCAAGATGTCAGTGCTGCTGTCTGGTTATGGATAGACACCTTTAAGCAGATCATGATTCGTGCCATTCTCTTAAACTTAGTGACTGAGTTTTGATTAGTCAGCCTTTAATATTTTTATTATCCCTTTTCTCGTGTTAATGTTTTCCCACAATGTTACAACGTTGCTGCTTAGAAATACAGACTTTTGAGCTAGCTAATGTCTGAGTAACACATGAACTGATGCTAATAATCTGACGCCCGCTTTGTTGTTTGTCTTTTACTTGATAAATTCAAACACATATGAAGAGATTTGTTTATAACTTAAAATTGGTGATCTGCAAACCCTAACTTGACTTTTCTTTTCTTGAATTAGCCCATTCATTGCATGGCTGCCAAATTAGTGTAATGTTTGTTTCCAGGGGTCTAACGCTTTGAAATATATACAAGTAAATTATAAGTACATCTTGTATTAGAGGAACCATCATGTATGCTACATCCAACAATTGAAAGAAAATGCTTGATTTTAAACTATCAAATATTGATGGTTGGTTATGTGACCTGGATAACATTGTGATTTACTAAACATAAAGTGAACTCTTATATCATGCACTCTCTCTTGTCGGCACTTGCACTAACTGCCTAGCTTGAGAAACAGCAGACATCATATGGCATTTGATGTAATAAAGCAAAGGATCGTAGGCTGCCATGCACGCTATGGTATTATCCCACAATCATCGGTCATGAGCTAAAGGCCTAGAATAGGGATTGTTTGATAGTATTTTCAACCTGTTCCCATGTCCTGCACTCTGACCTGTGAGACTGCATATACTTTGGGGAGCCTTCGGTCTCCTCGTATTCCCCACCCACTTCCATTTGAGCTCCTAGTTTTCTGGTTGGAAGCAGTAAATACGAGTTGTAACATTTACTTGTCTTTAATATAAAATTACTTTCAGAAAATTCTTAAGCATAATTTTTTAAGCAGTTCGGCTGATTGCAATTCCTTCCATATCTGCAGTTCTATAAGAATCTCTCCAACAGCCTCAAGGATGTTGTTTGGAAATCTGAAGAGGATATGCAAGAAAATGTTGCCGAATGAGGCAGCTCCAAGACAAGAGAGATCTCTTAGCAAAAGACATTGCCTTCTAGTCATCCTGGTTATTTATTTTTGGAGCAGGTTGTCAGCAGCTAGTCGTCATAATGGCTGATGTGTCCCTGCATAATTTTTTCCTGTTAAACACTTTGTCACTGTAAATCTTGGGGAAATCTTGTTTGATTGTTTATTTCTTGTTTTTTTTCTGTATTGTTGGTTGAGATCATAAAGTTGGCACCAGTTTGATATAATGTAGAGTACCGTTCGATCTTATATATGGAGAGATCTCTTTTCTGGAACTGGTGGTTTGTTGTTTCTACAGCTCCTCTGTTTCATTGATTTCAAATAGGTTCATAAAATGAAGATTAATTTGGGATGTGAAATGTGATTATGAATACTGAGCCATTGATTCACTTCATCCCCCATTAGTGTTTTGCTTGAATTATTTAGATAGACCTGAATTGCCATTCTTCCAATCTACCATAACTAAGTGTAAAAGAGAGAGAAAATAATTAATAACTCTCTCTATATATATTTTTTTGGACATTACAATTTCAGCTCCTGTTTGATACTTCAATGCAGCAATAATTTACTAGCGTATACTCTTGGAAGTAAAGTTTCGAGTTTATTGGAGTAAATATAAAATAATCTATACTATAAGTTCTATGCAGCTACGATGGAAAAGAGTTTCAATATTTTTAACAAAGATTTCTTCTTGTTGTTGATTTTTAAATAAGATAAGGAGGCTAATTCCTTGCTTTCTGCGATATAATCATCTCACCTCTGAAACGCTAACTCTGGGATAACAATTTTTCCTTGTGTGTTGTAAACTTGGGAGGAATAACTTTGATTTGCAACGGCACAAAACTAAACATCCAACGTACCAAAGGGACTTAGAAAGTTAGAGGGTTGTCCCTTTGATTAGCCTGATCTGGTGATCACAAATGATGGAGCGACGAATACAGATGGCCTTGTAAAAAAAAAAAATCATAAAATATTCTCCAAATAATTAAAATTAAATTATTTTGATTTTTCCCTCAGCTAATGATTGATTCTGTGAACTATTCTTGGCAAAACCGAGATAATTAAAAAAATAATCAATGTTTCACCAATTTTACAACTTATTCACAAATTATACAACCAAGTCTAAAGTTTTTTTTTAGTGAATTACAACTAATAACGCTCTACATTGTTGTCGTTGCCTCGGCTACGATTCACTTGGGAAAGAACGAAGACCTGTTCTTCCATCCAAAATTTCCATCTTGCAAACAAGGGTTGACTTTTCAATAGCTGCTTTCACTATATTAACTACGACATTACTCTTCTATGACGATACCAGAATGAAACTAGCAACCGGTGCACTTTGCGAGAATAAAAGACTCCATAATCTTTTTTTTTTTTTCATTCAAAAATCTTAAACCTGGTCTTCCTGAAGGAAAGAGAGACTAGACCACTAATTGATAGTATAAAGAAAGGGCTATGTGGAAGTGGAATATGTCCTTGTCTTTTCTTTTTTCCTCTTCTTTTTTTTTTTTTTTTTTGTTTTGTTTTGCAAACATTTGTGAATATTTGACAAATTTTGAATACCGTTTCCGATTTCAAGCTTGTAGCTATGACATACAGCTACCCGATGAATGTTTCTAGATGGGCCAGAGGCCTGGTCGATCGAGTATAATTTTCTTTAAAAAAAAAAAACGACCGGTCTAATTTCCTTAAAAAAAAAAAAAAAGGGTACAACTGAGGTCTCCATATAAACTCATGCTTTTTCATGCACAAATAACTAAGGTCTCCATATAAACCCATAGAAATCAGTTCTCCAGCTTTTTCATGCACAAATAATATAAGGTGTACATTTACCGTGTACATACCGTAGTTTCAGCTGGCATTATCTGTGGTTGTTTGGCTATGCCTCCAGTGTTACAAGCTTGTTTCTCCAACAACATATCTTGTCCACAGATCCTACCATATTATGTATTATTATCAAAGGATGGCGCAGTTCTTGGGCGACGGCCACCGCGCCTCTTCTGGGGAGAAGGGCTCCTCTCGGGCTCGCTTCCACGTCTCTTCTCTTGTATCCTCGTCTGACGCCGCCTGCAAAATATTCCAGATAGCTTATCAAGTCATCAGATCAGAACTCTCCCAGCTTTCTTTTGAATCCTCTAACTGCAGTGTAACTGTGCAAAAGTCCATTAATTTTGGAGTGGCTTCCCCGTGACCATGCTTTGCCCGTGGTCCAGCATGCAATGCGACATATGTCCTCTATCAGGCTGACCAAGTTGCACATGCACGGCGCCAAGTGCGACAGAGAATCCAGACCCATTAACCCTGAGCTCTATAAGTCACATCCATTTATAATGCAAATATTTTCTCGAACCTTAAGGTCACATCCATTAGCAGGGCATGGCATTTCATTGTTAGCCAGCACCGAGGGGCCCAACATGTCGAGCCAGGACCATACAAACCGCACTATCCATATAACACGACAAATTATTATATTTGAGATGAAATGAATTTATTTAATAGTTTTATCTTAGAATTAAATGAATCCACGTAGAATGATTTCACAGTAGATCCACAGTGGACCTGATCCTCATCATAATTTCACTTTCTATCGGGTGTGACACTAATATGAGATATTACTGTCTTTTTTATGCATCATTTATCTTGACCAGGGCCACAACACACCACCAAATTACCTTTTCTTTTCTTTAAATTCCTTTTCCTTTTTTTTTTTCCGGGGTTGTGGTGGGTGGGCGGCTTGGGTGCATGTGTGACGCCATGTAAATGCCGGTGAGATAACATGGTAAAGCAAGGAAACCGACGTATGAGCAGATACTGCCCACGCTCGGCGCCTTATTCCAGCATCAAGATTGTGATGTGACGGCACCCCACAATTTGGACCGCAGGGATATAAACGCGTCCCCTTTTATCTTTGTAATCTACCATCGCGGAGGTTTAAGGAATTACGGACCACCGAAGAGCATCCATCTAATTCCTCTCGAATCTCTCGACTTTTATTCTCTAGAGCTGGTTTAGAAAAAAACGACTAAATTATCCAGTTTCTCATATCGTTCTTTTAAATTAAAGAGGAAGCATAAAGTAGACATGGCAGAGCATCCAACTAATATTTAACAGAAATATAGCATCCATGGAACATCAAGCAACCAGACAGACTAGAATGCGAACAGATACAGACCATTAAGCCCAGCAATCAAGGATGCTCAAAACATCGACTAACAGACGCCACAAGCCCAACCAATAGGCTTTGAATGGAGCAACTATCGAACAGAAACCTTGGTCCACGTGGCAGGCCAAGAAATGAACCGGTGAACCCGTTTGAGTTTGGCTTGCTCTTAAGTGTGAGAAGTCAACTAGAAAATGGATGGGGTTAGACCCTTGGAGGTCTAGGGCATAACGCCAAGAAGCATTGCTATCCATGCACGCTAACGCTATAAGGCAGTGGAGAAGAAACACTGTAACTAATCCATGCAACAGTTTCCAGGATCAGATGACAAAAACGATGCAACAAAGAAGGGCACATACAGTACAAGGGTTAAAAATGATTTCAATGAAATTTGAGTCATTGAAGGTGGCACCATGTAGCTAGTTTGCAATCACTTGAAAAATAGATAAAGAAGATCTTGCATCAAGATCCAAGCCCAAGCTCTGAAGATGATGAAATGAAGAGGAAACAGAAATTCACAGAAACACACAAAGTGCAAGACAACCACCACCCAAGCCAGAAGACAGTAACACGGTTCTTTCCTTCCACAACTACCACTAGCCAAATAAATACTACTACCTACAAAACAGGGAATGAAGGGAATCACATGATACTACTTATCTGCCATGAATGTTCTGCTTTTTCATAAAAGGTTTTAGTGAGGATTTCTCACTTGGCCATCATGACTTTGACAAACTCCTCATAGTTGATCTGGCCATCACCATCAACATCAGCCTCGCGGATCATCTCATCAACCTCCTCATCGGTAAGCTTCTCACCGAGGTTGGTCATGACATGGCGAAGCTCAGCAGCTGAGATGAACCCATTTTGGTCCTTGTCAAAAACTCGGAATGCCTCCTTTAGCTCCTCCTCCGAATCAGTGTCCTTCATCTTGCGAGCCATCAGGTTAAGGAACTCTGGGAAGTCTATTGTACCATTTCCATCTGCATCCACCTCGTTGATCATGTCTTGAAGCTCTGCCTCAGTAGGATTCTGCCCCAGTGATCTCATAACAGTCCCCAGCTCCTTGGTTGTGATGCAGCCTGTACAATTTAATGCAAAATAAATTATATTATGATTTCAAATCATCCAACTTTCTTTTTATCTGTGAATTTCAATACCCATTAGCAATATTCAACACATCAAAATAACACAATTTATATTCAAAAGCATGTCAGTTTTCTGAAGTCTAACAGAAGTTGATGCAAAATTGCTGAAATGAATTTTTTGCAGCATGTCTACATAATAAACAAACAAATAAAAACATGGACCACAAATGTAAAAAAAATGGAGCAAAACATATGATGCTGCAAATCTGAAAAAATAGAATAAATAACTGTGCATGGATGCTGACAAAAGGACCACATTTTCTGGTGCATTTGCAGGTGAATAGCTCAGTGATAGCAAGGAAGGCATGAATCATCTATCAGTAGCAGAACTCGTATATTCGTATCAGGCTGGGCCCCTTACCATCATCCGAAACTATGGTTTTTGTGACATCTTTGATGACCTAGCCTAAGTTCAGCTCTGAAGGTACCAACCAAAAGAGAAAAAGAGACCACAGAGAGAAACATCCATAAAAGTACAATGAAATCAGACACACTCAATTCAGCTGCTTGATCCCC
>KE504662.1:226553-256992 GCA_000441515.1 Elaeis oleifera
ATCAAATTAAAATAACAAGTTAAATCCATTAATAATTTAAGTTCTTTATGCCTTTAAAATGAAGTAAAACTAAATCACTACTTCAATGTAAAAACTCCCAAATGATGTTTGTGAGCTACCCCATAAGCATGGAGGAGCTGCAATTAATTTAACTTGAGGTAAGCTAGGAACTTAGGGGGATAAGACTTTTGGGTTAGATTGAAGTTATGGTTGATGAGAACATAGGGTGCACCTCACCACCTCTCCGCCCGTTCTTTTGAGGATAAAATATTTATCCAAAAATTTTATATTTTCTGGATATGTATTTTCTAGGCAATATATAGACAGAAAAATAATTTATCCATATTCTTTTATGCATTAGAAAATGATCGAAGAATTTATTACCTATGTTCTTTTACATTACTAATTTTCTAGATAAATTGCTTAGATCTATTCATATTTTTCATAATATCTTTTTTAATAATATAATATAATATAATATATTATAATATAAATATTATTAGTATATTATTATAATATATTATAATATTATAATATATATACTATAATATAATATAGTATAGTATAATATAGTATAATATTATTATATATAATAATATATTATATTATTATTATAAGATTAAGGATATATTAGGAATGAATAAAAGATTATTTTTCAGTTGATAGAAAAATGACTTACCCACCTCCTAGGTGGATAAAATTTTTCCTCCAATTCATAGATAAATTTTATCCATGGCAAAATAATTTATCCACTTAAGATCTATTTGGTTGGGATAATCTGGCATAGAAAATAAATCCCATGTTAGATTATCATATTTGGTATGAAAAATAAAAGAGGAAGATAGTAAAAAAATTGGTGGACTGCATGTTTATTTTTTGAAGAGAGACGGCAAAATAAATACCGTAAGGGGTTAGTGTTTGATAAATTTTCAAATGGTAATAATCCATACTTGACAAAAAAACTCCAATAAATCTATATATGTAATTATTAAATTTATTCTGATATCTTTTTAAATTATTTAATAAAAAATTTTTATAAAAAATTAAGATGGATATGACATTATGCAAAGGACTATGTAATTATAGTCATTATATTATATAAAAATTAATAAGAGATGACAATGCTATTCTAGTATTAAAAATTATTTATATTGAAGATTATATTTGCAAATTTAGCCATATTTTTATATAGATTTATCTCTCCAACCAAATGTAGTAATTTTTTTCTAGTATTATTTTTAGAATAATTTTTCTACCGACCAAACATAATAAAAATTATTTTTTCTACAATTATTTTTTTGAGATAAATAATTATCAGGAATTGTCAGATTAATCTAACATATCCCAACCAAATGGATCCTTAGAGAAGCGTGAGAATATAGGTAAGTTGGTCTATAAGAAAGTTGATCAATTTTTTCATGATATTTATCCATAAAAGAATGGGTAAGGAGGTTCGAAGTGAAAGATAGATAGATCTTCTATCTCTCATTTATACTTTGATGCTGATGAAATGAACAACAAAGTAAAGAAAGTGCAGAAGAGTGGGGAGAGGAGAGAGAGAGAGACAGACAAGCCCTTATCCTCTTCTTCTTCATTTGCCTCGAGGGAGCATGAGAATGAAGGGATCATGGTTCCATCATAGAGAAAGAAGGTAGCAGAAGGTGGGGCTTTATTTTAGCTTTTATTCAATACGTTTTCAGATATGTGTGCTATTAATTAGGCCAAGTGAACCACCCGAGAACCAGTTCAGAGCCTATTTTAATTTAACTAGCCCAGCAGAAGTAGTGGCATTAAATTTGAAATGAGGTATGGAATAAAGTTACCTCTCCCAACTGTGATTACAATGCAAGTAAATCTTCATTTCATTCTTATTCACAATATAGAAGAGCTTTCAGGCCCTCTCTCAAACAAATCAACCAATCCCACCCCACTCTTTTCTTCCTCACACCCACACCATGCCTCACATACTCGACCTCAGCTGCCCCACCGGCTGCCACATGAGAAACGGTGCATCCGCGTTCTCATCACTGCAATACAAACATGGGTGTTGCAGAAACCCTTGTGAACGTAGCGAAGCCCGCGCACTCGTCACCAACTCTCTATTGCTGAGAACTCCCTCATGCCCCTTTAATACCATTTGAATGGAGTTGCTGAAGGCCCCATAGGCCTTGTCTGCCCAACCATACTCCGGGCTCATGTCAGCTGAGGTTTCATTGGTTTGGCACCCACTTAGAAGGATCCCGTTGTCTGGTTTTAGAGGCTCCAAGAGGAGGTTGGATCCTTTTGAATATTTGGCACTGGCCTCCGCACCAAAGAGGGTCGAGAGGTGGTCGTCGACGTGCGGCGAGTCTATGCCGGAGAGAGAGCTGAGGTGGTCCAGAATGGACTTGAATGGGATGATTCTTGGATGCTGTGGAAGAACGGTGCGGTCAATGGTGGTGGATGGGCCGATTTGTTCTTTCTCTTTGTCGATGAGGCCACCGCTGTGGCACGAATCGGAGATCATGGTGAAGGTCACTCCAGCCGGCAGGCGGTCGACCAGTTGCCGAAAGTCGATATCTACAAAATCAATTTGCATGTAATTATAATGCATATCTTTGGAAGAGTTGTGTTTGTGTAATATGCTAACAATTAACAAATTTGGTTAAAATGATCATGAATAGCAGCTATGCATTCTAAATGTTATAATGAACGATTTAAGAGGCACCCTATCTGGACAAATATAGGTATTTACAGTTTACTTAAGGAATTAGGAGGCTAATTAAACCAATGTTATAGATAGGTATTGCTACAAAACGAGCCTCCATGAACTATATATGGACCTCACCTTCCAAACATATATATGACTCGTTCACGTATTGGATACAAGGTCCGCTCCTGCAAAAGAGTGGAGTGCGCTTGTAGGTGGATCTTACCTACATATATACACACGATTATAGGCTTACCACTCCTTAAGATGATTATTATCCAATCCAAATAATATATTGCCGATATATATATATAGTTGATTATTTTTATTGTTCTATCTATGCTTTAAAATTTCAAATCCTGAGTAAGAAAAATGTTTTACCACGTAATTAGCAATAGAGAGATGTACGTATATTATTAGGTGATATCCACGGAAAGAAAAACCTGGGCTAAAAGAAAGGTAGGGTTGGTGGTGATACCAGTGATGAGATTGAAGTCGCAAGGGACGATGGCCTCGTCATGACCATGCCAGCTATGGTGCGGCTTCACGGCGGGGATGAGGGTGCCATGGCCGCTGTAGTGGAAGAAGAGGACATCCCCAGGCTCAGCTCGGGCGATCATGGCGGCAAGTGCTCTCTTGATGTTGGCGCCGGTGGGAGCGACGGCGAGCCGGAGGCATCGGTGAGGATGAGTATGTCGCTGCGGTCGAAGCCAAAACGGGCAACGAGGACGTCGCTCATCGCATGGACGTCGTTGATGCAGCCATGGAGCTCATGCTCAGTATTGGGGTAGTTGCACCCCACCAATGTCGCCAACCTCTTCTTCCCTGCTGCATTCCTCCTTCAAGAATTGAATTGGACACGCTGGAGAAGGTTGTGAGACTCTTTTAATTGGTTTTGAGGGGTACAAGACTTGTTCACAGGCTTGGGAGAAGGAGAGTTTATATAGAGATGGACTGATGCTTGTAGTTAATTTCTCAATAACGTGGCTTTTACTTGTTAATTGGCATACGCCATTCTGTCCTCGTAAGATTGAAAATTTTCATGCAAGCCATTTGGTTCAGCTCTGACCCGTATACCCAAAGCTGAACCTGAAAGTAAGTGGTTTCGCAATCAGAATCTTAGCAGTTTGTATGGAAATATGGCTTAATTGAATATGTCCTCTATTAATATATTGCATGGGCCTTTTAGCCTCCCCTTGTATTTAAATTGAAACGTCTTGAATGGAGTAGACTCAATTTAGCATAGTATCATGGTCGCATAAATTTTGCCTATTGATATTACTATTAGAAACAACAAAACATTGATGTGTAGATATCAATTAGTTAAGTATTTGAAATTTAAGATCGAGCCACAAATTTTTCGTAACCTTTTCTTTTTCTTTTCTTTTAGTTACCCAGTCCAACACAAGATCCCCTAAAATTTCCTCTTTTTCCCAGCTAACACCATTTACAAGGTAGCTGTTGTACAGTGTATATTAGCCACACTTGGCCTCAACATACCAAGATTAAGCTACAGCCGGACTTGGTCACAATGCTTGATTATTATTAAATTGGTTGAGAGACTCATGAAATTTTTCTCTTTCATGGAACCAAAAGTCCACAAACCCAATATAAATCCAAGAGATGAATCTTGGCATCACCAAAACCAAAATGAAATAAACTTCAGTTCTAGGCCAAATTCAAGACCAGTCCCTAGAATTCATAAAAAAAGAAAAAAAAAAAAAAGACCAGTTCCTAGAAACTCAAGCCACTCAGATGGCACTCAAGTAATTGCGAAGGAAACAAGGGTCTAACCTTTAGGTAGGTTTCTGTTGTTCTATCTGTTCTTTTTTTGGTTGGTTGGTAGTTGTTGTTCTATATGTTTGTTTGGATGGATGTCTTGCGTAGAAGTAATGAGTAAGTTTTCTTCTTAGGTTATTCTGTTGCCAACGCTGCTCCCATCTTGCTTCCACGCCTAAGCGAGCGACAAATGAACTGGATTAGAGGCTCCTATATTGGTATAGAACTACCGAAACCAGTAGTACCTTTGGATCGTTTTGATGAACCAACTCCCATAGAGAAGGAATCCACGTGTAGTGGAAGATATGGGTTGAGTCATCTTTGCTTTCACGTCTAGGACAGAGATGATCAAAGGATTCTTAGGCTTAAAAGAGGCAGCAGCATGGGAAATGATACCCTTCTTAAATGAGTTCCTTATATCCTTATAATTCATGTTGGCCACTATGCTACGCTAGTTAATGTGATGGAAGTGGAGCAAGAAGAGTTTGGCAAGTAGAGAGATCCTTTGTGCACCGGTGCGGAACGCATTCGCCATGCACAGTGATTGGCTCATGCGCGAGATTGGACAGCGGCGTGAAAAAAAAAAAAATTTTTCGATCCCGTGCGTGAGCCAATCACCACATGCGATGCGTTCGGTGTTTGTGCACAGCGTGCAGTGCGCAAAGAATTTCTCTTGGCAAGTATAGCTTTTGTCAATCAAGTGAGGGTAGAAGCCCAGACGGCCTTATATGGATCCACTTCCCAGTAATTGTTTGGAAAGCAATTGGTGCATAGAGCCAGCTGGTGTGCTAATTAGTAAAAATATGGAGTGTCGCAAGTTCCCAACAAAATTTTGAGTTGTTGGATTATTTTGATATGTAAGAGAAAATTGTGACTTGGAAGACATCGTACTGATATTTTTCCTCAAGAAATTCATCATCTTTGATGGGTTACTTTGAGCCCCAAATTTTCCTTCAGGAATTTCACAATAAAGGAAAAAAATTATTCAGCAGTGAAAAGACGTACCGCTTATAACAATGGAGAAATATTGAGAGCTGTTTTGTTTCGTTTTGACAGTTCACCACTTCACCCTCAAAACCTTGTGATCGTCGTGGCTGCTTCGCAAACATCAAGTCCAGCAGCTTAAGGTAGACCCGAATCTAATTCTGCCACACGTCATCTTAAGTGAAAGCAAAAATTTCGGGCATGGAAGAATATGGAGACCTGTCTATCCAAAATGATGTGTTATGACTCAAATCAAATACAATGAATACCATTTTGACAAAGTTCATTCACCCAAGGAAAAACTGTTTCCTTGCAGAAGTAAATAGAGAACTGCATACAGATATGGTAACCTTTTTCAACACCAGCGTCATGTTACATAAATCAAGTATATAAGATCATAAAACCATTAATGGAACCTCTAACTAGCTCTACAACTGTACATGTAATGATGACCCGGAGAAAATCATGGTAATACTTCACTTATGCACAAGAGATGAAAAAACCATGTTCCTATCAAATGCATTGATCACCAGAAGAAGATGGTATAAGCAATCACCTGCTTGGAGAGAACAATTCCTTCAAAAGATCATAAACAACTAATGGAACCTCTAAGTAGCTCTACAACTGTACATGTAATGATGACCCGGAGACCATCATGGTAATACTTATGCGCAAGAGATGAAAAACCATGTTCCTATCAAATGCATTGATCACCAGAAGAAGATGGTATAAGCAATCACATGCTTGAAGAGAACAATTCCTTCAATTCAGCCCCTTCCAATTGAGGTCCGGTTTGTCGTATCTCATACTTCAGAATGTCAGGGCTCCATCAAAGATCTTTCCAAACATTATAATCAGTAGTCGAGGTGGTGTTGTTCAGACAGCCCTGACATCCCAAGAAAAGGTAGACCGCACACGGTCTACATTAATAAGTGCATGAGCAGTTCCACTGGGACTCACAGCAACGGCAACCTCATCAACCCCAATACTGACTTCTGCATAGCCCTTATCTTCCATGCGAGCATTTTCCAACTGCGAGAGGAAAAAGGTTGTCAACAAAATATTTCAAATTTTCATCAAGAAAGCTGTTTCAAATTCCTTTCTAATTGAATATGCGAAACCAAATACTGGAATGTGATAAAAATGTAGCTTACTCTAAACATTGTCTCAGCTCCCCAAATTACAAAGGTCTCATTGCAGCTGTTATGCCGGTGGTTGCCCCTCAAACCACCAGGCCGGATCTGTCCCACATGCACTGAAGCACAATCTAACGCACCCCCTGTAAATAGATATCTCTATGAGCAAGATAGGGATATAACATGCACAATGAAGATATATTTGGATCCTCGTTGGTGAAGGGGAACATGGGATGTTATCAACCAAGTTAACATGTTGCCTTCTTGTCATGGGTGGTCATAGGGTTGTCAAGGATGCCTGCTAAGCACTCAGGAAGGGTACGTCATCTAGTGAATCCTGCTAGACTAGATAGAAAGGTGTATTCCTAGTCATCTGCATGGATTTCTAGAACGGCTTTTTAATGGTTCATCAATCGTCCAATTGCCAGCTTAGACGTATCTTCTACATTATATATATTTACTTATTAACAACAATTCAAATTAATCACCTATCACCTAGTTATACAAGATATGTATGTTTTTGTAATGTATAATCATATCGCTGTAGCTAACATACATTGTAGCTCACATACACACTCATTTTATTTATGTATCCATAATCAAGATGCAACTCAACTGGTCATGCATATGAGGTTTATGAATTGACTCCAGCGAGCTACCTGGGTTTCTGCCTCTGCTTGAAGGGGTACACTATGAAACACATTCTAATGGACTTTGAGGATCTAACAAATGTGTTTGGGAAACAAAGTTGATTCATTTTCCCATAAATGGAAGGAAAGAAACTATAAATTTCATCTGATATTGAAAAAAAATTGGGAAAAAATCAGATAACTGCAGAGTAGTTTCTTAAAGATCTTGCTATTGTTTTTCATGGTTCCCCAAGCACTCGTAATTTTTGGGGCATGATTTTCCAACATCATCTCTTGGGTCTAGCCTTTGTTTCTCAATTCCCCTTATCGTATCTTCTCCTGCACCTATTTCCCAAAGTGAAAACTATGTTTGAGACAGCTGAGAATTTTACCTAGCCATAGTGGCTAATGATATGGTGAAATCAGCAAGTTTTATACTTAACACTCTAGCACCCACCTAATGACGTCAGCAACATAAAATATACAATAAGGACAGAAATCAAATGGACATCAGGCAGCCCAAGCATCTGGATATGCACAGCTTGTGCAATGCACACACACACACATGCACAGCCACACAAAGAGAAGAGAGAGAGAGAGAGGTGGAAGTAAGTAGAATGGCTTTATCTAAAGGTCACTCCTTTAGGAAATCCAAATTCCACTTGTTTAAAGATTTCTTTGTTTGGGACTTCTTTATCCCCCTCCTATTGCCTTCGTGGCATCCAGAGTAATTTCCTCGCCTCTCTTTCTTAAACAAAAAAATCTCCTTTGAGTTGGTTTGGAGTCGCACTACATTATTATTAGAAATAAGTCTTCGATGAAAAAAAAGTTAATTTTGGCACCATTGATAAATTTGATTTCCTATGCAGAGTTGTATTAATTGAAATAAAATCAACTGTGAGGACATCAACCTATGGAAAAAGCTTCTCATCCACATGAGGGCAAGATCTATCATACCAACTAACACTGTACCTTAGCAGGTGTACCGTACTGTGGTGCTACAGTACCAAGGTTCCATTTGATATATGAGCAGAATGTACCGAAACTAGTCGAACAGAATGGAATCGTCCCTTACTGCCTGGTATCAGACTGTACCATGGCTAGACATTAAAAAGTATTGCATTGGTACAGTATTCACTGTACCACACCAACTGTATTGTATCGATAATGTACTAATATGGTAGCCAATGCCAAACCTTCATGAGGGTGAAGGTTAGCTAATATTAGGGAGATCGAAGGAAACCCGTTATATAGTATTAGGACATTAACCTCAATCATTAATTCTCTTAACTTCTTTTTTTCTTTTGCATCTGGATTTAAGATCTTTTCCTATGTCTTACCAGCTTGATAAATAGATTTAAAAGCATTTTCTCCTTTGCTCTTGTGAAATATTTCCACTTCTTTCTTAATTTTTTTGATAGACAACTTCTTTTTTAATTTTCATACTGCCTGTTGATGCACTTTCCAAATAAATACTGCAAAATTGAATAAAACATGAAAATCTAAGAAGAATAACGTGTTGTAGTGTTAATCAAACCTATCATATCAAATCCATCCATATATAATGCTGCCAGATCTCATTTTATTTTTTAACTATTTCACTTGTCATTTGTGGCACCGTGTCTTGTTTAGCTTAACCCGCCTTAGCTATCAAAGTTATCATCTTACCCATCCTGCCTTTTAGACCTGCAAAAATCTAGAGACAATTTGAAGGATTGTTCCTTCATTGCATGAGCATAAGCTGAGGTAAATCTCTCTATTGATCAACTAGCTTTATATATTTCATGGCAGTCTCTCTATTGTCCAGATATGCCTTGGCCGAGAATCCAATGCCAATACTATTGAATTGAAGTGAAGTTGGCAGCCAGTCATAAAACCCATTGAATACTTCAGAGAGGTCATCTCAATTTCAAGTTTTTCTCCATAATCAACCCATATTTAATGGGAAAACACTTGAATAATGATGATGATGACATGGTCATCATGACCCGCTATAGTCCAATGAATAATTCTGACTCTCTCTATTGGTGGGGGTCAGGGTGAGGATGGGGGTGTGGAGAAATGAAGAAAATCTGACTCAACATTTTTTACAAAGAAGTGAAAAAGATCACAGAATTGGATAGTTCTCTTCATTTTGCAGCTCAGACATCTATCTACACAATTGAGGAACCGAAGGGGAAGACAATGAGGAGGTGAACTTAATGTTCATCTAGCCCATCATCTTCTTCTGTAAAACTTTCAGCGGTACATATAATTGGGAAAGAAAAGGACAAGTTATTCCTAGTTTTGAAGAAAAATCTAACGAACAACATGCAGTGAATGATGGATGATTATTCATTCCAATATTCAATTAAGAAAAACTCGAGGCCTAAATTGGTTCATGAACAACCTGAACAAAACTATTCAACCAGAATGGTCAGACAAATTTATTCACTCCATTTTTCTCCTGAAATTATTTCTCTTGTTCAAAATTATAAGGATAAACATACGCGAGTAACAAGCAGCACCTACTTACATGGCGCTAAGGAAGTCGGTAAGGGTAAGAGTTATCTTTCTAGACACTAATTCATCATTAATACCATTCCTTGCAACAATGACCAGCACTAAGCATGAAACAATGATAGCCCCAGGCATCAGTTAATGTTCAAAATGCATTAAAAGTTCAATTCAAGAGCATAGAGAAGGTTTGTTAGATAACTCATGATGTACTCGATGTGAGGAAATGTCCAAAAGTTTCCTAGGAAAATGTAACGTAAAAGATGAACATGAGCAACAAATAACAAACTGCACTGCTCAAAGTGGCTTAGTCTATCGAGATGGCATATGATAGTTGCAGAAGTGATTGGAGTATTATTCATCATAGTGCTAGAGGTGGGTAAGTAATCATATAGTAATTCCTAGGATGAGATGGACATTATCATGCTACAACATGCCGTCCCAATTTTCAATTAACCAATCTAACCTAGACGTCTTCAACCCAAATCTCCAGCTATTTTTCTTCTATTTGTTGCAAATTCCTTTCTAATTTACACAATTTATGGCAATTCCAATTTCCAACAACTGAGACTCTATTAAATCTCTATGGTTGCTTGCTCCTTTTTATCTAATGTTCTAAGAAAGGCATACCCATCTTCATCATTAACTAAACTCATCAAGCAACTCCATTACGTCGGAGGTCTAACTTCACAGATGCCCTAAAGCTTATAAGGGCTGAAAGATTGGACGAATATTGAAAAAATGTTTTTATTGACCAATAATGAGTCAAAGAACACGCTAACGGCACAAAATTTATCCAAAAAATGAACATCTGGACGAGAATACACCATAATACATTTAGATAAGGACAAAACACACGTCAAACGACCACAAATCGAATCAAACAATAAAAAGCACCAAAAAATACGAAGAAAAATCTGAATTGGGGGGAGCACTTGCCATGGATCCCGGCCTCCCTGGCCACAGTGACGGGGTCGAGAAGCCACCCTCTCCAGTCCCTGGCAATCTGAGAAGGGAACTCCACGGCACTGAACCTCACCAGATTGGCATCGATATCGCTCCCCTGCCCCTGGGCCTGGGAGGGAGAGGCGTGGGAGCGAAGGCGGAACGCGGCGCCACCGGGGCTTTGGAGGCGGAGGGAGAGCCAGGTGAGGAGGACGAAGACGGAGAGGAGGATGGGAAAGGCCTGTGGCCGCTTGAGGAAGACGGCGACGGCGGAGAGGGTGGAGGAGCAGGGCGGTGGTGGCGGTGACGGCGGAGGGTCGGAGAATGGGAGGTGGGGTTTGTTGCTGGAGCTGGAGGCTGGTCCTTCTAGGGTTTGCCATGGTGGAGAGCAGAGCGGCATCTCCCACTCAGCCAATCTCGTCTAGAGTTGTGGCAAGAGTCCTACTTTTTCTGTGTTGTAGGTAGTTTTCTTGTGTAAATGTGTAATAAAATACAATTCTTGGTATTAGAAACATGATACATGCAAGTTATTCTTTTTTTAGTTATTTTATGAAAAATTATTTGAGATATAAAAAAGGGTTTATTTGAGATAGAATGATTTTTCATTTTAATTAACTTATTAATTTAATTTATAATTTGTTTTTGATTTATAATAAGTTCGAAAGTTTCACAATAAATTGTTTTCATTTCTGATTAATTTAAACAATGTAGATGATAATTAATCTGCTTGACAGGATTATTATAGAATTAGAAAGATTTAAAACCCAATGCTCATGGGAACATTTTAAAGATATAAAGAGAGGATTTTATATGTACTACAAAATTCAGTAATCCAACTTGCAAAATGGATACTGGATGTCAGCTACAAGTTTAAAAGTATAGTTACATGTGTTACAGATTTTAAAACTTTTGCCTATAGACTAAGTCATCCTAAATATATAATTTAATGAGTGATTTTAGGATGTCACGGTTCATGGGTTTGAGATACCTAGAACACATGATTCTACTTTTTACAACACATGTATTAAATCTTTTATATTAGATTAAATAGTTATTTCTTGAAATCAGTTAGATTTTATTTTCAGCTTATAGTAGACATAAAATCACCTCTTTAAGTCTCATCAATGTATTTATAGCACTTAGCGAAGCAAATTTTGAAGTTGATAGCTTAGAGAAATGATAATTCTATAATATAATAGCTTTTTTTTCTTTTTTTTATATTTTATCCCTGCCATTGGTGCATGAGTGATATTAATATATTATAAAACTAGCATGGTGGCTTGGCGATGTCCGAATCTATTAATTTTATAAATATAAAAAAATAGCCATCATAATAATAGATTTCAACATAAAGTAAATTATAAATATAATAATTTAATCTATAATTTAATTAAAAAATAAAAAATAAATAAATATTCAAAGTAATAGTTTAGATTAAAATAAAGTAGAATAGTAAAATTATCTAAAAATTAATAATTTATGGTGTTTGGAATGTAGTAGGTATAGTGTTCAGAACAAAAAATAGAAAGAAATACCCAACACAAAATCGTAGGAAAAGCAAAGAAAACAGAGGAAAATCAATAAAAATGAAGAAAACATGGAAAAATTAAAATCAACAAAAATATAAAAATATAAAATAAATCTGATTATCATGTCTAACCCAGTGATGGGATGTCCATCCTCTAGGTCGGATATCTAAGATCATCCAGAGCACTTATTTTAAACTGAAATTTAAAGACAACAACATCTTTCAGATTGAAATTAATATTTATTATATTTTAATATTATATTAATATATATATTAATATAATATTTTTTATTATTATTAATATGTTATTTATATTAATATATTAATTTAATATTATATTTATATCCATATTAATAAATATATTATTATATATTTTTGAATTTATTTTATAATTTAAACTAATTTGAACTGCCTCGATAGGTGACTCGATTATGCGAATTGGAGAGGTAATCCTTCTCTCCACCCATGTGATTAGCGCTTAACATGAATTCTTCATTGTTGCTTCCGCCATTGCTACTAGTTATGAGAATTTGGCCACTCTTGCAGACTGACGAATTCATTGGTGAGCCACCATCGATCGTGGGCTCTCCTATGCCGAAAATCTAAATCTTATCTTTCTCTACCTGGGTAATAATCTCGCATTCCTGCTGTCTGTTCTAATGGTCATCGAACTGTCATCCCATGTCCAGTCAGGAACGTCGACGTTGCCGACAGTGACGAGAAGCTGAATTCTCTATGATGGATCGTTTGATGGGTTTTGAGTTTGTCGACCTTCTCTTCTTCTTTTCTTTGTCTGATATTGATTCCTAGAAGGCCTAATTGATAGTACTCTTGAGAGAAATCCATTTGTGAGTGGAATATGAGTTTGAGAGGCAATTTGTCGATGATGCCACGAATGAATGATTGAGAAGCTGCTCCACCGACCACCATTCATCGGGATCTCTTCTTAAGCATTTGTCCAAGAAGTCCTTCCCTCATCGAAGATCCAGTTGCGTAGCTTTGGCACGTCAGTGGAGAAGGCAATCCGGTGGAGAGCGGCGATTGGATTGAAGACTTCTGGCCATAGCGCGCGTCTGATGGCCATCCCCATGATGGTGCACTCCAACACCCACACATCAGCCGATGTCCCCTGTTCCTCCCCTCTTCTTGCCTCTGGTGGCTATCGAACGTCCACAAATCAGCCGGTGTGCCCTTTTCCTCCCCTCTTCCTATCTCTGGTGGCTATCGAAGCAACTCTGATTGGCCGGCCAATATGGAGGATCTCGGGGCGGTAGAGTAGAAGTGGCATTGGGACTAGGAGGAGAGGAGGGCCGCCATGGGAGCTAGGGTTTCGAGAGGAAAGGGATAGTGGAAATCCAAGAGCCGCTAGACGTCCCAACGATTTGGACAAGGGTGTTTGGAAGGATGAAAGGAGAATTTGAAATACGTCTGCTCCAGCCACTCAAAGCCTCCAAGTTGCTCGAAGCCTCCAGAGGAATTGGGGAAAGAATGAAGCAACTTAAGAGAGATTCAAAGAAAAGAAGACCAAATAAAAATAAATAAAATATAATTAAAAATGACATGTGGCATTACGAAAGATTATACTATAATCTTACATGTCAATCGAAAGACCACCTCTAATATCTATCTATTGCTTCATAATTGTTATACAGATATAGATTATATAGATAGATATAGATATAGATAACTTGATTTAGCCTTAAGGGGCTAGTGGGTTTGTACTTAATGGATCCGGGTCAAAACCCGAATCGAAACCAAAACCCATCCATCTTCTTCCTTCTTTCTTCTTGATTACCTCCAAAACACCCTTTTGGCTAGTGATGAACTGAAGGAAAATGGGTAGTTCAAAGCATGTATTTTAAAATTTACAGCGGAATAATAAAAGATTAAACACTTTAATCTTCTAAACATATCTTATATCAGATCTAAACTACCATTAAGAATCTATGATATAAAAATTTACATATAAATATGATATAAAATAAAAATTACATCGATCATATCGATGCCCTGAATCTGATCTAATCTTTAGATCATATTGGTTGAGTTCAGAACTCATCACCTTTTCGCAGGTTGATGATCTCTACTGCTGGTAAGTATGGTACGAAGCTTTCGCTAATGTCGAACAGCTGTATAGATCGTCCGACCTCTACAGATCATCCACTCAAAATTTTGATCGGATCTTCCTTCGCGGGAGTGCTAGCTCGCGTCGAAGGCTCTGAATGGCTGATCCAAGCTCCTTTCTTCCGATCTCTCGGACTCTTTCGGATCAGAAGATGAAGCTTTACGAGTAGGTGGTGGTGTGAAAGATTGGACAAAACTCACTCTTGTATTTTCTTCTCATAAAATCTAGAGTTGAAATCCTAGAACCCATAGCTCACGCCCGAGAGGAAGAACACTTCCTCTGTTTCTCATGCATGGAAGCCCAACCCACTCTCAACTTTCACGTCTCCACTCTTAGGTTTCTCATGCCAAAAATCACTCTCAATCTCATATAAAACTGATTCTCTTTTAAGATTGGCGTCCCATGAAAGATAAGGATAAGAAAGAGGTAGTTTTGGTTCAAATTCAAATATTGGTTGATCTTTATCATCAATTCAAATCAAATTTGAATTAAATTTTAACCAATTTTATTCTCATCTTATAAACTCAGAGAGGGATCGACCAACATCAGAATGGTGTAAAAAATCACATGCAAAAATACTTTATGCATGGAGAAAGGTGGTGGCATGAAGAGGAGAGTCCAACTTAATTTAGACTCTAATTTTTCATTCAAATTCAAACACATTTGAACTTAAATTTAAACCAATCAATTTCTAATTCAAAAGAAATCAGATGAGGACATGGAAAAAGCTTATGAGCATGAAAAAAATCACATAAAAATATTTCTCACGTAAAGAATAAGAGGACGCAGAGAAAGGAGATGCAAGGGATTCAAATTCAAATTATTTTCTCATCTAATTAGATTCTTAACCCAACCAAATTAGGTTAAATCCAATTGGACCACTAAACTTAATCTAATTAGATAACAAATAGCTTCGATTAAATCTTAATCAAATCAAAATTAATCGAGCTCAAGTTCTGATCATATCAGGAATCGAACATCCTTAGCGATTAGATCATCTCATAACTTAATCAGATCAAATCAAATTGAATCCAATTCAATTAGATTTGATCCAAAACTCAATACTCAATCAAATTGAGTTAATTAGCAATCTAATTACTAATCAATCATCTTATAATTTATCAATAATTAGTGAATTAATTTATTACAATTTTTGTATAGGATTAATCATCAATCGAATTGACTGTTTACCTTAGAATGATTTTAATCATTGATCAGCCATATGATCAGTCAAAATTTTTTTTGAGTATGATCCCATATATTCGAACCTAAGCTGATAGTATAAGAATAATCTTTCTATACCAATCAAAGTGACCATCTAGCAATGATACCTGACCTCCGGATAGGTCGAAAGATTGCAAAGCATCATTCAAAAATCTATTGGCATATGGTTACCGTATAATTTATCTCTTTGATCTAAATACTCAAGGTGACCTAAGGTTTAACTGTCAACCCTGGTATGGTTATCCACATTATATTTAATTTTAAAATTCATCACATGGATTACTCCAGTCAAGATTTTACTGAATTGAAACATACTGATACATTAACTCCTACTTATTCAGATGGATCAATTCTATCTTGATTCACACACTGACTTCGCAAGTACTTGACTGTGCCCAGAAATCTTTCATCATTGAATTAAAATTTAAGTAGTCCGGCACCAAAGCACAGTGAGTTGCTTGCAAGTCACCGTGGTGATATTAGGTCAGAGGGATACTTATACCCATATCCTTTGCGAGCTACTCTTGACAGTAAAGTACTCAGCAATTGGTCATGTTCAGTAAGATGTACTTCTATGTCTTACTTGCATACCATATCAGTATCTCCATACTCCTTGGTTAAGAAGACAATCAACGTACATAGCACACAACGACCTATATTTGACATAGCTATCATCCTAATAATAGTATATCATTTGGTCGTGAACTTAAAATTTAAGAACTAAACGATATATCCTCTTATATCAAATCAAATAGTCCTAAGGACTTCATCACATAATAGGAGTTCAAAATAAGATATACACAGTGATGAAAAAATTAATAATATTTATTAATTAATAATTTATATATAATTATAATAATAAGTTTAACCATCAATAGGCTGATGATTAGCTTTGGGACATAATTTCCAACATAAATCTCCTAAACCTACCATCGATAAGACTTGGGGTCGACCTCAATCATCGACGGTTGGCCTGAGATTACCATCCCGATCGCCTGTGAGCCGGTGATGAGCGATTCTTCTTGATGGGATATTGACCGAGGAGGAGCCTAAAACTGGCACTCTTCTCTTTCAAATCCCAGTTGATGACTGTCAGAAGAGCTTAATCAACAGACTGCCGACTACACCGAGGACGATAGACCCTTTAAGCTGCTGTGAGAGAGAGCAAAATTACCGATTTTATCAAGATCTGACAGTTCTTTCCTCTCCTCCCTCCTGTTCTATATCTTTTTTAAAAAAAATTTGGTGGTTGCCGACGGCTTGGCGTGGGTGGTATCGGCAGGACAAAGGTCCGGCCATCTTTATCCGATAAGGCTGCGGGCGTATTCATGAAAGCCCGGATGGGAGGATGAGAGGAGTCGACGGTTGGCCCTATAATCTTTCTTCTTTTTTGTTCCCAATTAGGCATTTTAGAGCACGTCAATGATATAGCGGTAGCCCAACTCCAAGAAGTACCAATGGACCACCCGGGGCTCGTACTCCTCTTCTCCCACACCCATCGATCGGAGGAGCTCCATCATGACCTATGCATCGCACGATTCCTCCTTCGCCTCCTCTCTCCGACTGTCATCGCCCTCTCCCTCCATCGTCTCTCTCTTGCTCACTCTTTCTTCCTAAAGCTGCTCCTTTCCTCTTCCCTCCCTCCTTTCTCCCATGAGGAGGGTCGAGCTTATTTGATCATCGCGTCATGCAACACAATGTATGATGTATTACAAGCCTGTGCTCCCATATTTCCAGATGATATGTGGCATATTAAGAGATTAACCCATGGTCTGATATGTCAACACAGAATATCACCTCTAATAGATATGTATTGCTTTACTATTATTATATAGATACCATTAAATGACAACTAATATAATAATGCATTTTGAGAGAAATTTTTCTAAGTTTGTTTCATTGTCTAAGGGTTTATTATATTTGCCAACAAATTTTGAGTTCTTTGTGCTGTCTAAGACTATAAATAATCCCAGATGCTCACAAGCAACTTAGATTGGCTCACTAATATCTCATTTGGGCTCTACTAAATTCAAATATGAGTTTAGGTCAAATAGGTTTTGGATGAATACAAGTGCAAAGGTAATGAAAAAGCTTCGCTTAGCTTGATATTAATTCAACTTATACTCCCCTTTACAACACCTTTTTATTTATTTGGACTCATGGTCATCAAGTTAAGATTGGTTTTGATGGCTCTCATTTTAGATACTTTAATGGACCTCTTTCGAATCATCTTGGTAGGTGATACTTTTTTTCTTAATTTCCATGCTGGAATTGAGAGCAGCATGAGAAATTAACATAGTGTTAGCATTACAAACATGCTATTAAGAAATGTTGCATCAATTTTTGGTTTCTATCTCATAAATCCGCTTTATTTCTATCTTGTACATTGTCTCTATCCATTTAGCAAATATTATTAAATTAAGTATATTTTATTTTACCAAAAAGAGTATATATTTTATCAAAAAGGGATACGAACCTGTCATTGAAGACAGGTTATAAGTTGCAAATCCTTCGTACTTCATCAAAGATAGACTTAGGAGTAATAGATCAGAGTACATGGCAATTTGCATGATAATAGTAGAGGTATTATTTTCACCTCCAGAATGGACTTCTACTTGGACTTTTGATTGTCATCTGAAGCCTCTTAATTAAGTTTATAACAATATATTGGACATACCATATAAACACACTAAAGAATTAACTCCTTTCTTATTAAATATATATTATGCAATTAAATAAAATGATAACAATGGTTCATGCACCATGGTAATTAATTAAATCACTAATTTAGATAGATAATGTCAATTTTGTACTCTTTCATGATGATTTTATCCACCTCCTTTTGATCTTTGATTGTCTAATCTACTCTGTTTCATAGAATCTTCTTAAACAAATGAATATTTTCAAGTGCTATGTCACACATCATCTTTATAAAATAGAAACCAAGAAAAAATGATCAAGAGGGCAATTCACTATCACAGTTTTTATTCATATATTGGTTTTAAATTGAGATGTTATTACACTAGATAAATAGTATATATAACAAAATAAATCATATGGTAAATAAGAAGACAAAAGGTTGATCAATGTTTGATAGGCCATTTAAGGTGAAATTCCACTATTGATTTAAGCAAAAAAAAATAAGTAAAAAAAATTATATTATATAAATTGCCAAGGACAAAAGATGGATGAATATTGAAAGGTTATTAAAGATGAATAATATTCGCTAATTTTCAAACTTAAAAATGAGAGCATACGTTCTTGATTCGTTTCTATTGTGGTATAGGTGAGGACATCTTTAATTCTACATTAGTTATGAGTTAAAAGAGAGTATAACTTATATAGATTGAAACCTTCTCTTCCACGTGAGGTATCTTTTAAAGAACAAAATTGTGAGACCTCATGCGATACCATCAGAGGTCAAAGCAGACAATACCTCACGTATGCAGGTGCGGAGGTATAAACCAACCATCCGAGCTATCCGACCCCTTTATCCATGATCGCAATATTGGCACTATCTATGGGAATGCCTTCTGCCCCCATATATACTCCATCTTGACTGGATGGCTATGTTGTGGTATAGGTGGGGGTATCTTTAGTCAACTTTCTCTCCCATGTGAGGTATCTTTTAAAGAACAAAATTGTGAGGCCCCATACGATAGCGCCAGAGGCCAAAGTGGACAATACATTACTTATGTAGACATAGAGGTATAAGCCAACCATCTGAGCTCTTCGACCTCTTGTCCCATGACTGCAACAGTTTCTATTGAAAAGTGAGCCATTTTTCTGATCAGAATGGATTGACCTTCGGATGAGGAGGTGACTTGCCACTTCTATATGTATCGATAACTTTCCTAATGAAAGAAGAGTGCAGAGGACAGAAGGCTCTAGAATGGCCTCAATTTAGAGAGAGAGAGTCAAATCGATGATCTCGAATGACAAACAACCTCGAGCTCGTACGTCAACCAACTAGATATCGACAAACCTCAATATAGAGATCTGGATCTTCTCCAAACAAAGTATAGTGCCGCATTGAAAAGCTAGTTCGATTAATAGTATACAACTAATCACTGGTCTCGATAAGTGACGATGACTGATCTACTCGATAGACAAACTGAGGTGGAATACATATATCCAAAAATCTTGGATCCATTTCTCACAATTATGCACACGTGGGCTCAACTACCGCAATCCTTACTGATAATGTACATAATTCTAATCTGCACCAAACGTGCATAACTAGTGTGCCATTATCTCTAATGGGCATAGATTTTTTGGAGCCATTATCGAGTTTAGTGGTAACAGGCAACTACTCCCCTTCTATGTAAAAGGGATCAAAGGAAACCCTTAGGGAAGTAATTCTTTTTTCTAAAAAGAGAGTCTAAACTTTGCCACTCTTTCTCCCATTCGATTGTTTGTCGAAGCTCTGGCTAATTTGAACATCAGAGGACCCCCATCAAAAATCTTCGGTGAGTGGACTTCTTTGCAGGTTTTTATAAAGAAGGAGCTCTTTGGTGAATATCTTCTCCATATCGTTAGTTGATCGATTTCTATCTCAGTAGACTACTGAGCTTGACCATCTCAAAATCCAAAGACTTTCAGTGACAGATTGATGCTAGAAAGAGGGTTGCTTCCTCATAAAGCATGACAAAGGCAAAAAAGAAGAGAGATGGCGAGAACTAGGATTGCATCCAACACATCATGACATCAATCTTTCCAGTAGCAAACAAACCATTCTGCCACCAGAAGTGGGACCGTCTCAATCAATAGTAATGGCAGACCCACAATAGTTCAATACTTTGGTGCAATAGATCCAGAATCTGACTGCCACAGTATAAAGCCTTCAAAAGATGGAGAAACAACAGCAATAGCACCGAGAACCTACCCCTCTATTGACACCCTCGCAATAGAATAAGGCAAATTATCTCTGAACTAGGAGGGCCCATATTGAATCTCGAAAGATATTTAAGTAGGAGCTTACAAGCTTAAAGAAATTGATGGCACAACTATTTCTTGGATTTGAAATGCTGAGGATCTGAGAATGTATTACCAGTAAACTTTCAAGTTTGTACTATTGAAATATCAATAAAACATATCATTCTTATCAATCTCTTTCAGAAAAGACTAAACTTTCAAGTAATGGAGATCAAGATTTGACTAATTTCCTAGAGACACTGGCTCTAGCTAGGATCCTTAAATAAATACTTATCTACTAAATGCTCATCTACTATATGGAGACACTTGGGTTTCAGCTTGGACCTCCTTGACTTGGTCGGTGGATTGACCTCTTGGAGATATTCTGACTTCGACTAGGATCTCCAAACATGTGCTCGGTGAAGACCGACCATGAGGAGATACCCTAACCCAAATTGAGACCTCTAAATTCAAGATCAGAAGTAGTCAATCTTGAAGGACTTTGGCCTCGACCAAAATTGACTTTGAATAACCGACGACAACTACAAAATGACTTGTGACTATAAAAAGTTCTAGCTTTACTAGTAGATCCCGACAAGAACTACTTCAACTAGTGAGAAGCTCCTAAATCAAGATGAATTTGGGCTTTGATATCCGAATCTAAATCTACTTTGATTACGATATGAACTCAAGATTCAAATTCTACTACGACCTCAAGGACTTAAAGCAAAAGGCACAAAGACATGCAAATAAGAAACAAAGTGAAGTGAAAGTGAAATTCATTTCATTAAGTCTAAAACTTCAATAACAACTATTTTAGCTATAAAAAATTCAATTACAAAAAAAAAAGAAAGCAAAACATTCTAAAGAATCTCCTCGATAGAGGGCTCAGCCTTGACTTTAGCTCTGGCTTCAGAGGTAGGCTCGAGCATGACTTTGGCTGTAGTATCAGCAGTGAGGACCTTAGGCATAGCTCCAAAAGATGTGCCAACATTTGTGCTATCTTCATCGGCCCTAGAAGAGGTGCCAACATTTGCACCTTCTTCCTCCGCTCCAAAAGTGGTGCCAACATTGCACCATCTTCCTTAGCCTCATCCTCGCTCTCCTCGGGGTTCAGACAACTTACATCAACTTTAAAGAAGAGTCGAGCTACATGTGCCTTATAGAGGTCGAAGCCCATGATGAGGTTGACGCTGAACTTTTGGCGATCTTTGCTCCAAAAGCTTTAGAGGCCTTATATTCTTTGTTAGATGTATGTCCTAGAAGTCAATTGTTGGCTGACATATTTATGATTGTAGGATCTATATTTACTTATAAAATTTATTATTAATAAAAATAATTTTATTTCAATCATGTGTATGTGTCTATGATTTGTCCTAAAAATTAATAAAGATAATTTTGTATATTCTCAAGATGTTAAGAATTTGAGACATATATTATTAGTAGTTAGTTTCTAAATACTTCTGATTGTAGAATTATCATGAAAGATAGTGATCAATCTATTTAGGATCGGTGCACAGATTATCTCTCTTTCGAACAGATGAGTTTCGAGTCTACAGTGTAGAAACATTGAGGTAAGAGTATAGGTGGTTGTTAGAGAATAACTTGCATCGAGCATGACCAACATGATAAATCACTTGGATATTTACTAACTCATCAGTAATTTTCTTGATGCTGCAATGGTGTGAGTGGTCTTTTGACCTACGGTGCATTGACTATTTACAGTGAGGCTACTGAATTTGACTGTACGTTTACTTGATTCCTAACCATTCAGATCCTTACTGTATGTATTGACTTCAATAGATTTAGATTCACTGTTTGGAGTAGGATGCACCTAGATGGAATCTATCAATCTTGATAGAAAATGAGTAGTCCTATGCGATTCGTAAGACTAAGTTCAGAAAGTGTTCGACCGAAGCAAGTATGAATACTGAAAAAAAATTCAAGAGATTCACATATAAACTCGAGTTGAGCCAATCTAGTATTTGACTGATGATGGAGTTTGACGAGTTCTCCATGACTTTCGTTGAGTCGAGATTCACGATAAAAAGACTGTATCATACGATAACTACATTTAGAGGTTTAGATTTTTTTATTTTGCTGAATTGTCACTACAAACTGCTAGGCATCATTAGTGAATTGTGAGAATTCACTAGGATTGTTTACAGATCAACGATCTTTGTTGGGTTAAGCTGAAATTATTCTAATCTATCGAAAGAAGTTTCGATGATACTGTGATAGAGATCACAGTATGTCTCACTATCAGATAGAATAGAACCTGAGGGGTCACACAAAAAAAAGCTTGACTCGATCAACGATTTGGATCAAAGTCAAATTATCAATTAGATTGATGATTTAAATTAATTTGTAAGTGTTACAGATTTAGTAACTGCTAATTGTTAGCAGAGGATCTTAATTACAAATATTATAATTTAATTAGGATCGATTAAATTATGGATCAAATCTTAATTAATTTAAATTAAATTAAATTTAATTATATTTGATTTAATTTAATACTAATTAGATTTAATTATCTAAATTAGATTTAAATTTAATTTTAATTAGATCAGATTTGACAGTCTTTCGAATTTGATTTGAATCGGGCTCGAATTAGGTTCGATTTGAACCCAATTGAACATAATCTCCTGAGCTTCTCTCTCCACTTGGTCGATCAAAAGAGGAATGGGGCGATGGTTTTTCTCGTGCAATCTTTTCTTTGCATGCATGGATTGTTGCGCCGACCTTTTTGATTGGTTAGGACTCTATATGATAATTTTTATCCTAACTAAATTTAGTTTGAATTTAAAGTTAGTTATGGATTAATTCTTATTATATTTTGGTATGGAAAAGGAGAGGATTTTGTGCGATAAATAAAAGGAGGTTGAGGTCGTGCGATAATTTTTCTTATATAGAAGTGTGCGCTGACTCCTTCCTGTCGCCATTCCTTCTTCACGCCTCCCTTCCTCCTTGTTCCGTCTCGACACTCCACTCCTTCTAGATTTGATTTGAGAGAAAGCCTTTAGAGAGAGAAAAAAAATCAAGAAAGAGTTCTTGATTCTTCTTGGTGATTGGGATCAATCCTTAGGATCTAATAATAGGGTTGCTTCAACTAATATAAAGAAAAAGATCCTGATCCAAGCCGAGGAACGAAGCATGCAAGGAAGATAGCACTCTGGAGGCTTCAGAGTTTTGATTGGAATATCTTCGTATGGATACCAGCAGAGGTCGGACACTTGCGCGGCTATGATAGGAACCCTACACATCTGTAGGATCTGATCCGAGGAAGAGCAGCGAAAAGCGATCAGATATATTTTTTTCTTCTTGTTCTTAATTTCAAATCTGTTTATAAATTTATTTATACATGTTAGACGATCCTAGATGATTGTGATTTAATATCAGCATGTTTAGATTATATAAAAATATTTTTATGTTCTACTTCCGTTGTAGTTAACGTAACTAGATTAATCTTGCATACGAATAACTTTGCAAATTAACATTCCTCTATAGCCTAAAATTTGGCCTTAGTGACAGCGGTCGACTTCTTAGCAACACCCTTTCCTTAGCTACCTTTCAAGTTGCTTTGCTAGCCTTCAACTCTTTCTCTAGCTCGGTAACTTTCTACCACTGGATATCGATTGTGGCCCTCTCAAAAGGCAACCTCTCCCTCGAGAATCCCCATCTTGTTAAGGGCTTGCTAAAGCTTGAAGTGGGCTTAAGATGATTCTTCAGCTGCCTTCCTTGCTTTCTCCTTTGTAGCCCGATCCCAAGACTTAGCGGCATGGGTCTCATTCTCCAGCTCCTACCTCAATTTGCGGAAGTCAAGGACTCCCTTGCTAAGAGGCAAAGTCATGAAGAAGCTGCAAGGAAAGAGAAGACAAAAATGTTAAGTCAAGAATATTAGAATGGATCCAAAATGTTGCAAAGGAAGACTTACCAAAATGAGCCTTGTATAGTCTGAGTTTACACCTTGTCAATGTGGTGAGCCTTGCTTGCCGACCAATTGGTCGATAGAAGAACTATATGCATAAGCTCTTGGATGAGCTAATCATCGTAGAATCTAAAGTCAGATATTTGGACTACCTTCAATAAAATGACGAGCTCCTCCTCAATCACAGATGAGAAGGGGCTGGCTTCGGCTCTTATAGTTGAAGAATTTGGAACAAAAGGAGATGGCACGGCCCTTGGTGCTGGAGCTGGCATCGATAGAGAAGGGCCTTAGTGTATGGTCGGATTTTGGGCCCAGCTTGACTCGGGAGAGGTCGATCGAACCGACCTCAAGGGCACTATGGCGATGATCTTGGGCTTATCATCAATCTTGACTAGCTCATTGCTGGAGGATCCTAAGGTCATCATTAGCATCGATGAGGATGATAGAGCAGCTATCCTTTGCTTCTTCTTTGAGGAAGAGGGTTCCCCGTTAAAATAGCTCAATCTCTTCTTTAGAGATGGATCTCAAAGACTCCAAATTCAGCCTCATCGCTGCAACACCGAATATAAGAATTAGTTTCAAATAAAATGTACATGCACAAGTTAAGAAGATTGGCCATATCCTAAGGATACATCAAGCTTATTTCAGCATTGTATAGAGCCTGGTTAGTCATGAGCTCTTTCTGTGACGGCATGTTGATGTCATATAGGATATAGAAGTGCTCCTTGTCCTCAAGGAGTGGCTCAACTCATTTGTTCGGAAAAACTCGAGGATGACTCCAACCATAATTAAAGCCTCATGAGAAATCAGAAGAAATAAAAAGAAATATCTTTTTTAGCTATGGAATGAAAAAGACAGTCCTTTGATGAACTAGCAGCCTCCTTAGGGACAGAAGCTCCATCAACCCTGATTATGAGGGTGCCTTTTTAGAGTAAAAAGGGCTCAAAAGAGTGAGCACCTTGACTAGATCTGAAGAAGATCGCACAGCAAAATGAAGATGACAATCATCCAAATACTATTCAGATTAACTTGGGCAGGAACTATATAGTAGAAGTCGAAGAGGTTGGTTATGAAGGAGTGAAGAGGAAATAAAGTTCAGCTCGGAGAGACTCCTTATAAACTTTGAGATAGCCCTTGGGAGCATTTATAACTTGGTCATTCCGACCAGGCAGCTCCAGTCAAAATTGATTTGAGATACAGTATTGAGCCTCAATCCTTTCCATGTCGAACTCCATGAGGATGGATTGCTCACTAGTTGGCCTAGCTCGGGACTATCTGAGCAGTTAGAACTAGGATACTTGAATTGAGTCGAGGAGCCTGAAGCGGTAGTAGCTTGAAGTATCACTTTGGACCCAATTTGAGGAGGAGCCGATCGAGAATCTCGACTGACCCGAGGACCTTCACCTTGACTTTTACTATCGTTAGAAGCCATACAGATTGAAAGAAGGATAAAAACCAAGAAAATGCCAAAGAAATTGAAACTAAGATAAAAAATCGATAAGAAAATTGAGGGAAAAATCCCTAAAAACCTATGAAAAAATATAATAAAAAAAAGAAGAAAAGATGACTGGGAGCTTTAAAGAAGACTCAGAGTTGATCACTGGAATACCAATGATGATACAAACAAGTAGCAGAGTTTCTTTTCGACAGCAACAAACTCTCTTTAATGGTAGTAGACTAAAAATAGAAGAAAAGGAGAAGACCTCCTTATTCATATTATCATCAACAGCTCAGACTGCAGTGACGGTTCAATACACCAAACTGAGATCTCAACATGTGTCAACTGCTGAGCTAGTATAGTAATCCGTATTGATTATGGAGACATGGTTTCACCATGTATCCACTACTTATAAGCTATACTAATATATGAGAGATCCTCGGATTGAATAATTTTAAATGATTTTGGTGCATTGCCTTAATTTCCATGCCCTTATAATCACAATGTTTCAATCGAAGAGTCATCATAAATTTCAAATCTTGAACCTTCCACATAGCGCAAGCACAAGAGTACGGCATCAATCTGAAGATATTTCACCTTAAAAATTTGATGATAGAAAATGGCTCCTTCGACTAACTACTTTCATCACTCGAAGTCGGTGACTCACTTTAGACTTGAGAGTGGGGGATAAGTATTGGAGAGCGAGCTATTTTTCTGATCAGAATGGAAGATGAGATGACTCGCCACTTCTATATATATTGATAACCTTCCTGACGAAGGAAGAGCAGAGAGGGCAAAAGACCACAAAGTGGCCTAGATTTAAGTAATCGGATCCACGATCTTGAATGGAGAACCACCTCAAGCTCGTATGTCAACCAATCAAATCACCAACGAACCTCGATATGGAGATTTGGACTCTCTTCCGAAAAAAATATATTACTGCATTGAAGAGCTGGCTTGATCAATAGTATACAATTGACTGGTATCGGTAAGCAACGACCACTGATATGCTTGGTAGACAACTGAGGCAGAATATATATATCTAAAATTTTTGAAGCTGTTTTCCCTAATTATGTGCATGTGGGCTCAACCATCATACATAATCCTTGTTGATAATGTGTGTAATTCTCATCCGCACTAGATGCACATAACCGGCACCCTATTATCTTTAATGGGTGCAGATGTTTTAGAGCTGTTACTGAGCTCAGTGGCAACGGGAAGCTGCTCCCTCTCTACATAAAAGGGAGTAAAAGGGACCCTGAGGTAAGTAATTCCTTCTCCTAAAAAGAGAGTTTAAACTCTGCTACTCTTTCTCCCATTCGACTATTTGCTAAAGCTTCCGACTAACTTGAACTTCAAAGGGTCTCCCATCGAAAAATCTTCAGTGATGGGACTTCTTTGCAAGTTCTTATGAAGAAGGAGCTCTCTAGTAAAAATTTTCTCCCAGTTGGTAGCTGATTGACTTCCACCTCGGTAGGCCACCGAGCCTAACCACCTCAAGACCTAGAGATTTTCGACAACAATTCCTTTAGTAATGTTTGTTTATCGATACTTTCCGTTATGCTAACCTTTTTGCTTTTAAAGAAGACTTTAGTAGCACTTATCTTCTCATCATCATCTAGCTTATAACTTGATTCATTACTCTCTAAAGTCTAAAACATCGTACCTACTATTAAAATTTGATAGCCGGAAGGAATTTGATCGTCCAAACCTATCTTAATAATTCATTAGTCAATTATTAGAGGGCAATAAAGACATATTTAAGGAACAAAAAGCTCGATCTCCATTATTGAAATTCTCAATAAAGTGGATGCTTGATTATATTTAAAAGTTGTAAATTATAATCCACTATATAATTATCCAAATACAATCTTCCACTTTCCTATTACATTATCGAGCCTAAAATATGTAGATTTTCTTTTTTTTTCCCATAGTTTTATTCTTTGGGTCTTCACTTTTTTTCTTTTGGATTTTACTATAATTTTTTGTGCTCTTTTTCTTTATTGCTTAAAATCTTATTTACTCATAGTTTTCTTGAAGTACAATTCATTTATAGTTAGAAAAAAATTTGTTTATATTTAAATTTTATTATTTGGGTTTTACAATTTTATCAAGATTTCTTCTTCTAGATACTCTATAAATAGCTGCAAGTTTACAACTTATTTCTTCTTCTAGATTTCCTACAAGTAATTGATGGTGGATGAAGAGTAACAAATAAAATAAGGGGAGGAAAGGTGACATCCGGTCTATCCCTAATCTTTTTTGGCTTTGGCATATCTAAATGGCCTGTCCTCTCCAACTCTAATAAATCCTAACTATGATTTGGTTAAAATAACAAGCATGAGGATTTTAATGCACAGTGGAGCATATTTAGGGATTAATATATAAATTGATATAAAGAAATTAACAGAATAATAAGATATATTTTATAGATTTATTTGCAAAAACATTTTTAATATATAATACACTGAAATAAAAATAGTGGAATAGACACAAAATTTTGAAAGATTGCAGGGACTGGTGGAAGGCTTTATACACACAAAGTAACAGACGATAGGAATTAATACATAAATTTAGATTGTTTACTATTTAAATATCGCAAAAATGTTGGGACTTTCGTGAAAACTATATGATATGATCTAAGGATGCAGGGACTAATATGCAAAAATATTGTGGCGCAGGGAATAGAGGAATCAGATGGACTTGTACGCACAAAGTAGACAAGAGAATTAATATTTAAAATTAAAAACTTCGGGATTTGAACCCGACGTGAATCGAACACGCAACCTTCTGATCTGGAGTCAGACGCGCTACCATTGCGCCACGGATCCAAGTTGATAACGAAGGCTAAACCCAAACCTATGGTCTCTAACGCTAGCGGTATCAAAGCAACTGCCTTACCGTGCTATGCATGAAACTGATGAGCAGTAGAATTTCGGGATCCATGAGTATTTTGGTGTAAATTAAACCTTGTCCAAAGCATCAATAAATTATTTAATCTGATATTATCTCCTGCAAGAGTCCCTGACTACTGGTTTGATATATTGCATAGATGAGATGTCACTATCTTTCACATGAAGGGGTAAAAGATAAATTGCATACGTGAGATACACAGTGAGGTTCGATTGCACATGATTTTTTGTTTGGTAAAGGATTACATATGATTGTAATGAAGTTCCTAACACATTCCTGAGCAATTCGAGTTATGAGCAAGTAGAGTTAAAGAGGGATATGTCTAGAACGTGACATTTAGGACAATCAGTGCATCAATTTATGTGGACCACAGCTCTGATCTTCTATTGCTGTTGTGCTCTTTTAAGTAATTTTTTCCAATATTTAAATGTATGCACAAATTTTTCCTCCAAAAGGGTCTCCACTTTCCACCACTTAGAAAGCAAAATGTTTTTTAATCGACTTGCAAGTGTTTTGGATGTGATCTTTCGGTTTTGCGCATTATTATTCGTTATAATATCTATTACAATGGATTTATAAGTATTATTTAATATTAACTGATTCTAAACGTGATCATTTAAGGAATAACTTCGTCATTAAAAGTCCAAATATCAAGTCCGGGTCGAAACTCGGGACCGTGGGTGTCGGATCCGGTTTCAATGGGCTAAACTTAGCCGCTCCGCCTTATAAAGGGAAGGCGACGCTAAAAAAGAAGCGCAATCCCCAGCGCATTAAAAAAATCCGAGTCCGAGAAGCTCCGAGCCTCCGACTGTTGGGGAGGCGGAGAAGATCGCTTCCTAAAGCCTGAAGACCAGAGAGAGCGAGGGAGGGAGAGAGAGTGGAGGAAAGAGAGCGGTGGATGGGAGGGGAGGGAGACATGGAAGAGAAAACGAGGAATCAGATGATGCAGAACCTCTTCGGCGATCAATCGGAAGAGGAGGAGGAGGCGGAGGAGGTCGATTCCGAGCGTGAGGCCGCCGCTGACCACTCCGATTACCCCTCGGTATGAACTGCACTCGTATTGATCTGGATTTCTTTGGGTTTTCTCCGATTTCTTGAAGTTTTGGGACTCCAATTTGGGTATTTGATCCGGAAGAATGCGACCGATCTTCCTCATGTCCGTCAAAAGATCTTATTTTTGTATCTGAGCTAGGGTTTTAGGAAATAGAATGAATCGTGCTGTTAATTCTTGCAGCGATGAGTTAGCATTTATATTTGTTTTGTTGCTGATGTCAGTCACCTAGATATGGATCTCTTGAACCTCTGTTTAAATCTTTAAATGAAAATGGAAGGTGATTTTGTTGTTGTTGTGCAGAAGATAATTTTTTTACGCATTATCTGATGCAGGACAGCACAAGATTTGCACAGTTTAGCTAGGTTTATTCTTTAAAACTAATGGAAACTAGTTTTGTTGTTCTTGTGCGTGAAAGTTCCAATTTTTAGGCATTTTCTGAAGCAGAACAGAAGAAAAGATGCAAAATGTAGGCTAGTCTTTTTTTTTAATTGATCGAAAATAGTTTTGCTGTGATTGTGCGTGAAAGTTACAACCTTAAGGCATTATCTGAAGCAGAACAGCAGAAATGTTGCAGCGTCTAGGGCTAGTAGATCTTAAGGCATTATCTGAAGCAGAACAGCAGAAATGTTGCAACATCTAGGCGTAGTAGTTTTTTTT
>KE504662.1:280728-300403 GCA_000441515.1 Elaeis oleifera
TTTTGTGAATTGGGCTTTGGTGGGCTGATTCTGGGCCCAATTGGTCGGGCTTGGGTCGGGCCATCACAAATACAATACAAAGTTGGGTGTGTTTGCAAGACAGTTAGATGAAATACAGATTGAGGAAAGACAGAGATATAAAGCTTTACAAATTGAAGCTGCAAGGAGGCATGAAATTATGATGCAAGAACAAAATCGCAGGCATGAGCAGTTGCGGAAGCTAATTTCGCCACAGCCATCAGTTTCTCAACCCACTCCTTCATTCACTGCAAACAACAATCCATCAGCCCCAAGAAATGGAAGAACAAACAGTTCGGAGCTACCTGGCTATAGCTCATCAGCAGTAGCAGCTGAAATTAGAGGTAAAGGAATACTACCCACACCTTATTAACTATTGGATAGGATGGGTGATATTCAAAACAGGACCCCACTTCACCTATCTTATCCAAAGTTGGAATTCCCTACCTTTAATGGTGAAGAACCCAGAGAATGGAGCAGTAAGAGTGAACAATATTTTAAAATATATCAGATTCTAGTGGTTCAGTGGGTGGAAATTGCTACAATGCATTTCATGAGAAAGGTACACAGATGAAAGGAAGGGTACTTAATTGATAAACTAAATTTGAGTTGAGAAGAATTGGTGGAAGCAGTGAACAGAAGATTTGACAGTAGAAATATGAAACAATTGATTAGAGAATTTAATAAATTGGTGTAGAGAAATACCGTGGAGAAGTATCAAGAAAAGTTTGAGGATATGAGAGCTAGGATGATACAATATAATCCAGCATTAACTGAAAGGTATTTTATAGAAAGCTATATCAATGGGTTGAAGGAAGAATTGATACCCTATATTGATTTATCTCATCCTACAACTTTAGAAGAGGTGTACGAACAAGTTAAGCTACATGAACAGGCTTTGTTAATGATGTGGAAAAGGAACAAAATAATTTACAAAACACCCACAACTAAGACAGCAAAATATTTTCACACTAAACCAGCAGTACAGAAGGAAAACACAAAATCTCAAACCTTCAGAAATCAGAAGTTATTTCAGAAGGACAACAAACAATAGTGGGAACAAAGAAGAGCGACTGGCCTGTGCTTCAAATGTGGAGAAAAATATCATCCGGGACATCAGTGTTCACTGAAGATGAATCAATCTGTTAATGCCACAATAGAAGCTGATGAAGTATTTGATGAACAGCTATTGCAGGAAGAGGAGGAAGAAGAGATAGAGGAAGAGACCATGACAGAAGAAGAAAAAGATAAAGACATAGAAACAGCTGTATATACCTTAATGGGATAAAACCAAAATGAAATTATTAAGATTCAAGGAGAAGCTAGTCATAAAACTCTAGTCATTCTAATTGACATAGAAAGTACTTACAGCTTTATTGATTACGAAGTGGCTAAAGAAGTGAAGGCTACAATTACTGCAGCAAACCCATTAGCGGTAACAGTGGTAAATGGACACAAAGTGTTAAGTAAGCTCAAATGTGTCAATTTTAAATGGACTATGCAGGGAGAACAGTATCAGGCAGATTTAAGGGTGATTAGATTAGATGGATCTAGCATAATTCTGAGAATTGATTGGCTAAGAACCTATGGCAAAGTAACCTTCGATTATTTGGATAATGCTGTTACTTTATTAAGGAAGAAATAGATGACATTGAAAGGTATTACAGAATGATCTAAATTAAAACTACTAAGGCCAAACTTCAAATAATCACTGCTACACAGTGGTACAAGTCTGGACTTAAAAGAAACTGTTGTGCAGTTGGGCAACTGAAAAATTTTGATGAAAAAGAACAGAGGCAGAGATACTTGATTCAGTCAATAAAGTATTAAAATAGTACATTGATATGTTCCAAGAGCCTAAAGAATTGCCAACCAGTAGGCTACAAGATCACAGAATACCTTTATTATCGGGCACTAATCCAGTTAATATCAGACCATACAGATATACATATGAACAAAAAAATGAGATTGAAAGACAAATACAGGAAATGCTTAAAACTACCATTATTCAACCTAGTACCAGTCCATATGCTTCACCTGTATTATTGGTAAAGAAAAAGATAATAGCTAGAGATTTTGTGTGAATTATAGGCAACTCAATAAGGCAACAGTGAAGGATAAATATCCTATACCCTTAATTAATGATCTTTTGGATGAACTTAAAGGATCTCAATATTTCTCTAAAATAGATTTGAGATCAGGTTACCATCAAATCAGAATGAACCCAGAAGATGTATATAAGACAGCTTTTAAAACTCACATGGACCACTATGAATTTTTAGTGATGCCCTTCGGATTAACTAATGCACCAGCCATATTTCAAGCTACCATGAATGAGGTGTTCTCTCCTTATCTTAGAAAGTTTGTGCTAGTATTTTTTGATGATATTCTGGTATACAGCAAAATCTTAGAGGAGCATGTGGAACATCTCATTGAAGTATTGACTATATTAAGAAAGAATCAGTTATATGCAAAAAGATTTAAATACTTTTTTGGGAAGCAACAAGTGGAATATCTGGGACATATAATTTCCAAAGAAGGTGTAGCAACTGATCCTGAGAAGGTGATAGCTATTCAAAGGTGGCCTAAACCATCTACATTGAAGGATTTGAGAGGATTTTTGGGGCTCACAAGATACTATAGGAGGTTTATAAAAGGATATAGATCTATTAGCAAATCTTTAACAGAGCTACTTAAAAAAGATAATTTTTATTGGGATGAAACCACACAAAAGGCATTTGAGAAGTTAAAAGAGGTAATATCTACAGCACCAGTTCTAGCTATGCCGAATTATTCCTTATCTTTCACTTTGGAGGTAGATGCCAGTGGATATGGAATTGGAGCAGTCCTCACACAACAAGGAAGACCTGTAGCTTACCTCAGTAAAGGACTAAGTGAAAGAAACAGAGCACTTTCTACCTATGAAAAAGAATTCCTAGCTATTTTGCTGGCTGTAGAAAAATGGAAGCACTACATTAGTTTTTGACCCTTCGTCATTAAAACAGATCACCAAATTTAAATACTTATTAAAACAGAAAGTAACTACTACAGCACAGCAAAAAGGTATGATGAAGCTTATGGGGTTGAATTATGTGATACAATATAAGAAGGGGAAAAAAATTTGGCTGCAGATGCATTATCGAGATGGAGAATTGAAGAAGAAAGGGTGCAAGCTATTACAGCAGTGGTACCTACATGAAGTTTGAAAATAGCTAACAGTTATGAAGGGGATCAACGGACTCAGCAAATTATAGTAGAAGTACTCATGGAACCAGAATCACATATTGAATACATTTATAAACAAGGAGTGCTTAAGTACAAAGGGAGAATTTACATTGGAAAAATAGGAGAGTTGAGACAGAAGCTCCTAGAACTTATGCATGCTTCAGCTTTAGGAGGGCACTCAGGAATGAACTATACTTATAAGAGAATTAAGTAATTATTTTATTGGCCAGGAATGAAACAGCAAGTGGAGAAACTAGTAAAAGAATGTGAAATTTGTATTAAAAATAAAATTGATAGAACTCCATATGCAGGGCTACTATAACCTCTGCAAATTCCCACCCAAGCCTGGAAAGAAATCAGTATGGATTTCATTGAGTTATTACTAAAATCAGAAGGTAAAGATACTATATTAGTAGTGGTGGATCGGTTAACTAAATATTCACATTTTATTCCTTTGACTCATCCCTATACAACACAGAATGTAGCAAGATCATTCTTAGACACAGTATACAAGTTACATGGGATGCCACAAAGTATTATATCAAACAAAGATAAGATCTTCACCAGTCAGGTATGATAAGATTTATTCAAATTAATGGGGATCAAACTACATCTGAGCACTGCCTATCACCCACAAACTGATGGACAAACAGAGAGAGTAAATCGATGCTTAGAAACATATTTAAGATGCATATGCTTTTATAGTCCGCACAGATGGCTTAAGTAGCTATCCCTGACTGAGTGGTGGTATAATACCAACTATCACTCCTCCTTAGGGATGACATCTTATCAAGTTCTGTATGGACATCCACCTCTTATGTATCCGATAGTCAACATGGACATGCAACAGTAAGGTACAGTGGCAGATTGGAACAGAGAAAGAATTAAGATGATGCAGATCTTAAGAGACAGACTTAAAGAAGCACAAAACCGCATGAAACAGAATGCAGATAAGAGAAGAATGGACAAAAAATATCAAGTAGGGGAAATGGTATATCTTGAACTCCAACCCTACCGACAGACTACAGTAGCCATGCGCAGAAATTTAAAACTTACCTCACAGTATTATGGACCATTCAAAATACTAAAAAAATTGGTCCTGTGGCTTATGAGCTTAATCTGCCCGAGGGATTTAAAAACACCCGTATTCATGTATCTCTACTCAAATGGGAATTCAGAAATCCGAGCAAACAACACCAACAGTACCCCTCACAGGAGAAGAAGGATAACTGTTAGCCCAATCAGAAAAATTTTAGACAAAAGATGGTCTGCAAGGGAATAGAGCAGTTACCAAAGTACTGATCAAATGGAGCAACCTCGACGAAGAAGAAGCTACATAGAAAGACTACTGGTCACTCAAAAACCAGTTCCCTCAGTTTGATCCTTGAGGACAAAGATCCTCTGAGGAAGAGGGGAATGTAACATCTTAGTAAAAAAATATATATATATATAAAATGAGTTAGAAATACTCATCCTCATCAGGATTGCTGGTAAAGGAGCAAAAGAACCAGAAAGACTTGGTCTGACTCTAGGAGATCCCGATCTACGCCGGGCATACCCTTCTCCTTCCTCGGGAGCGGCAAGGGTTTCAAAAAAGGGTCAAGAGTCGGCTAGGATTTCGGAGAGGAAGACAAAAAGAACAGGAGAAGCGACAGGATCCAGAGGGTTCCAAACCCTTTTATTGTGTCGGGTTCGAATTATGGATTCAGCCATCAAACCCAACAACCCGCTCCGACAAGCCTCAAAAATATTCTCTCGAATTTCATTTCACATTTCATTTAGGAACATTTGCATTTCATTTCACATTTGTATTTCATTCCTGAAAATACCATCTCCATTTAATTAGAGTTGCATTTCATTTCAGAAATATTGCATTTACATTATCTGTAACTGCATATAAAAAGGAGCTGTAACAGAGATTCAAATCATGCAAGAAAATATTCAGACTCCCTCTAAAATTTATCTTTCTCCGATCTGAACTCCCTTCCCAATTTGACCTCTCCTATCCTTATTAATCTCTTCTTTTATCTCAATTCTATCTTCAAATTTACACATACATCTCACTGAATTTCCTTGGGAAAGTCGGAATATTACACATTCGTTATATTGCTAGAAGAGGGTGCTGTCAGGAATGGAGACTATCAGGAGAGACTTTAAAACAGGGGTACCGGCGTGAACAGAGGCATCCTTTTCATCCAGTCTCTTGGAAATTGGGTGGTTTGGAATTATCTACTCTGGGCCCTGCTCAGCCATGAGAATTTCAAATGCCCGGAAAGGAGTCCCCAAGGTGGCTCCACCCTTCAGAATTCTTTTTTTTTCTTTTGGGTACATCGGAAAAGGTTTAAAGAGGGGAAAATAGGCTGACTTCTGCATTGATCATTGAGCTGGAAGGTTTTATTTGCTGAAAGTTTTCCACGCATTATTTCAGATTGCAAAGGAAAAAAAAAGCGAAAGGGAGAGTGGATGACTTCATTTCAATGAAATATACTCGTAGATGGTGTTTGATTCGTTGTTGGAATCGAAATGAATTGAATAAAAATCGAAATGATCATAATCTCTGAAATATTTTATTCGTGATCGAAATCAGAATCAAATGGAGATTTGAATTCTCAAGGCAGAGTCAAGAATGAATATTAGGAGGATTAGATTATTTTGATTCGTTGTTGGAATCGAAATGAATTGAAGTAAAAATCGAAATGATCATAATCTCTGAAATATTTTATTCGTGATCGAAATCAGAATCAAATGGAGATTTGAATTCTCAAGGCAGAGTCAAGAATGAATATTAGGAGGATTAAATTATTTTTATTCCACTCTAAAATCGAAATCGAAATGAGATTTCTACCAATCAAATGGTTAGAACGAGAGTCATCTATTTTTATTCCCATTCCAAGTCCAAACTCCTTACCGAACAACCCTCCCCTTGATGTTTTCCTGCCTTTGGAGTCTAGCAGCCTAGCTGAGGTGGAACAACTTCTGGCAATGAGAAATAGAGGCGCCAGAGAAACCTTTGCCGGAGTGGAGAGGGGATTTAACAGGAGCGTTCTCGGTTAACAGCTTCTACAGGTTTTTAAATAATGGAGTCTTGCACCCACAAGCCAAAGATCTGTGGAAAAGCCTGGCGTTGTTCTTCGAGTTCTCTGTTTTGGGGCTCTTCCCAGCTTCTTGATAAAGTCTCTTTATATGCTTTGGGTACGCTAGGAGTTCCTTTACCATGAACGGCTTTTAATGAAGGAAACACTAGAATGAAGTTTGATGAACAACCTAAGGAAATAATAGAGAGCTTCCCGGTTGCACCTTCGTACAGTAGCTGAACGTAGAGCTACTTGAGATGGGACTGAAGCCACCACCAGCATGTAAACAGCAAATAGACTTTGGATGAAGGCAAAATTATTACAACAATCTCTCAGATCCAGCAATGCTCAAGACCTCAACATTCCTGCAATTGATTAATTGGCCATGCACAATTCAGATCCATTTCCCTTCTCTAGGCATTGGTTTGCAAACAGTGGAAGTACACAAAGGAATGGAAAACTATTTAATAATAGCAACGGCTTAATGTGGCTATAATAATGTTACTAAAACCATGTTCTTCCCATCTGAGCTTATAAAATGCGATAGCAATTAGCAGTTAACAAGGACTACTGTCATGCCTCTTGCTCATTCTGCCATTAATCATTACAAAGCCACTGAGGTGTAACAAGGCCAACTTCCATATAAACATTTGGTGCCCAGCATGAGTTTTGAGAACCTTGCCCTTGTTAGGCTGACACAATGAGAACAAGCAGTTCCATGCAGCCATATACAATCCAACATGAACTTGTCATGTTAGAAAGGTTATAACAAACAGGAACTCTTCAGGGTTGATGTCCAGTGATAAAATGCTCAAAAGATGGAACATAATCCTGAGATGAACTTATTATAAAAGGAAAGAGTTCACAGCACTAGTGCAGATGCACCTTAAACCTACAGCAGCTGCAGCACCCTTATTTACAGAGGGGGGGCCGGCAGCTGTTTCTGTGACCTTCTCAGACTTTTGTAGCTGATGTTTCTATTGCCTTCTCATAGGTTTGTAGAGGACGACAGTCACATACTTGGATTGAAACCTGTGGGTCAGGCCAAGGGCAACCAGTGACTGCGAAGCCCATCCTTTCTCAATGAAGAGGTGGTTGAGAAGAACATGCTGGGGCTTTTTGAAGAATCCTCATTGCTCTGGGGGCCAAGGACTGTAACATGCATCTGGGGGGGAAGGGCTGGTGGCTCTTTTGCAAAGTCCTCATCCACAGGAAATGACAAACCATAGCTGGAGTTTGGCGATGGTGGTGCCTCAAATTCAGAAACACTTTCCAGATTTTCTGGAACATAGTCCTGGAATAAGAGGGACAAAGGTTGATGGGATGCTGGTCAATTTACCAATGTGTTCATCCTTTCTTAAAAGAGCATATGGGAAAAAAAGTTATGATGAATGCTGACATGGACATCAAGAAGATTAACCGTTTGCCCCATGTCATCAGTCATACAAGGAAGATCAGGAATGTGCCTCCATTCACCATCAACGATGAATTTGTACTGATAGACCCCAGATGGGAGGACCAACAGGATGCAGTGATCTTTGCCTGACCTCTGTAACACCTTCCTGAAAAATTCTCACATGTAAAATACAGTAGGCCTTAGAATTTCTATTCTTTCTGATTATTCACAAACCACATTACTCTGGAAGAGTAAATGGAAAGTTATGATGATGAGCACAGACCATTACTTCTCTACCAGCATTTACCTTGAACTCCAGTTATCCCATGACCCTTCCACAGCAACATCATTCCTCCATAGATCCATGTAATCAGTGTGGGAATTCCCTTTCAAGGGAGCATCCAAATGCCCATGAAAGGAGTTCATCCTTGAATAATTGAAAACTGGAGGGATCTCAGCACCTCTCTGCAGCGGAGCAACTGGAATCTGAAACATAACCTCACTTTTAATTTGTTTCAGAAGAGCTATTACTAGTTAGGTAAGCTCCAAGTACTTGCAACTGATATTTGAAAAGGCAGGCTCCAATTCTGGTAAGCCTACATTACTTGTCATATATTCCATGAATTCTTTTTTCCATCTAACAGACTTGATTTGATTTTTGTCTTCTTACATCACCAATAAGTATCCATCATAATCTACAATTAGTGATATGATGCTACACACTCTGTGCCATAGATATTAGTTATTGGACAACAAAATCTGCTGTCTGTTCTAAAAGAGAAAAAATTAAAGCAAAGTACAAACTTATGATATTAGTTTTTTTTTTGGCATCTACTTGCCTTGAAAAGCATATTGCAATCATCATCTATTGAAATCTCATAATGCACTGGAGAAACATATCCTACTTATCATAACTACATAGTTCCAAAAACCACTGAATCGAGACAGTACAGCTGGTACTGCGGCCTTGCGGCACAAAACTGGCATGGTACAGGCGCCACGATGCTGAAATAGCCATACCAGTACGTACCAGCCATACCGGTCAGTGCTGGCAGTACTATACAATCATATTGGTCGATACCAATGGTTTTTCAATTTTTTGAAAGCTGTCAGTTTCGGTACATACAGTTGGCACCAATATGATATAATACACAGAAAAACAGTATGGAGTTCAGTGCTGGTATTTAAAACCTTGATAATTTAGAAATCAGCATAACTAAGTACTGCAGAATGGACATAGTATGCAGAGATGTATGAACTTTGTCTGCAAGATGGAATGCATGTAAAGCATTTCAAAAGTTGTCCATCTTCCTGTCCAATTTAAGTACTGGTTTGGTACAATGCATGGAAATACCTTGATAATTAGAAGTTTAGAACTATGCATAACTATACTGCAGAACAAACATAGTATGCATAGATGTATAGGCTTTGTCTGCAAAATGGAAAGCATGAAAACCATTTCAAAGGCTGTCCATCTTCCAGTGCAAGTTGAGATGATGGGACATCACCAATCATTTCAAAGAAATTATGTAAGTTCAAAGTGCTAGGGGAAGCAAGTTGGAGAAATCTTTATGTAAAAATGATGCGAAAATGATCGGCACCAAGATTGTAAATCCCGTGGGACGGGACTATCCCGGTTTTTCCATGAAACGGGACACCGCAGCGTCCCGTCCTGTTCCGATACTTGGGACAGAGGATATCCCAAGATGTCCCGATCGGGATGCTGGAATGCTAGCGAGATGGTCTTATCACAACACATGGGATAGCACCCCATTCCAATGTCCCACGGGACGTCCCACTGGGACCTGAATCCTTGTTCGGCACAAAGTTGACCTAAGCAAACACTTAGCTTGCTAGGGACATCAACATCTTAAATTGAGTTGCAACATATAACTTCAACAAGCACTCACATAAAACAATGTTATGATCGTGCTTGCATCATATGGCTGAGTGAACTCAAAAGTCTTTCCTAGTTGAAAATAATGGTGGAGACATCAGCAATCACTTCAAACTTCAAAGAAATTATGTGAATTACCCAAGCCAAACATATGGTCAACCACCTGCCAAATTTTGAACTTCAAACCTGGAACCTCCTCCAAAGGAGGAGGGATGCAACCACTAGGCTATCACCCAGAAGCTTCAAGTGTAGGATGGTGTTATGGTGGATCACTTAATATGTACCAAATAAAGTTGGAAATTTAGCTCCCTTAGATTATTGTCAACCCTCCATCAGCTATATTTGATTGGAAATATATTGCTCAAATTTAGATCTCCATCAGAACTTCCCAACATCTCTTAGAAGAATATGAAATCCTCCCAACAATTGCATGAAGATTTTCCTTCCACTTTAAAATTTATCTCTCAGCGATTGAAAAACTTGACACAAAATGGGAACTCATGATTTTCTTCCTTTTCAAACTAATCACTAAATCGCTACCCAACAAGTGACAACATATAGAGAAATATCAGAAAAGTAGCCAAAAAAAAAAAAAAAAACCCCTACTCTGCAGATATACAAGGACAGCTTACTAAAACATATGAGCCAAATAAATTATGTCCACTAGAGGTATTGCTTATATAACTTCAATTTGATTAGATACTATTATTTAACAGATAAATTATTTACATAAAAAATTCGATACTAATGAACTTACCCATGCAACACAAAAGATATTCTCAATTGAAAAATTTTTAGACATCCTCACATGCAGACATAGTAGAAATAACAATACACAGTTTTGCTGGTGCTACTTAACCATTTAACAACTACTCCATATGACCACATCCAGTGAGAGATTAGTGTGCAGATGTGCCAAGAATCATGCATTTGGCTGGGTAAACATATGATATGGATCTGTGAAGCATTTATTAAATAGATCTGAAAACATTAGAAACATGAATCTAAAGATATTCTCCAGACTTTGAACAAAATCAGAAGTTCAAGGTCATTTCAGCTGGCCAATGATCCTTATCTCAGCTGGTTGGCATCCCTCTCCACATGGGAGAGGCCCATGTTTTGAATCCTGGTGGTCATCCCCTCCATAGTTCTCAAAAAGGGCCATCATAGCTATTAGAGTTGAGGTGAAAAGCAGAATAAAAATTCACTAGACTCAATATAATTGACATCTTGGGGGAATTATATGTACACATCCTTGATTTGAGAATAAGAAGCGATTTGATGTATCACAAAGTTGAGCAACAAAAACTATTAAACAATGACTAACGCATGGTGAAAGCATTATGGAACTTGTAAATCAATTTCTATGCTTGGACTATATACATCACCCAAAAGTAAATTAGAAATATGAAACATATAAAATAAGATGTAGGACAGAAAAATCATGAGTCTATATCAACTTTATAATAAATGATAAATGTAATTATGATCCTAATCCATACTAGATCATCCTTAATGGCTTCAATATGCAAGTCCCAAATTACAGGAATTGCTCATCCGCATTTTGAACAATAAAAACTATTGCAAATCATTTAATAAGTCAGATCAATTTTTAAGAACCATGTATTCATCATGATAATGAAGAAAAAGTGACACTCATGAAGAAATTGAGACTAACATAAAGCTATAACCATCAAGCCAAGTCCCAACTACCGGAGTCAGCAAATAAATCCATTGTAAGTTCATTTCTTGCTCCCGTGATGTGTTAGTCCATGTTATCATGTTAGGAACCTAGACAGGAAGGAACATAAGCATATGAAGAAATGAATGAGACATGGATGATAAAAGAAGCTTGAAATGGCAAGCATTTGTTGGACTAACACATTTTATGGTTGCTTAGGAAACCAAGGACTATCATGCAAGGTTTGTTGTGTTGGTACCGATGGCCGTTCCGGCCAGCCGGTGGCATGGTACGGTACGGCCCCGTACCGTACCGGATCGGCATGAACTGACGAAGGCAAAGGAAGCGAACCAGGAGAAGAAAAAGAGAGAGAGAAAGAAATAGAAAGAGGAGGAGGGAGAAAGAAAAGGAGGGAGAGGAACTCGTCAAAGACGCTGCGAGACAACCTCTGGTTGGCCGCCGTGGCTGCCAAACAGCGCATTCCGCACGTGCGGTGCTGCAGGCGTGAAACAGGGGTGATGCCCCTGTTTCACGGCTTTTTTTTTTGAAAAGCCTGAATACTTGAAGTCGGCAATTGGTTTGATTGTCCGCTTCACTGTTTTGGCTTTTTTTCAAAAAAAAAATTCTAAATGAAGCTGGCAAACCGGTTGCCGGCTTCACTATTCATCTTCATTTTTAAAAGGACTATGAACAGGGGCTGTCACCTCTATTCCGCAATCGCGGCTCCACCCACCCGATTTCCATCATCTGGTGGCCACAGTGGCTACCCGACAAACACCGACGACCTTTCCACCGGTTGCGCGTCCTCCAGTACATCGCTCCCCTTGAGCTCTCTCTCTCTCTCTTTCTCACTCTTGTAAAAGCCCTATCGGGCGGTAACCGGGCCACGAAAGCCCTCCGGTGGCCGCAGTGAGCCATCGCTGGCCTCCGACAGTTAGGGCTTTTCCTCCCACTCCTCTCTCTCTTTCACATTTTTCCTCTCTTTCCCTCTCCCTCCTCCGGTATACCGGTTTCACCGGAGAAACCATGCCGGTTCCCGCCGGTCCGGTACAGTATGGGGTGTACCGGCCGGTTCGGGCCGATACGGAATTCCTTGCTATCATATATGTTAGTCTCAATAGGATGGACTCCGCATCAATTAACCACTTGACCCAAAAGCTTAAGCTAATAGGAAATGGGTTGACAACATATATCATGCTTGACATCTTTGCTATAATGTGCAAACCAAATCAAGCAGGTGGAGTAGAGAAATTAAGATGAGTCAAGGTACCATCTTAGTTGATCAATGAATTAAGCCCCATCAAAATGAATAGTATAGTCACCATTGTACCATTTCGACAGGAAACCAGTACCTAGGACACCTGCATAGCATGATTTCCTTTGAACTGGGATGTCCCCACATCTTGATATGTCCTGATCATCCTAATTGCATCATAACATTTGGGGACAGAACTGGGATAGCCAAGAAGGATTGGGATGGACTAGGACACATTTTACTTTATTTTATTTATTTTCTTCTTTTTGGCTGTTTTGGTACATCCTACTCAAGATTTGTTGTACCGGTCGATAACCGTACCACAACAGTACGCAGTCTCATACCATATCGATATTTAGTACGCCTCGCCTTCTCATACTATATAGCATACCAACACTATAATAGGATAGTATCAATACAGGATTCGATACTGAGAGGGTGAATCTCGATCCTACTATACTATCCTAAGCCATTACCATACTATCCTGGAAGCAAAGTAGGATCTAGGCTCGATACTAAGATTTAAACCCTTGGGGTTGATTAAATAAATAATTGACTTTAGGGGTTTCAACTTTCGAACACATGACCTCCTGCAAACTTGGCTTTGATACCATGTCAAATGAACCACTTGAAGCTGATAGAAATGTGTCAACAATATCTAATAGGCTTAACACTAGAGATGGATTATCATAGTACTATAATTACTATTTACTAAAGCATGCTACAATTTGATCATTCACCACAAATATGGTGATTAATGAAGCTGTAACATAACGATCAATAATGCATTTAGAACATTATAAATAACTTAACATATATAAAGAAGAAAGAAAGGCCAAAATTTTTCAAATAAATAATCATTTTCACCATTCATTAACCAAATTAAGTATCATCTTTCATTCATCATTCAATACCAAAATGCTTGAGTAATATCACTTGAGTGTATGTGGCTTGTACTTCAACTTGCAGCACTTCTATCACGTGGACCACATTTTAAGTGTTATACTGTACCCGACGGTATGAAGTGTACCAATATTGACCCAATAAAGGTTTAAAGTTTCAGCCAAAATCGATCCCTTTCGGCCGGGACCTATCCAAAATTGACCCTTTTTGGTTTCGATCAGGCAAAAATGATTAAAACCCTTTTATTCCTTGTTTTTAATTGTTTAACATGTAAATGCTTTATTTAATAATTATTCAATAATATATATACATATATATTATTTAAACAACTAAGCATCTAATACTTATTATTATTGGCTTATTCCTTTTGATTATTCCTTAATATCCTATAATCTCATAGTTGGTGCATCAAATTGTGATGAGTAATCACTAATCACTTCTGTTGGCATTTCATGATGAGACGAAAAGAGGGTGGCAGGTTGAAACAATAGTTCAACCCTTTCATTTTGTCACAAATTGTAGGGAATTTTTGGGGAGATGGCGAACATTCACATCACCTCATGTCCCCACTTGTCTACTTCCCTCATAGCTACGCTGGTGGGGAGTGAGCATTTTTATTCCTCTCCCATCCAGTCCTAAGAGTAATGGGAACTTAGGAAACAAGAGAAGGTGAGCTGAGATCTTCTCCCAAATCCTATTCTTCCATTGTTAGCGATGGTGACATTGCACCGGTTGAGTAGTTATCCTTCATTGTCAACAATAGAAGAGCTAGGTACAGTGCTTAGTTTGTTTTATTCCAAAATACCTGGCCAGTATATTATTTTATGCTTGACTCAACTGATAATTGTGTGTTTCTTAATAGATTAGTATGTTTATGTGATATCTTTAATGCATTATGTTTTAGTATAGTTTAATTTTAGCTGATAACTCTCCAAACCACAAAATGATCTTAGGTAACTTAAAACTCCATCAAATAATGGAAATTACTTGTTCTTGATTTCTTTTATTTTCTTGTTAATTTTTATATTTTTCTTTATTTTCTGACTTTTTGACTGGAACTCCAAAACTCAGAGTGAAATTGCCAAAACCACTCAAATCAACAAAATCAAACTCTGCACAATGGGCTGAAATCGAAACCAAACCAGAGTTTTAGAACCTTAGACCCAGTAGGGTACTAGAAACAACATAGGGCTATGCCCTTGGTAGTAACATAATATATCATTTTGCTATATCGGCTCCAATAGCATTACGTGTGCTGGAATAGGGGCATAGCATATCATAGTTGGGGCCTTGGGGTAACCATACTATACTAGTAAAATATCAATATAGGGCCCGGTTTGAGACTTATGACATTGTGGACCACGTAAGTTCCAGTGACATGAAGTGCGCATTGACATTACATATTTGAAACGATCACCCAAATTGGAAAAAAATATAAAGTGGTTCCATAAGAATTGGTCAATCTATTTTAATATTTTTTTTTAATTACAACTAGTAATATAATCAATCTGAATCCATGATTGCAATCTAATGCTAACTTATCATGTGGATCTAGCAGCATTATTTTTGGAAAATAATCAATATAGGCCCTAATATGAAAACATAATACCTTCATGGTTTGCTATACTGATCAGTTCAACTTGGTACGGGCTATGCCAACAGGATATTGGGATTCAATATGTGCCTTATCACGTGTCAATTCCAAGGTATGTACCACATCGATGTGCGATATATGGTGTGTCATTCCCTGTACAGGGTCTCATACCGAGATTGCAAACCTTGTTTACAATCAAATGAAAAGCTAGCATGTAGAGCATTGTTCCTTTTGGTTTCATGTCAAGCATGAGTGCACTTTCTAAACGTGCATAAGAGATCCCAGTCCCTCCTATGATCTGTAATGAAACCATTGTTAAGATTTAAACCGAGTCATGTTCCATCATAACAACTTAGTTTCCAAACACTACGATCGTGAATATAATATTCATCAACCACAAGAAAGAATCTGAAGCTTTGTTGCCAACTCATGGATTCAAATTGCACATAGGGCTCAATATGTCTTTGGGCTCAAACCATCTTGCCTTTGTGAACAGGAATAGATTATACATTTTTACCTATATACACTTGCTAGGAGATTCAAGAGGTTGGGTCACAAATGGTGGAGGTCAACTGAGCCCTGAGTTGGCTTAAAAGCACAAGGTATGTAACTGCAAATTTGGCCCAAGCTATACCAGGCCTAGTACGCTCTTTATTAGGTTAGGCTACGCTCAGAATTGGATCAGTTGATATTTATTTCTTTAGCTTGACTTGAACTTATTTAGGTTTCACATTCTTAGGCTCAAGTCATGCCCAAGGGCCTAATTGTCTGCCTAAGCTAAAACTTTTTCTTTCTAGGCTTGGTCTTGGACTTGATTTCACCAACATAGCATATTGGTATCCCTAATAATGGATGGGAAAAAGGCCTGATCAAACCTGCTTTCAATTATTACAGAATAAGCTCATTGCCTGCTCGTCCCAATATGGAAAGTGGTCTTTGGGCTTTCTGTTATGGAATTATATTATCTAGATGATAAATGGGTGGTAACTAAAATTTTAACCCAAGAAAACTGGTTAATCTTGCTAAAAGGGGTGGGACTGTTCATGGCAAGAACTCAAGCATTGTCAATATGGCCTGAATTAACTAGTATGTATCCCCTTTACCGATCTATATCAATATATGATAGCTATCTTCGTTGGATAAACCATGTGTAGGTTTGTGCCCCTACCACAATATATATTGTACCAGCTAGAAAGGTGGAGCTAAACTGTCATGACTTGAGGGGCCATGCTGCCCTCTAAATTCCACAAGTCCACATGACCCCTATCTTACAAGGTTGTGCCCCTCAGTTCCACATTGAGTTCCTTATATGGCCCCTGATGACCACTTTCTTATCCAGCCCTTTATTTGCTTCCACTTCCCCATCCAATCACATCACATAATTAGCCCACGTTTCCCAATCTCCCAGTCCAATCATTTATGGTAGAATGATGAATGATTCTCATAGCACTAGTCCCATGTATATTAACTACCAACACTCAATTGTACGGTTCTTCTTACTGTTCAATCCCAAATATATTTACTTTGGTGCCCTTTGGAGTTCTCTGAAGAGATAAGTCAGATAGGCCCTTTGACTTCTTGAAAGCACTCTCCCAGGGAAAAGGCTTAAGCATCCCAAACCAATTATCAGACAGTTTCCCAATCTGATGGTGGTGTTTGATATGGATGCCTGTGAATGTCCTAAATCATGAATCACACTGATAAGTTCATGTGACAATGGGCTGGGAACCAGTTTGGCAACTGTCTTTTGATGTATACCGATGCTCTAAGGAACTTATGCTAAACTACAAATGTTAAACACAACAAACTTTCAAACAAAATCTTAACAATCACAAAATTCTCTAATTGCTTGATGGCCCAACTTGATTTTCATCCATTAAACTCTCTCTTCACCCACCATTCTTGTGATGGCTTTGCTCATCTACCTACTCATTCTGGTTGATTGCTTAATGATACTTTAGAGGGCCCACGATGCCTTTGGTATGCAAGTACCCACTTGTTTATCTGCTACATAATTCTAATCATCACAAGCTTCAACATCATGTTAACAATGATTGCAATAAGTTTAGAAAGTATAAATTATTTGACCCTTTAACAGGTGATTATTAAAGCCTAAATTAGGTTCTTCACACAAAAGATGAAACATTTTATGCCTAACTAAAACATAACACTTAAGAAATAGTTTTAGCTCAGATGGACCAATATATCTAATTCTTTAGTTAAACACTGGTAACAATTATTAACTTATTATGACAAAGTCACAACAATTTGACCCTCTTAGACAAAATTTTTGGGCTTCACCCTACCAGCCCATGACCAGTACATGCCTAAATCATGGTTTCTAAGACCTTTGTTCATCGTCTTATCCTAACAACTTGGACATTATTCTTCTAACCCATCTAATAGCAACAGGCACATCTCTAGGCTGTGTTATAGATTGGATGATCTGCTGTCAGACCTCAAAAAGCTGGAGCCTGTCTCTTGTATACAGCAACTATGCCCGAGATTATCAAGCATTAGGTTCACAAACCAATTTGGCAAAATAGGCTGCTTATCCCTCCCTCTATTTGCACGTTAATGTATTTAAAGTCAAGAATTTAAAAAGTCCATCATGCCACATGATATGTATTATACTGCATGGCTATCAAAATGATATAGGAAAGGTTCAAAATTTTGGTTTTGGTTCAACCAAACCACTCATTTTTAGCAAGTTTGGTGGTTTCCATGCATCCAATGCAGATTCAGAATATTTTCCATAAAATAAGTTGAAAAAGAAAAAACAAGTTTGAATGCAAAAAATGAGTATATCAAATATCCTTTTTGAGCATGAGTATATCAAATGTCATTTTGAAATATATTGCATTATTTGGAACCTATAGGTGTACCATATATAGTGTCTGATTCTTAAAATTCATTAAAAATGAAAAAACACAAATAAATGATACATGTTAGTTAAAAAGCAGTCACCATCTTAAAATCTTAATATGTTATTTAATGAGAATACTGTGCACCAAAGTATGCATTCATGCTGAAATAACATGAATATTTTAAACCTTTTAAAATAATATCATAATATCTTGATTTCAGTTATTTGTGATGCTTTATGGAATAAAAGCAAGATCTACAAAATTTTCAACATTAAAATAACAGACTTTTTAAATTTATGTTTCCTTAAACTTGCCTGGAAGGCACCGCTTTCATGCTCCCAAATATAATCAAAACTCACATAATTCAAGTCAATCTTGTGGAAATGCATCATGGAGGCCGGAATTATTGCCCCTAAGTAAGCTCAACTCAAAAAGTTAAGAGAAAACTTTCCAAAATAAGGCCTTTTCACCTTATATTTTAGTTTCATGTAAAATTCATTATCCAGCTGAAATCATTGGAATTTATTGACAGGACAGAACGGTCTAATTTTGTCAAATCTGGCCCAAACTGACTCAGTTGAGTTTTCATGACATAATTTTATCTTTGGGCAAAAAACGATCTGATTTAGCTAAAAAATTTGGTTTGAGCTAAAACTCTAAACTTTGGTGGGCATGTACATTACAGTGGTCTATAGCAACAGTCATCGACCCACATCAATTATATAGCTTATTGCAGCATATAGCAATGTTAGGATACAAACTTATAGGAGCCAAAATGTGATTGGATTGCAGATATACTTGAAAATACCATTCATGTGAGTTTATTTATTAACAATCATTAACTAAAGTTACCTCACTATTTAGAGTTGGGCAAACATTTTGATGAGATTGCAGATATTCTTGAAGTAGAGTATACCATTCATGTGGGTTTAGTCTCTTAACAATCATCTCCTCAAGTGACTGAACTATTTTCAGTTTCTTCATTTTTTTTTTTCAAATCAAGTTCATAGAAGCTTGTCTTAGACTTCTTTGATGAGTCTAGCATACATGGCTAGAGCTTGCTCATCAATGATAGAGATACATGTCTGAAGGCAATTCTCCAATAACTTTGCATGCTAGCTGCATATCTTAAATGGTGTCACACATCTTTTCATCTTGTGTACCAAATGTTAGCATAGTAGTACTTGACACAACCGTATGCATACCATGCTAGTCTCTTAATGACACATGAACCAAACATGGTATTTGAAAAGTTGTTAACCCCTTTCATATTTCATTATCAATAGTAGCTTAAGTTTTGATATGCTGATTATCGCATAAATTATGCTATTCAAACGTTGTCCCTTTGTATCCCTTCTCATAGCATGTGAGTGATTTGAGACCATGGAAGTTTGCTGCCAAGTGAGAATTCCATTTATTAGATGTATGCTCAACAAGATGCAACTCTAGTTTGAAAATTGCTGCCTCATGATATTTGGAGAAGTTCCAAAGATCTACCTACCATACATGATCGATGATAGGTTTTCCCAAATATCTCACTAATCCTCTTTTTCAAATTCAAGTTCCTCATTGGAGTGCTACTATCACATCTTGTCAGAATTAAATAATTGTCACCGACCCAATCATACATTTGGGTTAAGGCTGGTTCGCTAAGGGAGTCCATCTCTATCCTCTAATCATCTGGTAGATGTCTAACTCTTGCAAATCAGGTTTCCAACAGTGGTAGCAATTGCATCAACCTATAAGGTTTTATATATATATATAT
>KE504662.1:304632-315422 GCA_000441515.1 Elaeis oleifera
ATAATCAAAATAATCTTAAATGATATAAATTAATAAATAAGAATATATATATATATAAATATTCTCCTCTCCACTTATGGATAATTTTAACTTTCATATAAATAATAATTTACTAATTTGTTAATTTAAATAGATATAAGTGTAGGTTTAAATGTAATAAACATAAACATCAAGAGGATTTTTATATTTTATATTTTATTTAATATATATCGTTAAAAAGTTATTATCTTTTATAACTTATTTGTAGTTACGTAGAAAAAAAAAGTAATTATCATCTAGCTCATCTCATTAGCTATGCATTGGAGAATAATTGATACTAATAATTTGTCATTTTGCCACGCATGAATGGTTAGTAGTTGAAAGCATTACTCATGTGGCATGATTCATAGTTAACAAATATGATTACTAATATAATAAAATGTGCATACTTCTACTTTTCCAAGTCAAGTAGCCTCTATTAAAAAAAAAAAAAAGTCAAGTAGCCTCCACTAGGAGAGGCTGCTTCCTTAATTGGAGACTTGATTTTTTTTTTAAACATGGTCGTGTAGATTATTAGACGATGACAATTCATAAACTTCTAGATGTTGAATGTACTAAAAGCCATCGCCAAAGTAGACCAAGAGGATAATGTTTTACTCTGACTAATCTATTTTCCAATATATGGTTTTCAATGCGACTCCTACAGCCATGTAATTGATTTAAGATGAGAAGCTTTTATGAACTACCATAAAGAGCTGAGGAAAAGGAAAGAAAAAGAATTTAACAGTTGAGATTTTCTAATGAAAATCAAGGTTAGCAACAATTACTGACCATTTATACAATTATATTCCATGAATAACTAATTATATCTCACAGGTGACATATAGGAAAGTAGATGCAATTGTTACTTGTATACATTTTCTGTTCTATATCAAGTATGCCTGCTTATATATGAAAAGGAGTGCGGCAGATCATCCCACCACCACAAGGGCTTGTTAGATTTTTTGGGCTCATTATTGCATCCTTATCTTCAATAACATGTCAATGATCGACTAGAGGTTCAATTATTGCAAGGCATTAGATTTCCCAAGATTTTTTTTATTTTTTTGCAATTATCCTTGTTCCTAATAGTGACCGTTTTATTCTGCTCTTTGTACTTTACTGTGATGAACCTTAAAATTAATACATTGACATAAAAGAACAAGTGCAATAATGGGTGCACAAGTGATTGAGATGGAAAGTGTAATGTTTTTTATCAAACATAATCACTGGTTAGACTTGGAAGCAATCATATAAGGATGTTGTAGAAGCATTAATTAATGTTTTTATAATCAATCACCTTCCATATTATAATTCATAGACTAGTTAACAAGATGATTAGATGACTAGGAAGTTATTTAATGTGACACAGGAACACTAATACAAAGTTGATCTGCCAAGAGATTTTAGAGTAGCCATTAACTTAGTTAGACACTAAGTAGGGGAGGACGATGGCCACAGAGTTCAAAGCTAGCATGCTAACAGAGCGAAACTGACCTCCTTGAAGTTCTTGCCAGTACCTTTTAAAAATAATAATAATAAAATGTTGGCAATTGTCTGAGAGGCTAAAAGTAGGTTCCAGATTGCAACAAACCGCTTTAAACGTTACCCGAGGTTGCCCACATGCCGATAGGACAAGATTCTGTGTGCTATCTCGTAATTCCGGATAAGTATAGGAGAGCAGGTATACCTAGAGGGGTACTGTTGGAATTCCAAAATAGGGGCTTGGTTCCTTATTAAAACCCCATAGAGAGGACGATAGGGACCCGAGGATAAGTGGGGTCATCCTTATCCCCTCTACCTTATCTCTGGATCATCTCGAGTCATAAATGTCATCAGAGATACCAGCCTGGAATTAACGCAAACTAACTTTTCATAGGAGCTACTTGCTAATTATAATTTAGAGAATTCTTGGGAGGAGCGGAAAGGCCACGGCTTTTGCACTACCAAGACATGACATCTGCCAATCACATTAGAACAATGTTAGAGAATTCTACGATTGATCTACCGCATGAATTTTTAAATTTTTATTTTTGATTCTCACAAATATATTTATACTAGAATGGTGGATTCTAATTTACCAAAAAAATTGGTTTAGATGGAAAAGATTGGATTAATCAATTCCTTTTGAGCAATTCGTAATTAGTCCATTTATATCTCATTGACCAAGTCTCGATTTTAAAAAAAAAATTGATTTAAAATTTATATATGCATCCGATCAAAATAATAATAATAATAATAATATAATAATAATAATAATAATAATCTTAATCGATCTCGTCATACCTAATTCCACTAGTAAAATTGGTTTTACTTGGATTCTAGAATCCCAAGCTGCCGTCTTGTCCGGCTTCAAACGGTTATGATCAAACAATGCTGGGCCAAGCTTCCTTGCTTCCAGGGACAAATTCCTTTGCACCCAGTTGTTTCAATTTTGACGGTGACGATGGATGTGCATATACATAATAATTTGTAGAGGATATCAAATCAAGATTCAAGGAGTTGTTTGGTTAGGGAGAATTGGGATTTGGAATTGGAATGGAAGTTGTGGGGAGTCCAAATGGATGTTTGGTTCGTAACTGAAATCGGAATGAAAATAGAAATCGAAATGATTTGAAATCGAAATCGGAATGGCCAAATCTTCCGAAGTATTTAGTTATGACCGAAAACGAAATCGAAATTGGAATGAAAATTTGAATCCATAGAGGAGAATAGGGATTGAGTTCTATATAGATTGAGTCATTCCTATTCCACTCTGGAATCGGAATCGAAATGGGACTCTTCCAACCAAATAATTGGAATAAGAGTCATCCATTCCGATTCCGATTCCAAATCCCTATACTCCCCCAACCAAACACCTCCAATTTCAATTCCAATTCTAGATGGATGGAATAATTCAATCTATTTAAAATTCAATCCCTACTCTCTCTTAAAGATTCAAATTTCGATTCTGATTTCGATTACGATCATGAACCAAATGCTTCGGAGGATTAGACTATTCTGATTCCAATTCCAATCATTTCGATTTTTATTTCGGTTTTGTTTCCGCTTGTGAACCAAATACCCCTAAATTAAGCCAAACGTACAATATAGTGTTGTAAATTGATAATTGATAATGCTGAGCATGAAGGTGCCATCATTTTAAGTATATAGTAAAATATGTTTTCCTGCATACAGTTAGGTATATATTTGTACCCAATCATACCTATATATCTATGTATAGATTAGACATCAATAGGTAGATAATAGAAGCTGGCATGATGGGTATAAAATCTTTCAGTCAATGGAGATTAACATAAATAGGAGTTAATCCAAAAGGCAATTCTCAGTTTTTCTAAAAACTAAAAAATTGAAGGAGAACAAAATTTGACTAAATTGTATATCAGAGATGGAGAGATATTCCATGATGCTCCCATCTTTGTATGTAATTGGTCTCATGATTTGTGAATGGCCCGAGTATGCTTCACACTTGATTAGTTATGCTCATATGCTGTCATATTAGTGCATAGGCAGAAAACATCTCTCCTATATAATATAATAATAAGCTATTATCCAAAGTTGATATCAAATTAATTGACAAAGTTGACAAATATGATTCTCTGACAGTTATTACATGTCTTTCAAGCCACTGTCTGATGAAATTAGCTTCCATTCTCTAACGTACTGTTTGATATATCATCGATGATGTAATCACTAGAGTGATGTTATCACTTAGATGATATGAATACTGGAATGGTGTACAAATACTGAGGTGATATATAATCACCGTGTTTGGTATATCACTGAAATATCATTGAAAATAAAATTTCATTGTATTTGATATATCATCAAATATCGATAGTGATAATATATAAAATATCATAATAACCTTATACATTAGTACATAATAATTATTCTATAATTTGATTAAATATTTTTATTTATAGCTTCTCACAAAAATATGTAGCATTAATAATAATTATAATATTTATTTATTTATTATTATAGGTTTTTAATATACTTGACAACTAGATGGTAGCTGGTCATATGATATTTATATTATTGGATTCTACTATATATCTTTCTCATTTATTATTTAACATTTTATTTGCCGGCTCTTATGGATGAATTTATATTTATTCAATTTAACTTATCCATTTTATCCCAAAAAAGAGTCAGCAGATGCGCATGTTTGGCCCAAGTAATTCTTCTTGCAATGCATGCAGTGCAATAACAGTACATCACTATTTTCATTGGACCATGTAGTTATGCTTTTCGATGTAAATTAAATGCATCAGTTCTATTTTTGATTTAAAATTTTGAATAATAAAAATACTTCTCTATCCTGAAAAAATTACGACATCTTGTGATATGTTATGACATTTCGTGGCTTATTATGACATCCTAAAGATATATTATGACTTCCTGGAAATAAGAAGTCAAAAGGGAGAAAAGGCATTTTCATCATTGAAATTTATTCCTAGAAGTCATAAGGGAAATTTCAATGATGAAAATGTCCTCCTCCTTGTGACTTCTTGTTTTCAGAAAGTCATAATATGTCTTCAGGATGTCATAACAGGCCATGAGATGTCATAACAGACCACGGGATGCCATAATTTTTCAAAATAGTGGAACATTTTTATCATTCAAAATTTCAACTAAAAATAGAACTGTAGATATTTAATGAGCATTGAAAATAAAAACTATGTGGTCTAATAAGATGGCACGGTGCACCCCACATCAATTTTATTGCGGGGCATGTGGTGCACAAAGTATTTCTCCTTGCCCAAAGAGGGACGCGTGCGAAGCGGTTGCTTTCAAATGGAATTGGATAAGCCCTTATCTGTCTTCTTCTCATTTTGATTCCACATGATTATATTCTTCTGTTTGGGGGACAAGGATGATGTCCGAGGGGCCACCGCTGCATCGGCCGCTCCCTCATCCACTCGACGCCGCAGCAACATAGCTGCCTGGTTCGACCTTTTCAAAGTCGCAAGCAGTCATCTGCCTTCCTCTCTTGTTGTTTATGACCATGGGATATCATAAACTACAGCAGTGTAGATTATTTTATGGTATGGTCTCCAAATTCTACCATTTGGTAGGGATTTATTTGGTGGGTTGGAACTGCAATATCTCAGTCTGAACACGGCAGAGAAATACAGGGTGAGAGGTGGAAATATTGATCTATGTGGCTCAGAGATATATTTAACTATATATCACATTTAGATTTGGGTTTATCCATATGATTTTCCAAAATATTTAATTGATTTAAATAACTCGCTTGTTATAAAATTTCAGCAAGAAGAACTGACAAGATATCCCTGACGTGAATCAGCTGGATATATATGGCATTCAGCTGAATTAAAGTGGAAAAGAATTGTCAAAAAGGTAGTCTTGATATGAATCAGCTTGATGTGATATTCAGTTTACCCACCATAGGGAAGAATTGTCAAGGAGATGCGCTTCATATGACTCAGCTTAATATGACACTTAGTTCACCCAACAGGGAAAGCAAACATAAGAGATTTTATTCAGCTCATAAGCAAAAAATGGTTGCAAGAATTTGAATTCTTTCTTTACATGATTGTATATCATTTTTCAAAAACGAGGAAAATTCTATAGTACAACAGTATACAAGAAATAGTGTGGAGATTTTCTGAATATTGAGGTAGAAACTTGAATTTACAAATTTCTTTGTTTCTTTTGCTGCTTGTTTCTTTTTGTTTTAAAAAAGCCTTCCACACAATAGCATTGTTGTTTCTTCACTCTCCGCATCAACTCTTCATTGGAACTTTATGAGGTAATTGAACTTACATAAAGAAGAAACCATCAATGTCATTCACAATCTCTGGAATAAGCCTGTCTACAGCTATAAAAAGAACAAAATTAGTGTGGAGATTTTCTGAGAGGTAGAAAACTTGAATTTACAAAATTTCTTCTGTTTCTTTTGCTGCTTGTTTCTTTTTATTTTAAAAAGCCTTCCACACGATAGCATAGTTGTTCTTCACTCTCCACATCAACTCCTACAGCTATAAAAGAACAAAATTGGATGTGCTCCTTGCTGTTGTCGAACACCACCTTGCTTTCCCAATCCTAACTCCGAGTATTCTCGATGATGAGAACCTCATAAGCTTTCTCAGATGAGTTGGGACCGACTTCGTAGGGAGTGTCCTTTTATAACATGCTTCATCCGTCAGAGATAGTATTTTAATCAATCACGAAGATTGAGATGTGCATTATCGACAATGGTTATGTTGAGTTTGACTTTACACAATAACCATCAAATATATCCTTACTACTTTATTAGAGGTTTATCTTTAGCCAAAGTCAAGATCAAACTAAAATGCGTAAAACAAATCCCAATGTATATTAATCTGAACTATATCTAGATGGACTTAATCAGATAAATTCTAACACTCTTTTGTTCATCCTTAATCTCATCAAGCATGAATCTATCTTTGGCAATATTCGCACAGCTATGAGCCATGGCGTCCATGAAGCTACCTTTGAAGAACTATTTGATATGAAAAGCATAGGTCTTTCCATTGATTGAGGGACTTGATCTTGAAGTCATATCATTGGTAAGGGTAATTAACTTGAATCAGCGATAGTTAGTTGTAAGGAACTCATACACATCTATATAATAATAATAAAATGATACATAGGTACTAAGGGTGGCATTCTGTGTTGATACCTAAGATTATAAGATAGTCTTCCGCAATACCACATATCAAATTTTATTTTATTTATTTTTATATTTTTTAAATAAAAATAAAGTATAAATAGTATGATAAAAAATAAAAATATTTTAAATTATCTATTTATATATCCGTATAATAATAGTAAAACGATATATGGGTATTTACCAAATGTAGCAATCTTCACTGATTTAGAAGGCCATTTTTGGAAAGAAGAACTTTCAGAGATCCTTTTGATCTCATTATGAGATTAATTGGTGAAAGCAATTTTTAATATAAAATATTATCATTATTATCAATTAAATCTCCGTAATGTCGGATATCAAAGAAATCATATCCGAAGCTGAATGATTCAGGTCCCATAAGAGCCCATAATTACAAATTTCCATGCGAATTTAGACCTACCTTGGACACAGATTTAGAAAATCCAGCTTTAGTTTGGCGAACACGAACCCAGTAGAGCGATTAAACTATGATGATTCAGGCCAGTCCCAAACATATAGTGAATTACTGTGGCTTAAATTAAGTAAACCTGAAACCAACCTTGTTTTGACCTCATTTTTAAAGCTCAGAAGTCATTAGTAAAAGGCCAGTCTCTTAGATTTACACATTCAAACGCATGTCCATTGTGACCTGATGCACCACAGAAAGACTATCTGAACTTATGGATAAATGTGATTCTGACCCAGCCACAAAACCCTGCAATAAGGATCTGGATTATCCAAACTTGCAGACCTCCAAAAATTTTTCTCTTGACCTGTTTTTGAGACAAGATCAGGCAGAAATTTGCATCCTTTACCACCAATCTGAAGCAAAATGCACTACCAGAAACATTTCGAAATGCATGTGAGACTCTATAATAAGAGTGCAGATCACACCTTAAAGAAATCTAATCAGCCTATGCTGTGTCATTCCATAACAAAATGTGAACCTTAACTAAACAAGAAATGCAGCAGCATGTCGCTCAGACTTTCCAGGAGGATCTTGAGAGCATGCATCATCTTGTTAACATGGTCAAACATGAATGCTATTTAGCCTGCATGCCTCCAGCATCGCACAAGGTGGAGTCACTGTCAAGCGGTGGATACATGTGACAAACGAATGCTCCACCACAAATAGGTTCAGCATTATTGGATAGCATCAAGCAAATCAGAGCAACCCCACCTAAGGAAGGAAATGGTTCAGAAGCCAGGCTGGCTGAACATGCACAGAGAACAGGCATCAACCATGTTGGTCGTGTGACCATCAGGCCCAGATGGTTGAATTTGACATGGCATCCAACATCACAAGCCAACAACATGCTGATCAACTTAACCACAAAAATATTTTGAAAAACAGAGAATAGCCAGTCACCCAAACACTAGATTAAGAAGCTCCAAAACACTTCAACAATACTAGCTAAAATTGCCGCCATCTCCTTATTACACTCAAAACCAGGAAAAGAAGGGTAGCACTTGAGGAGCGCACACTGTTGAGAATGGCATCATATCACTAGAAAAATGGTGTCTGATAACCATTTAAACAGCTGCACATGAACGTGACAAGAAGCTTTGGATGTGAAAATCTTGCCTGTTATCCACATTTGGTGAACTCAAGAAACCAGAGATGGCAGATAGCATTCGAAGCAAGGTTTCTGCATTGAGAAATTAAATCCAAGAACGTTAGGCTGCTTTCTTGACATTAAAAACTCCTGGGTCTCGGCCACTCAGTTGCTTATGGTTTGGTACAGGGACTGGAGTTGAGTATTCCATTTGTCCATAGCAGTATACTTCTTCATTCCCTTCGACCTGCATAATGCATTCGCACAATGTTAAGTTTAAGACTCCATGGATAGGAGTCTAAAATATAGCTACACAATGATGACCTGTCACTACGCTGTAATAGCTTGTTGACTTGGTCAATGTGACCCTGAATACGGTTGTCGAGAATCAAGGAGACCAAGAGCTGCTCAACATCTTTCTCTGGCACATTCAGTTCCTGGACACATTCAAATTTAACGTTAATCTGAGACAACTTTTGTTTGGAGAAAATTTCAGGCATGGTAAAACTCTTAAACCATACCAGAGAACAAACTATGGAAATCGAGCATTAATCATTGAAAGCATTACTGGTGCCTCCTAAGGATTATTAGTAACTCAACAACCTGTCCTATGTCACCCTGGAACACAATCTAAATCCAACACAAGATGGCCTGATCCAAAACCTGATGGTTCAGCTTCATTTACAAACTTGAATATCTTGGGGGAATGAGGTCGATCAAAGGTGAAAAGCTTCACCATAACCAGTCACAAAAGGAGGAGAGGAAGGATTTTTACCAAGCCAACCAAAATCTTGGAAAACCAGACCCAGTCTGATCTGTGGGTTTGGAATAATATTAAGATGTCTTCAGCTTTATACTCTGTAGATCTAGTTTGATATGTTCCAAGCGACACATAAAAAGAGCAGTATGGCTGGCAGCTCATTGCAAATCTACATCAAGCCTTGCATGTTTTTTGAGGCCCAAAAACTATACAAACTCTATCAGCACATAAACCATCAATTTTTTCAAAACCAGGAAAGCATATGGATAGTTAGCAGAAATAACAGAAGGGCGAAATAATTAATTATGCAAGCAAAACGGAGAAATAAAATGGATTAAGAGAATCGCCTTTGAAATGAAGGGATTCGTATTCTGGTATATGGCTTAATGAGCTTGAGTAGAACTTGAGTTCTGATGTTCTTCAATAGATCCTCAATGTAGTTGTGGATGAAAGGATCATCCATAATAGTTCTTCTATTAGTCTGCAAAACAACAATGGCCATTTGAGGGTACATAAAACATCATAACACTGAAATCTAACTAGTAGAGAACTAATGTTATAATGGATATCAACATTCAAGATCTTTTCAAACTCAAGTATCTCATTTCGCTGATATGCTGCCATGAGATTTGTCATTGCTAAGATTTCAGGGTCATTTTTGTAGCTGTTAAATAGGACAAAGTATTAGTAACAGGGTAAAAGAGCAACTGCTCAGATATTTTTATATTGGCAAAGTAAAACGGCGTACTAGTGGTAGACTTACGGCTTTGCCTCCTGCCCGTCAAATGGATTCACTTCAGATTCCATTAACATCTTGGCCAGAACCAAGAATCTGACATTAGAAGACAAACAGCATACGTGAAAAGAAAGAGAGCAAAGTCCAAACAACTGGTAAATTATATATAATATCAAGTAAATGAAGAAGGGATTTCTGTGTCTACATACTTAAGGCATTGGATACGATGCTGATTCCCAGCCTTATCATAGTTCTTGAATGCATCAAAGAAATCAGTGGCTGCTGCTGCCCACTGTCGTTCAGCCATATGCATTTTCCCACCACATTCATGGATTATCCCCATGATTCGCGGATGTGGCATTGCTGATTTTATTGAAAGGGCGTTCTGGTACAATTGCTGTCATAGACTATAACATGAGCCTAGCTCATATGAACTGGTTGTTTGAAAGTAATATTTAGATAATGAAAAGTCATAAAGAGTACAAAACAGATTTTTACAATGAACAAATTCCACTTAAGAACAGAGCTATTGACCATTTTTATATATTTGTCTTTGATAACCTAAGATAAAGCAGCACCCATGCATACCTCCAGCCACCTACATGTCTGCAAGTGGTGTCTGTGCTTACCTATGCACTTTGCAATTATTGTCAACTGAAACATTTGGTTCTAATTGCCATAGAAGGAAATTAGATTTGGGTCCAGGAAACATGCTATCTGTTCTAAATTTCAAATGCATGAAGAAGATAAATGATTGCTACAAATGCTACATATTATAGTCCTGATTGATGTACAAGGAAATTGATTTAGAAGAGTCTAGGAGCTCCTCCAACCGCTCCTTGCTTACCTGTCTCTGATTTCTGGCATGGACGATTCTTGTTCCCTTCCACTGAAGGATTGGTGGAAGAGATGTCTAAAGACAGAAATGGGTAAGGATGTAAACGGGCCAGGCCTGACCAGGTGTTTCAAAAATGTTCCACAAGGTTGGCCCGAGTGAGACTAGGCAGGAGGAGAGGAAGAAGATAAGGGAGAGACTCTGTTAATGCACAAACATGGCCA
>KE504662.1:315901-335506 GCA_000441515.1 Elaeis oleifera
CACGCACACAACAACAACAAAAAGAAAGAAAAACCCTTTCTTCACTGAGAGCAAAGATCAGGCATCATTAATTTGATGGTAAATTAGCAATGTAATAATCTTTCTTTTCTTTAGGAATAAAATAATGTAATAATCTATTGATTGATTGAAATCACTAAAGAAAAAGGAAAACTCCTAGTTTAATTCTTTACAAAGAATATGGATGCTTAATACTCATCTTTTTAATTAAGGAAATTGAACGAATGCATGTTATAGTTTTGTGATTAGGGGTGTAGACGAGCTAAACATGAGCAAGCTAGAACTTGAAATCATAAAGAATGGGCTCCAACTTGGCTCGGATATAGTTGAGCCAAGCTCAAGCTTGCTCAACTCATCTAAGTTCATAGCCCACAGTTGCTCCTCCTCGAGAGCACTAAGCATTGCTATGAGGACCTGTGCAGGTATGTATTTAGTCCCACATCAATTATTCGCTGAAAAGATCTTAAGTGCTTATACAAGATCAAGGAACCCAAATAATACATTCTGACTAGCCTTTTTGGATGAGATTCTGGGTTGTTACAAATAGTATCAGAGCTAATTCAGCCCATAGCCTATGTGAACTAGGGGATACTGCAGTACGGGTTTATTAGGGTTGACCACAGACCGATCATGGTGTTTATGAATGAATGTATAGATTTAGATCCTTGGCCTGGCGAGGACACCAGGGCTTAAACAAAGGGAGTATGTGAGGACCTATGCAAGTGTGTATTTATTCCCACATCAATTATTTGTTGGAGAGATCTTAGGTACTTATACAAGGCCAAGGAACTAACATAATATCTTCCAAGTAGCCTTTTTGGGTGAGGTACTGGGTTGTTGCAATTGCACAAAACCACCTTCATTGTGCTTGATAAGGTCTCGTCATGCTTCATAAGGTAAATAGATCTTATGGTCAACGGCATCAAGGAAAAGCTGAAGCCTTGACTAGTGGCAGAGTCCATGAAATAGCATGGGAACAACAGTGGAGGAGAACATAAAATCCATGAAGCAGCTTGGGGACAAAGGTAGACAAGAAGCCATAAGGAGATCTCTAGGAGATCCCTCAAGGATACTGATAAACACTTAAATTAAGTCACTAGAAGCACTCAATTTTATTTAATTGCTCTTTATTTATTAAGAATTTGATGCTCTCTAGTTTATTTGCAGGTAATTGACATATTGGACTTAATTTGATTATGTGATGCGAGCACGAAACGGCATCCAAAATTGTGAAGAAAGAGAGGACACACCAGGAATTTAAGCAAAAGAAGTTGTTTTGAGATTTTCTTTGGGAGCATTAAATGGGAGTGGGACCCATGGTGTATTTAAACAAAGGTTGGTGAGCTGATGCATTGGCTGGGTGGTGATAAATTAAGAAAGATCAAAGCAAAGAGAGAATAAGAGCCGTATGTTCATGGGCCACCCACTATACATGTAAAGCGATGGGTCCAACGAACATTAAATGCGCTAAGGTGATCCTTTTGGCTAAGTTTTGGCGCATGTGCTGTGGACTCGATCAAAGCAACAATATGAATTGAATTTTGGATGAGATCGTGGGCTTGTCTAGGTGCTGGCACGCACACGGAGGCAAAAATGGCAAGCGGATGCACGTTGCAAGTGGGCTTCTTCATGCGAAATAACACGGCATCAGACAGACGTTGCGAATAAACGGAACAGAGCGTGGGAGCGACGTAGTGCACAATTTTGTGAAGGAAAAAATACAGAAAAGGGAGCGAGCGTGATGGGTTGTTGGGATGCGAAGCAAATGCGATCTGAATGCGTGATATGAAGTCTTTAAAAGGAAGGCCGCAGAGAATGAGAGGGAGTATCGAATATTTTTCTCCTTCCACGCCACAAACTAGCCACCCAAATACTCTCCAAGCCGCCCCCTCTTCCTCTCATCCTCATGCCACTTTTCCTCCAAACCCGAGCTGGCCACCATCCTTCTCCACACCTCCACCATCTTTCTCCACGCCTCTCACCTACCCATTTCTTCCATCTAAAAACCCTAGAACCGCAATCCTTTCTCTCTAGCGCCATCTTCCCTCCTTCTGCTACTTTCAACCATCTTCCAGCTGCTGCCCAGGAGTCTTCTCAGCCCCAGGATGTTAGCGAGCAAAAGTTCCATGGCCGGCTAAGCTTCTCTATCTCGAAAAATCTCTGAAGTGCTTGTAACAGGCAGTGTTGTTCTTGCTTTATCTTTTGTACTTCTTCTTTCTATGAATAAAGATCTACTTTCAATTCTCTATTTTTTATGTCTCTTATCCGAAATCATATTTAGAATAGTCTATACTTTTAGGACGAGCAGTGATCTACAGATACGGTTCGTGCTCTTGGGGTAGATTATCTTTAAGTACGATTCTTTTTTATCTTGTATGCATCTCATCTTGACTAGCCTATACTCCAGAGAGACGGATCGTGATCTAACAGGTACGGGCCATGCTCTTACCAGATAGGTTATATCTTGATAGGTGGCATATAGATTCATTGCATAGGAGGGTATTAACTGTCTACCAGGTAACCAGGCGAAATCCCAAGATATCTCTCTGATTCTTGAACTACTTTTCCATTAGCATTCGATTTACTTTGCTTTTGTTAGCATTATTTTAGTCGATCAATCAATTTTAGTTCCTCTTTAATTCTAAATACTCGAACATAACTCAACCCACGATCCTCATGGATACGAACCTGACTCACATTTTCTATATAGTTAAAGTCAATGATTTATTTTTGATCATTTACGACTGTGATCAAATTTTGATGCCGTTGTCGGGGATCGTTGGTACGGTTGCTTCGAGTTCAAATCAAAAAAAATATTTGCTTTATTTGCTTTCTACCTTTTATTCTTAGTCTATTTTCGTTTTAGTGCTTTCTAACTTGCCTAGTCAAACTTACATTCTTGCAAAATCAACAAAAAAATCTCTACATTGATATCTCATAAGCCATTTAGGGAACTAGGGACCTAACCACAAAACCTAAATAAAACAAACTAATCTTGATTGTGTGCTAATTACAAGCTTGGACATCTTGGTTTGCTGCATTGCATAGTCATACTATATCTTAAGGGCTAACCCATTAATCAGATAAAATAGAGATTTCATCACCCTTCCTTAGTCCATAAACCACAATCTTCATCTTGCATACCCAAGCCTAACTTAAATTAATTAGACATTGACCACTAAGGTATTCGAGCTCACTAGGACAAGGCACCCGGAAGAGTTGGACTGAGTCAGGATTGGCTAGTTGACTGGTGTCTAGGAAAAGGGTTCAGAGACAAGAGCCCGAAGAAAGGTGGTTATTTAATTATGTTAGACGGCTGTGTATTAGTTGTCAAGATACACCTAGCTAGCTTTCCTCTTCAGTAAGATTTGGATGAGTTGTACATGGGTGTCAAAATACATCTAGCTAGCTTTCCTTTCTAGTAAGATTTAGGTGAGATGTACATAGGTTGTGTATAAGTTGTATATAAGTAGGCATAGGTTGGCACTTGTCTGACTTGGTTTACCTCTTGTGTATATAATGAGGCATCCTATAACATATTTGTGCATCAAGTAATATAGCAAATCTATCCCTTCTATCATGGTATCAGAGCATTAGGGCTCACGCCTTAGATCCCTGCTGTGCCGCCGTGCTGCACTCACCCCGAGACGTGCCGTTTCGTCCCGACCATGGCTTCTAGTTTCACTACTACGGCTCTTCCGATCGTCAACATCAAAATCTTGTCACCATCGAGTTGACTGAGAACAACTTCTTACTTTGGAAGGTCTTTTCTAATGTTCTTTCTACCTTTAAGGTGTTAGAATATGTGAACGGTACCAACCTCCCACCTCCTGCATTTATTGAAGATGATTCAAAAAAATCGTCTTCCTAATCCGGCATTTGAGACCTGGCAGGAGAAGGATAGCACTATTCAGCTATGGCTCACTGCCACCATGTCCCCTACTATGCTTCAACACATTCTTTCTGGTACTGAGAACACTGCTAGGGACATTTGGCTTGCCATTGAGAAGCACTTTGGTGACAAGACCACCACTATGGAGTTTCAGTTGGAGAGTGAGCTTCGCCTTTTGAAGAAGGGCACCATGTATGTCTCTGACTATATCCTAAAAATTAAGGATATTGGTCAGAGTCTTCGCTCCATTGGTGGTCATGGGACAGGTCATGAGCTTGTGATGGCTGCTCTTCATGGTCTTCCCGAGGAGTACAGAAGTTTCATCACCACTGTTACTACGCATGGTAATCTTCCTAAACTTGAGGAGCTTCGCTTGCTACTTCTTCAGGAGGAACAGCAGGATCAGTGCTTTAGTGCTCTTTGCAGTTCCACTCCTCCCACTGGCCATTCTACTGCCTTTGTAGCTGCACATGGTGGTGGTCGGCCAGGCAATCAAGGTGGCCATGGAGATCGATCTCGTGGAGGATGATGCCAGAGACTAGAACAGATGACTAACTATCAATATGGTGTTCAGCCCAACTAGTACCAGCAGCAACATCCACACTATTGAGCCACACTACCTCCTAGACCTCCTCCTAACCCTTCCCTCTTTCAGAAGCAATCTGACCCTACATGCCAGATATGTAGTAAATTTAATCACACAGTACTTCAGTGTAGACAGCGCTTTAATCATAATTATATATCTTATGATATATGACAGTCCTTTGCTACCATGAGTATTTCACAGGATGAGTCTGACCAGGAGGTGTGGTACCCTGACACGGGGGTGACGAACCACATGACTGCCACTTCAGGTATACTTTCGCACTCTCAACCTTATCACAGTAGTGATCATGTTCTAGTAGAAAATGGAGAACAAATTGCTATTCATGCTGTTGGTGAATCTAGGCTGCATACACCTCATACTTTCTTTTGCATAATATTTTAGTTGTTCCTTCCATTAAGAAAATTTGTTATTTGTTCGACAATTTTGTCGTGATAATAACTGTTCTATGGAATTGGATTCATCTGGTTTTTCTCTGAAGGATCTGAGAACAAAGAGCTTCTTCGATGCAATAGTCCTGGCTCGTCACTTTACCCTATTGCTTCTCAAGTTTCCACTATCGGTGTTAGGAATAAGACAGCATTAGCAGCTATCGAGTTGAGTCCTAAACTTTGGCATAGGAGATTAGGTCATCCTAGTAGTGATGATTTGCTTCATTTCTTGAAAGATATTAATAATGTTTCACATGCATCTGTTAAGTCTGTTCAATTCAATAATTGTAATGCTTGTCATCTTGGAAAGCATGTCAAATTATCATTTAGTGTTTCTCAATCAAAATCTTCTTATCCATTTGAACAAATTCACTCTAATGTTTGGCAATCACCTATTCTTTCTCCCTCTGGATATCGATATTATGTATTGTTTGTTGATGATTTTTCTTGATATGTCCAGATATATACTCTTAGATTTAAACATGAAGTTTATGATAAATTTATGGAATTTCATGCCATGTTAAAAAATATTTACAAAGCAAATATTTGTTACTTTCATTCTGATGGGGGAAAAGAGAGTTTGTTAATAAGGCTTTTACTGATTTTCTGAGTGCCAATGATATTTTTTATCGATTATCGTGTCCCCATACGCCTCAGCAGAATGGCATTGTTGAGCGTAAAAATAGACACATAGCAAACGCTATTCGCATTCTTTTATTTCAATCTGCCATGCCAGTGCGGTTTTGGGCTGAAGTCCTATACTATGCTGTATTTCTTTTAAATCGCATTCCATCATTTGACTATTTTGAATGGCTGCACTGCTTATCAAAAATTACATGGATATTCTTCTCCTAATATAAATGTTATTAGACTTTTTGGATGTCTTTGTTATCTGAGCATTCAGGATATTGCATCGCATAAGCTCCATCCACAGTCTCTACCTTGTGTTTTCTTGGCCCTTCTAAGCATCACAAGGGATTTCGCTGTTTATATCCTCCATCTGGTAAAGTTCTCATTTCCCATCATGTTGTGTTTGTTGAGTCTATATTTCTCTACACTTGTTTTTAGTCCTTTTCAAAGCAATCACATGACATGCCTACTGCTGGTGACTTAATAAACTGAATTTGTTTGTCTCACATCCACAACATGATTTAGATCCCTTTACTGCTTGCTCCATTTCTGAGCTGGTATTTCACATCACAGTTTGATATCAGTGACAACATCACTGCATCTGCGTCTGGTCTAGCCCTAGATTCACCCAGTGCTGATGCTACTTGTTCTCCTACTCCTACTATGGATACTAACAGTTCTGCATAAGTTCCTGTTGATAGTCGTGTGGATCGGCCGTCGGTTCGGATTGTGTATCAATGCACTCAGGTACGGACTCCTAAATCTACTCTGATTCCCACACCCCTAGGTAAATTCTACCCAATCCAATATTGCTGCTGACCCTAAACCTCCTAGAGAACCTCATCCTATTCTACAACACTCGCACCATATAATTCTTAGACATCAGTCCTCTTCTCAGGCTGACCCCTCTGCATTGCTTGTATCTTCTAGTTCTGATTTTCTGCAGGAACCATCGACATTCAAGGAGGCTTCTCAACACCCTGGTTGGATCGCTGCTATGCAGGAAGAATATGATGCTTTGATATCAAACTATACGTGGGATCTTGTTCCTCCTCCATCCCATGCCAACATTATTGGATGCAAATGGGTCTATAAAGTCAAAACTCATGCTGATGGTTCACTTGAGCACCTTAAAGCTTGCCTTGTGGCACAACAATATAAGCAGCAACAAGGTATTGACTTTGAAGAAATCTTCTCTCCTGTTGTTAAGGCCACTACTGTTCGTACAATTCTCTCTGTGGCATTATCGCAAGGTTGGCTCCTTCGGCAACTTGATGTCAAGAATGCCTTCCTTCATGGCATTCTTCAGGAGGAGGTCTATATGAGACAGTCTCCAGAATTTGTTGTGCTGCTAATCCGCATTACCTTTGTAGACTCAAGAAAGCCTTATATGGTCTCAAGCAGCATCCTCGAGCCTAATTTCAAAGGTTTACCTCATTTCTTGCTGAGCTTGGCTTTCGTTCTAGTGCTGTAGATGCGTCTCTGTTCGTTCATTCCAATACTCATGGCACCTTGATACTGCTCTTGTATGTGGATGATATTATAGTCACAGACAGTTCTGGCTCTCTTTTGGACTCTCTCATTGCCACTCTTTAATCTGAGTTTGCTATGAAGGACCTTGGGTCACTTCACTACTTCTTGGGAATTGAGGCTAAGTCTAGTTCCTCAGGTCTTCATCTCTCACAAGGCAAGTATGCTATGGAGTTACTTTCTCGTCATGGTACGAAGGATTGCAAATCTGTCAGCACACCACTCTCTTGTAGCACACATCTATCCATTCATGAAGGACAGCCTCTCTTAGACGCATATGAATATCGTCAAATTGTTGGGAACTTATAGTACCTTACCTTCACCTGGCCTGACTTATCTTATGCTATGAATTTGGTAGCTCAATTTCTTCATGTGCCACGTGAACCACATCTTCAGGCTATAAAGCGGATCCTCCGTTATGTTCATGGTACACTCAGCTATGGATTACATTTCTCTCGATGTCAAAATCCATCGCTTATTCATTGTTCAGATGCCGATTGGGCTGGGTGTCCTGATACCCGTTCCACTGTTGGATTGTCTTTTTCTCGGATCCAATCTCATTTCTTGATTTGCCAAGAAACAACCCACTATTTTCAGATCCAGTTTTGAGGACGAATATAGTGCCATGGCTTTGGCACTTGCTGAAATTGTTTGGGTCCGTCGTCTTCTTTGTGATTTGGGATACTTTCTATCACGCCCAATCCAGTTATATTATGACAACCTCAGTGCAACCTACCTTGTCACCAACTTTGTTCTCCATGCTTGCGCTAAACACGTTGAACTTGATCATCATATTTTCGGGAGAAACTGCAGTGTGGCGAGCTGTCCGTGTTTCATATTTCCTCTAACAAGCAATTGGCTGATATCTTCACTAAACCACTATCTACATTGCGCTTTCATACTCTCTGCACCAATCTTCAGATCCGTCCACGGATGCTCAGCTTGCAGGGGAATGTTAAACAGCTGTGTATTAATTGTCAAGATACACCTAGCTAGCTTTCCTCTTCAGTAAGATTAGGGTGAGTTGTACATGGATGTCCAGATACACCTAGCTAGCTTTCCTTTCTAGTAAGATTTGGGTGAGATGTACATGGGTTGTGTATAAGTTGTATATGAGTAGGCGTAGGTTGGTACTTGCCTGATTTGGTTTATCTCGTGTATATAAGGAGGCATCCTGTAACATATTTGTGCATCAAGTAATATAACAAATTTATCCGTTCTATCAAATTAGATCCGTTGTGAAAGCACGGGGAGCCTCCCACCGATCTTACCCTCACCTGGCTAGTTAGCTAGCTGATTTCTGACTTGGAGGGCTCCAAGATGATTTTGACAGTTAGGAGCTGTCTAGATTTAGGGTAACTTGAGTAAGTGTTTGACAAATCAAAAAAAAAAAACCTTAACTCTTCTCTCTTCTTGGATTAAGGGCTCTTAGGCTCTTCTCTTTAGACTTCTTTCACTCTTCTCTCACTTCTAACAAATTAAAAAAAATCCTATAAAAACTGAAATTTACTGCGTTTGCTCTAAGGTATAATTGTAAGGTTTATGCTTGGGTGCCGTTCATTACGACCTAAGATTCAACCCCTAGATCCTGAAATTGAAAGAACCCTTAGAGCCAACAGACCTAGAAACATGGACCGAAATCAGAAAAATGATCCACCTAGACAGTTGAAGGAGTACTTTACTCCTTCCACATATACCTACTCTCCTTGCATTCAGGTGCCTCCAATTGAGACAGTTCAATATGAAATCAAGTCTGGTGTCATCCAAATGCTCCCATCTTTCTATGGACTTGCTAATGAGGACCCATACAAACATCTTGATGAATTTGTTGAAATTTGTTCAACAATTAAAATCCAAAATTTCCCTGATGATGCTCTCGGGCTGAAATTGTTTCCCTTTTCATTGAAGGACAGGCCAAATATTGGGTGAACTCCTTAGATACTATAACTATTTCAACATGGGATCAACTTCAGAGGAAATTCCTCAAAAAGTGATTCCCAATAGGAAAACTAATCAAATAAAAAAAGCAATAACTAATTTTTCCCAGTTGGATGGGGAGATGTTTCATGAGATCTGGAAGAGGTTGAAAGAATTGATTAGAAAATGCCCCCACCATGCTGTACCCAAATGGCAACTGATCCAATGCTTCTATGATGGTCTGTCAGAGAAGCACCGGCAAATGGTTGATGCCTCCTATGATGGAACCTTCATGCTAAAAATGAGCATGAAAACTGGCAGCATTTTGAAATCTTGAGTGAAAATTCATTGCACCACATGTCTGCTACCAGGAGATACCCTCCCATGACTGGACCTAAACGTGGTGAGATTTATGAAATTGAAAGTTTAATGAACATCCATAGTAGAGTGGATGAATTATCTCAAAAATTAGACCGATTGCTACGAGTAGTACCCACCAGCACCTCACCCACACCTTTGATAGATGTTTGTTTATATATTCGAGTCCTGCTCATGCTGTTTTTGATTGTCCTACTGCATCTTAATTTCTGAGCTTATGCATGAACAAGTAAAACAAGCATAAGCTCAGAATAATTTTAGACCAGGACATAACCCTTACTTCAATACCTATAATCTGGGTTGGAGAAACCATCCTAATTTTCTTGGGCCCAACAACCTACTGCTAGGCTCCTAATGCCAAGACCAAGTTATTTTGAGGGAGCCTATAAACCGACTCCATACCCACAATATGCATAGAACCTACAACCTTCGTTAAACAATACCTTTGGGGAGAAGGTTCTGCAAGCACTACAGATTTTGCACTCCCACACATAGTCAATTGCAAAGCTAGAAACCCAGATAGGTCAACTAGCAACAGCCTTTAGTAGAAGGGAGAAAGGCAAATTACCTCATCAACTCGTTAGTAACCCAAAAGGACAGTATATGGCTGAGAGCTCTACTTGCCCAAAGACTTTCCGAACATGTCAAGTCTGTCATTACCCTTAGAAGTGGAAAAATCATAAATCAGCCGAGATAACCCAACAACCAGAACAACTAATGCAGGCCGAGCCAAAAAAGAAAAATCTGTAGAGAGAGAAGAACCTACTGACCCAGCACCTGCATCTAAGGCCCCATTCCCATGTACTTTAGAATCCCTTCTACCTCTCAACAAGGACATAAAAATGAATGAAATGCTTGAACTGTTCAAACAAGTCCAAATAAATTTACCCCTTCTTGATGCTATTAAACAAGTCCCAACCTATGCCAAATTCCTAAAAAATCTGTGCACACAGAAACGAAGAACTAAGGCACACACACCAAAGAAGGTCCACTTGACTAAACAAGCCACCTCAATCTTTCAACAAATAATCACACCCAAACTTAAGGATCCTGATACCCAATAATATCCTGTGTCATAAGGGACCTAACGATTAAGAAAGTATTGTTAGATTTAGGTGCGAGTGTTAACCTTCTCTCGAGCTCTGTCTATGATCTATTCGGATTTGGAGAGTTGAAACTATGACAGTAACCTTAAAATTAGCAGACCGATCAATTAAAGTATCCCGTGGAATGTTGGAAGATGTGTTGGTAAAAGTAGATGAATTTATTCCTGTAGATTTTCTAGTGTTAGATAGGGAATCTGGTAGCAACCCTAGCCAAATACCAATCATCCTAGGTAGAACCTTCCTAGCAACCGCTAATACTTGCATAAACTGTAGGATTGGGGTCATGGATGTGTCTTTCGAAAACAAGAAGCTGAGATTGAATATTTTTAATGCAGCACAGGGACCACCTACTTTCGACCATAGTGAGATCAACCTGCTAGAGGAAATTGTAGAAGATAAAATCCCTACCTTGCTCGACTCAGACCCCTTACAGGCATGCTTAGCACACTTTGGAGTGGATGATTTTGATATTGATGAGTACACCAGAGAAGTAAATGCACTATTAGAACCACCAAATTTTAACACCACCCCTTTTTGGACTGTAAAGTATGAACAATTACCGACCCAATCGAGCCCTCTAGTACCATCTCTAGAAGCGCCACCTATCCTAGAGTTAAAGCCTCTTCCTGACACAATGAAATACTCATTTCTCGGATCCAATGAGACTCTTCCAATAATCATTTCCTCCGACCTAACCACTAACCAGGAAGACCAACTTGTAGGTGTGCTCAAAGAGCACAAAGAGGCCATAGGATGGATAATTGCTGATTTGAAAGGCATAGATCCTTCCGTTTGCATGCATCACATTCATTGCAAGGCCGAGGCCAAACCACATAGGGACATGAAACGTAAATTGAATCCAAGCATGCGGGAGGTAGTAAAGAAAGAGATAGTAAAATGGCTAGATATAGGCATTATCTATCCAATTTTTGACAGCAAATGGTTCAGCCTGACCCAAGTAGTACCGAAGAAGTCAGAAATCACCATAGTAGAAAATGAGAAAGGTGAGCTATTACCTACTCGCACAGCAACTGGTTGGTGAGTATATGTGGACGATAGGCAACTTAATGCCGTAACTAGGAAAGACCACTTCCCACTGTCTTTTATTAACCAAATCCTAGAACGGTTAGCGGATCAAAGTTACTTCTACTTCCTGGATAGATATTCAGGATATAATCAAGTACCTGTATTCCCAGAAGACCAAGAGAAAACCACCTTTATCTGTCTTTATGGTACTTTTGCCTTTCGTAAGATGCCTTTTGGACTATGCAATGCACCGGCCACTTTTCAGCGGTGCATTATGGCTATTTTTTCTGATATGGTCGATAAATTTTTGATAATCTTCATGCATGATTTTTTGTTTTTGGCCCTACCTTTGATGACTGTCTCCAAAATTTAACTAATGTACTTAAATGATGTGTGAAGACAAATCTGGTGTTGAGTTGGAAAAAGAGCCATTTTATGGTTCGCAAAAGAATCGTGCTCGGACATATTGTATCCAAGTGGGGATCGAAGTACATAAAGTAACAGTTGAACTAATCTTGAAACTAACCACCCCAACCTCAGTTAAGCAAGTACGATCCTTCCCAGGACACGAAGGATTTTATAGGTGCTTTATTAAGGACTTTAGCAAAATTTCACGACCTTTGTGTAATCCTCTAACTAAAGAAAATTCTTTTGATTTTAATGAAGACTGTCTAGCCGCCTATAATACACTTAAAACAGCCTTGACTACTGCACCAATTATTAAACCTTCAGATTGAACCCTACCATTTAAAATTATGTGTGACGCTTCTGATTATGCTGTAGGGACAGTTTTAGGGCAAAAATTTAATAAGGAACCACATGTGATTTACTATGCAAGAAAAACTCTCTCGGATGCTCAATTGAACTACACCACGATCGAAAAGAATTGCTTGCAGTTGTGTTTGCCCTAGATAAATTTAGGTCATACCTTTTGGGCTTCAAGGTCTTAGTTTATTCTGATCATGCAGCATTGAAATATCTGCTATCCAAGAAGGATACAAAGCTTGGGCTGATTAGATGGATCCTTTTGCTATAAGAATTTGATTTAAAAATTTTAGATAAGAAGGATTCCCAAAATGCGGTAGCAAATCATATCTCTAGGATCTTGATAGAACACAATAATTGATCAATATATGAATTATAATGTTAGAAGTATTAAATATTATATTATTTAATCTTTATTAGTCGGTATTTAATGCTTCTTAATCTCTTTTGCAGGTAATTAGGAGATTGAGTCCAAACCCAAGAAATGCTCAAAATCAAGCCTAACTCAAGTTCAGAATAAAATTCAAAAGTCCAAAATGATGGAAGGCCCAAAACCTCTTCATGCAGCCCACACAATGTACAGAAGCTTTGGTATACAAGAGTTGGTTGCATGGTCTAGTCCACAGCACATGAAGTTTGAAAAGGGAATAGTTTAAAAAGTCAACAACAAGTTTCACGTAATGGGTGATTTAAAGTAGAGACCCACATGGGAATATTAAATGAAGAAGATGTTGGTTGGGCTTGGCATGTGATCACTAAGGCATTTAAAAGTATGTGGGACCCAGCAACTTGAATGCATGGGATGGACGTGCATTGGCAAACGGTGAGCGTGATTTAAATTTCGTGGAAGCTATCGTAGAAAGAATGGCTAAACAGAAAATAAACACGGAAAGACGCACGATTTTATGAAAAAATATGGATAAGATGAGGCTGTTGAGATGCGAAACAAATACAGCTTGAATGCGTAAAATAAAGTCTATAAAAGAAGATCGCAGAAAACATCGTGGGTTGACACCTTCATCATTCTTCTCCACATCAAAACCCATGTCTCTCCCTCTGTTGCCATCAAACATTTTCCAGCTGTTGTCCAAGAGTCTCCTCAGCAACAGGATGTCAGTGCGTAAGAGTTCCATAGAAGGCTAGATTTCTCCAACTCGAAAAGACGACGAAGCCGGCAACATAAATTTATTTCTTTTCTTGTATTTATTTTTATTGCAATGAATAAGAATTATTTTGTGCTTCATGTTTATTTGATATTCTTTCTTCTTTAGAGGTTTGGATTCAGCGTGCACAACCTATACTCTTCACAGGCACGCCGTGATCTATAGGTACGATACGTACTTAGGAGAGATAAATTATTGTATTTTTAATTTAAATCCTTAACTTATAGTTGAGATAAGGTAATCTATACTCTGGACGGATGAGCTATAATCCAAGGATATGGTTCATACCTATCCGAGGTAAATTACACTCCATCTCAATTACAAATCTCATCATTGCTACACAAAATATATATATATATATAATCTATTTTGCATGGTGGATTCTGAATTTTCGAGACTTCTTTCCTATTTGATTTTCTTTCGTGAATTAAATTAAAATTACTGCTTTCTTAATAATTAATTAAAATTTATCTTCTCTTTTCTTCTAATAATTATTAAATAATTATCCAAGATCCCTGTGGATACGATCCCGATTCACCCTAGCTATGTGATAAGTTAGAATTGAGTTTATTTTTTTGACGCCCTGACGACATGCATCAAATTTTAGCACCGTTGTCGGGGATCTTGGCACAGTTAATTGAAAAAAAACATATATTTTCAGCTTTTCAGTTTTTATTCTTGCTTTAATTTTTTTATTGCTTCCTAACTAGATTACCTTATTTGCATAATTAATTTAGTGCTTGTTAATTTTAAGGATTTTTTTTATAACTTAGTGATTTATTGCTTAATTATTTAATTTTTTTGCAAAATCCAAAAATATATATATTTATATATAAATAAATATCTATAAAAAAGATAAAACCATAAACCCTAAAAAAAGAGACATTTCATAACACTTAATTAATATAGAGTAATCGAAAATATAAAAATTTTAACTTGATTGGACACCTTATTTATTTTGCATTGCATATCCATAATTAACTTTAAGGGCACTTAACCCATTAATCAGATAAGGTGGGGATTTGATCACCCTTCCTTAGCCCACAAACCATAATCTTCATTTTGCATACCTAAGCCTAACTTAAATTAATTAGACGTTGACCACTAAGGTGTTCGAGCTCACTAAGACAAGGCACTTGACAGAGTTGGACCGGATCAGGATTGACTAGTTGACTGGTGTCTAGGAAAGGGGTTCAGGGACAAGAGCCCGAAGAAAGGTGGTTCTCTAATTAGGTCCGTTGCGAAAGCACGGAGAGCCTCCCACCGATCTTACCCTTACCTGGCTAGTTAGTTAGTCGTTTTCTGACTTGGAGGGCTCTAAGATAGCTTTGGCAGTTAAGAGCTATCTAGATTTAAGATAACCTAAGATAGAAATAAATTGTTTGAGTAAGTGTTTGAAAATTTTAAAATTAAAAAAAAATCCTGTAAAAATTGAAAATTTTCTGTTTTAAGGTGTATGCTTGGTCGTAGATCATTACGATCAGAAATCCTACCTTTTGATCCAGAAATAGAAAAAACCTTTAGAGCTAACAAACGTGAAATATGGACCGAAATCAGGAGAATGATCCGCCTAGACAATTGAAGGAGTATTTTACTCCTTCCACATATACCTACTCTCCTTGTATTCAAGTGCCCTCTGTAGATCCAATATGAAATTAAGTCCAGTATAATCCAAATGTTACCCTCATTTTATGAACTTAGTAACGAGGATCCTTATAAGCATCTTGACGAATTTCTTGAGATATGCTCAACAGTCAAGATTCACAACTTCTCCGATGATGCCCTTACGTCGAAATTATTCCTTTCTCACTCAAGGACAAAGCCAAATATTGGCTACATACTTTGGATTCCATGACTATATCAACCTGGGACCAGCTCCAAGGAGAATTTCTCAAGAAATATTTCCCCATAGGAAACTAATCAAATAAGAAAAGCCATAACTAGTTTTTCCAACTAGATGGAGAAATATTTCATGAAACATGAGAGAGGTTAAAGAAACTTATTGAAAATATCCCCATCATGCTGTACCCGAGTGGCAGTTAGTCCAATGTTTTTATGATGGGCTATCTGAAAGACACCGACAAATGGTTGATGCATCATGCGGTGGGACATTCATGCTCAAAAGTGAAGATGAGGCCTGACAACTGTTTGAAATTTTAAGTGAAAATTCATTACATCATATGTCTGCCTCTGTTAGAGACAAACCCATGTTAAACCCAAAGAGGGTGGAATATATGAAGTAGGAAATGCCATAGATATCCATCATAAGGTAGATGAATTGTCCCAAAAATTAGATCGATTATTAAGTATAGGACATTCCCCTTCTCCATCTAGTCAGATGCAAGATATATGTGCACTATGTTCAAGCCCCACTCACTTTGTGAGTGAGTGTCCAACTGCACCATAGTTTCCTGAATATGTACAAGAGCAAGTCCATCAAGCCCAAACCACTCATAGACTAGGAACAATCTTATTCTAGCACGAACAATCCCTATTCTAGTACATACAATCCAAGATGGAAGAACCATCCGAATTTTCATGGAAACCACAACCAATGATTCCTCCGATGCAACAAGGATCAGGTTATCCGGGTGCGACTTCTAGGCATCCACCCAGTCACAATACCAGAACCCTCCTTAACCCACCCCAAATACCCATAGCTCAATTTTTGAAGAAAAGATGCTACAAGCACTTAAAGGACTACAAATGAACACCCAACTCCACTCCCATACACAATCAATAGCAAAGCTAGAAACCCAGATAGGACAGTTAGCAACAGCTTTTAGTAGAAGGGAGGAAGGTAAATTACCAAGTCAGCCCATCAATAACCCAAAAGGACAATACATGGCTGAGAGCTCCACCCATCCCGAAACTTTTCCGAACATGCCAAATCGATTATGACCCTTAGAAGCGGAAAAATCTTAAATCAACCTGAAGTAACCCAGCAACCGGAGCCACCAATGCCGGCCACACCAAAAAAGAAGAAATCGAAAGAAGGGAAGAATCTGTTAACCCAGCACCTGCACCTAAGGCTCCATTTCCCAATGCTTTAGAATCTCCTCTGTTTCTCGACAAAAAGGGTATTAAGATGACTGAAATGTTAGAACTTTTCAAACAGGTTCAAATAACTTACTGCTTCTTGATGCTATTAAGCAAGTTCCTGCATATGCCAAATTTTTTAAAGATCTGTGCACACAAAAACGAAATTTAAGGCACAGATACCAAGAAAATACACCTAATTGAGCAGGCCAGCTCAATTTTTCAGCAAAGTACCCCATCCAAACTAAAGGATACAGGTACCCCAATTATATCCTGTGTCATAGGGGATCTCACGATTAAAAAGGTATTATTAGATTTGGGTGCAAGTGTCAACCTTCTCCCAAGCTCTATTTATGACCTATTTGGATTTGGAGAGTTAAAACCTACAACGATAACTTTACAACTAGCAGATCGATCCATTAAGGTACCCCATGGAATGCTAGAAGATGTATTGGTGAAAGTAGATGAATTTTACTTTCCTGTTGACTTTCTTGTGCTGAATATGGAATCTGACAGCAACCCCAGCCAAATACCAATCATTCTAGGAAGACCCTTCTTAGCAACCGCTAATGCTTGTATAAATTGTAGGATGGGGGTTATAGATGTATCTTTCAAAACAAAAAGCTGAGATTAAATATTTTCAATGCATTTCAAGGACCACCCACGTACGACCATAACGAGATCAACATGCTAGAGGAAGTTGTAGAAGATAACGCCCCTGCCTTGCTCAACTCAGATCCTTTACAGGCATGCCTAACACATCTTAGAGTAGATAATTTGGATATTGATGGGTACACTGAAGAAGTACATGCTTTGCTAGAACCTCCCAAGTTTGATACCATTCCCCCTTGGACTGTAAAATATGAGCAATTACCGACTCAATCAAGTCCTCTAGTACCATCCTTAGAAGCACCACCTATCCTAGAGCTAAAACCTCTTCCTGCCATGCTGAAATATTCTTTTCTCGGACCAATGATACTCTACCAGTGATCATTGCATCCGACCTAACCACTGACCAGGAGGAACAATTTGTAAGGGTGCTCAAAAAGCATAAAGAAGTCATAGGATGGACGATTGCTGATCTAAAGGGTATAGATCCTTCTGTTTGCATGCATCGCATTCACTGTGAGGCTAAGGCCAAACCACATAGGGATATGCAACGAAGATTGAATCCGAATATGCGGAAAGTTGTGAAAAAGGTAGTAAAATGGCTTGATGCTGGTATCATTTACACGATTTCGGATAGCCAATGAGTTAGTCCAACCCAGGTAGTACCTAAGAAATTAGGTATTACTGTAGTAGAGGATGACGAAGGTGAGTTAATTCCTACTTGTACAACAACTGATTGGCGAGTATGTGTGGACTACCGCAAGCTGAATGCCATCACTAGAAAGATCATTTTCTTGCCTTTTATTGACCAAATCTTAGAACGGCTAGCAGGACAAAGTTTCTTCTGTTTCTGGATGGATACTCAGGATATAATCAGGTTCCGATGTTCCCTACTGATCAAGAAAAACCACCTTCACATGCCCATTTGGAACGTTCGCATTCAGACGTATGCCGTTCGATCTCTGCAATGCACCAGCCACTTTTCAACAATGTATTTTGGCCATCTTTTCTGATATGGTTGACAAATTCCTAGAGATCTTCATGGATGATTTTTCGATATTCGGCCCTACCTTTGATGACTATCTTTAGAACCTACTAAGGTCCTTCAACGATGTGTGGAAACAAATCTGATTTTAAGTTGGGAGAAGAGCCATTTTATGGTTCGTGAGGAAATCGTGCTCGGACATATTGTATCTGAGCGAGGGATCGAAGTAGATAAAGCCAAGATTGAAGTAATTTCGAAATTACCTCCCCAACCTCAATTAAACAAGTACAATCCTTTTTAGGCCATGCGGGTTTCTATAGGCGTTTTATTAAAATTTTAGCAAAATCTCACGACCCTTGTGCAATCTCCTAGCCAAGAAAAATTTTTTCGATTTTAATGAAGATTGCATGGCTGCTTACAATACGCTCAGAACTGCCTTAACCACTGCACTGATCATAAAACCTCCGGATTGGACCCTACCGTTCGAAATTATGTGTGATGTTTCTGATTATGCTATAGAGGCAGTATTAGGGCAAAGGTTTAATCGAGAACCATATGTAATATATTATGCAAGCAAAACTCTTTCAGATGCCCAATTGAACTATACCACGATCGAAAAGAGTTGCTCGCAGTTGTGTTTGCCTTAGAAAATTTAGATCATACCTTCTGGGCTCCAAGGTCCTGGTATACTCTGATCATGCAGCACTGAAACATCTGCTATCAAAAAGAGATACAAAACCAAGGCTGATTAGATGGATTCTTCTATTACAAGAATTTGATTTAAAAATTTTAGACAAAAAGGGTTCCGAAAACTTGGTAGCGGATATATTTCTAGGATCTTGATAGAACACAATAAAGAAGCGATCAAAGATAGGTTTCCGGATGAACAACTCTTTTCAATCTCTTCCACTGTTCTTCTTTGGTTTGCTCATATAATCAATTACTTGGCAGTGGGACAGATCCCGTCTCACTGGACCCAACAAGAGAAAAAAAGATTTCTTTCCCAAGTAAAATACTATTTCTGGGAAGAACCAGAGTTGTTCAAATATTGCTCAGATCAAGTGATCCGACGTTGTGTCTCCGAGTGTGAAGTCCAAAGTATTCTTACCTTCTGTCACTCGCTGGCATGTGGGGGATATTTTAGTGGAAGAAAACTGCAGCAAAGGTGTTGCATAGTGGATTTTACTGACCGACACTATTCAGAGATGCACATGAATTCAGCCGTAATTGCATGCGATACCAACAAACAGGAAATATTTCAAGAAAGATATGATGCCCCTGTCCCCTATTTTGTCGTAGAAATTTTCGATGTTTGGGGATTGATTTCATGGAACCCTTTCCTTCCTCATTTGGATTTGAGTATATTTTAGTCGCAGTAGACTATGTTTCAAAATGGATAGAGGCAATAGCAACCAGAACCAATGATCATAAAGTTGTGATCAAGTTCATTCAACATAACATCTTAGTCGGTTTGGATGCCAAAGCCATCATAAGTGACGGGGGTACACACTT
>KE504662.1:345456-398112 GCA_000441515.1 Elaeis oleifera
CATCTTTTTTTGGTAGAGTGTGGGGAAGGAGAGCACCTAAAGGAGATTGGAGGGGTTTATTAGGTTCCGATTAGGGTTTTCTCTCAAAGCATTTGGTGCCTGTTGGTTCCTTGAGGTTTTGAGAGCTTAATCTTGCCAGAAACATGATATAATATAGTTTTGGGTTTGGAGATTTTTTATTGAAAGGATTCTTCTTTGTGGACAAAAATTTTCAATTTATGGGTTCTGTTCTCATGATAATATGAATGATACCAAATCTATGGCCTGCATTTCAATCTTAGCACTGGCACTATAGTTTTTAGGTTGGATCCCTTCATTGCTAAAGGTCTGCCTTTCAAACTTAGGGACTCAAGTTTGAAATGCATCTGCATTTCAAACTTAGGGATTCATTTTAAAAAATATGAGATGATGTTACTATATAAGGAATCTACAAATACTGCATCATAATTTCATATATTTATGCAGTTAGTTCTCATAATATTTTTTGAAAATAGATCCAAGACTTATCACTATAACCTTCCATTGGGATGGGAGGATCAATCGTGATGCTAACGATGCATATTATGATGGTGGAAGGACCCGAATGGCTATGGTAGACCGTAATGCAACATACCAAGAACTTGTGCGGGTCTGCTATGCTGTCAATAGATGGGACCCCAATCAATGTGGAGTTTTCTAATGTGTAAATTTTTGATTCATATGGCTGGACAATATTTGGCTGTACCTATTAAAGACGATCAGACAATATATACCACCTTGGGCATCACATCATAGGAGATTTTTATGGCAGTTGAAACTTTTATCAAGCCGGCAGTGATAAGAGTTTCGAATGGTGGTGAACAGCATGCGAGTGTGTCTCAGCCTGTATCTGCTCCACTTGCGCAGTCAGGCATGGGGGGATCTCTACTTGATGCATCTCCAATGGCCGATGAAGCTGGATATGAGTATAGAGGTATCTCTGCATGTATGGTTGGTAGACCAGCAGCATCCGTAACTGATAGTCCTCAATACATGATAGGGGCAAAGGCAGCATATCAACATTGGAGTAACGCCGCATTTGATGATGCGAGGGTCGATCCTAGTTATGTGGCAGCTATCATGAGCATGTGGAGCATGAATCTAACGACCCTATATCACTTAATCAGCTACATGCATGCCATGCTCGGATTGGAGGATTGAGAACCGCAACGGTCAATACAACTTTATTCGAAAATGAAGCCGCTACCAATTATGATGCTAATCCTACTGATGATGAAGATAAGGATGATGATGCGAAGCCTGATGGTAGTGATAGTGGGGAGTTCAGTGCAGAAGAGGATGTCCCATCACACGAGGCGCCCCATTTCCTGAATTTGGACTGGTTGATGTGTCCAACGACGATGAGGCCACATCCCATGGAGCATTGTCAAAACATCCATTCTTGGTGGAAATGAAGAGTTAAGAAAGGGAATGGTATTCGGGTCGAAAGAATAGATCCAACGCATCATGAAACAGTATGCCATTCGCACCCACCATCCTTTCAAAGTCGTCGATTCAGATAGAATTAAATGAAGCGTCGTGTATAAATAGTCTGATATTTGCAGTTGGCATCTTCATGCATTTCTTCGGACCAAGATGCAGCGATGAGAGATTACGGTATATAAAGGACCACACACATACTTGAATACAGATATAATGCGGATCATCCACAGCTTAATGTACACATGATTGCCGATATCATTAGAGGATCGGTTAGGACAGAGATATCCATATCCATATCAGCCTGCCAAGCTTATGTACATGATACATGACAGTGCGAGACATCTTACAGAAAGATGTGGATAACTAAACAACTTGTTATTGACGAGCTGTTTGAAGATTGGATGAAGTCCTATAACACATTGGATCCTTAGCTAGCTGCAGTTTGTCGTGCCAATGAGGGAACCGTGATAGATTTTTGGGCATTCGGTCCATGCATTCAGGGCATCCAGTTCTACCGCCCACAGATTAGTATCGACGCAACGTATCTATACGGCCGATATAAGGATACTCTCATGATAGCTGTGAAGAGGGATGGAAATGGGAGTATCTATCCTCTAACCTGTCATTTGTGAAGACAAGAACCGTAATAGTTGGTCATGATTTTATGACGTTTGTACCATAACGTGGCACGTGACCGTATAGAGATTGGCATAATTTCACATCGGCACAAAAAATATTATCTGTTGTTTCAAATGAATCTATTGGATGGACAGCACTATATGAGTATCACAAATTATGTCTTAGATATATTGAGGCAAATCTAAACGGCCGATTCCATGATGCGACATTTTTGACTTATTTCCATCAAACTGCGAAGCAAAATCAGCCCTGAAAGTTTGATCGAAGCATGCAATACATTGAGAGAACATGATCCAATTGCTTTCAATACCTCAAATCATTTCCATTTGACGATCCGAGTAAATGGTCGCTGGTGCATGACACGGGTAGATGTACGTATAGAATAATAAATACAAATCTATCTAAAAGTTTTAATAAGACGTTGAAGGAGGCTCACTCATGGCCCGTTACCGCTCTTATTTGTCTTTCTTTCGAATGCTTATCAAAGTGGTTTAGCATCAAATGTGCAATAGCAATATGAAGAAGGGAGGCCGGCAGGATGTTCACAGATAAGATTAAACGAACCTAAATAGACGCCAGCTGAAGTCTAGGGAGCATAGTATGATCAAGTACAATAACTAATCAGATTTGTATGAGATTCGGTTGAGACGAAGGTATTATAGCCTAATGAACCTGATTATACACAGACAGTGGATTTAGGAGGGGCATATGCACATATCAGAAGTGGCAGTTACTGCACTACCATTGCGTCCGTTTGTTCGTTATATGTGTCAGTGAGAACTTTGACTGAAAGCAATTCATTCACAACTGTTATACTATTGTATATTATGAGCAGTCATATGCACCTACCTTCCATCCCTCAGAAAGTCCTCGTTATTGGCCTGAATGGACTGCACCTAGACTCATACTGCACCTGTCCACAAGACATGGAAAGGGGCGTTCATAATCGAGGAGGATCCGAAATGATATGGATGCAATGAAAAGCCAAAATATTGTACGGTGTGGATTGTGAAAGGAGATAGGGCACAACCTGCGCAGATGCCCCCAACAGCACTGATTTATGTATTTGTTCATATTATGCAGACTGTCTTTATGTATCATTTATGTTCCTTTTAAAATATTTTGGTTATGTAATCATGTCATATAAATATTTGAAAAATTTATGAAATTATCCTATGTATCATTTGTGTTGCTTATCATCTTTGATATTTCTTAGTAGTAAGATTGTCTTTTCATTTTGTGCCCTAGACATGATAGATTCAGACTCCAACATTCACCTGAGCCCGATAGACCCTACCATGCTGTATCTCTAGATCCAACATCGCAGTGATCGTATATATTTTGGAGAGGACACAGGGCCTCTATGCTATAGACACAGAGGCTCGACTGCCACACTCGCCTAACGGCCACATAAGAGGATCCAAGAGTATCTTCATATCATTAATTTTATGGAGTATTTAGAGTATGCGATATACAGCTAGATTGGGCTCTCATCACAACCATGATAGAGCGATGATGTCAAGAGACTCATACTTTCCACCTGCGCATCAGAGAGGCGACGATCACGTTGCAGACATTGTTGTTCTTCTCGAATTACAGATGCATGACCTGCCATCACGATACTTCGCACATCATCTAGTCGGATCTATGTGAGGAGTTATTTAGGATTAGACCGCCAGAGTCGATGTTGTCAAGATCTTAGCTAAGATTTTACTAGCTTCGCGACACGTTCCACCACTTACCGGATGATGCGGATGATGAGACCGTGTAGAGGCATATTCAAGCATTTATTCTTTATCTTATCGATGGCCATCTGTTCACCGATAAGTTTAATTCCCACGTGCAGTTATTATACTTAACCCTGCTACATGTCTCTACGCATGTGGGCAGTTGAGTTGAGGAGGCACTATCTTAGCCTTCTTGTATCACGAGCTCTGCAGGGCCATCAAATCAGATGCACGTGAGATAGCTGGATCATTGGTGTTGCTGTAGCTTTGGATATGAGAGCATTTACACATCGGACAGTTAGATAGGGTGCTCCTCGGGATAGGAGCCCACCAACCGACGGTGGAAGGTGATGCAGTAGGATGTAGCCCGTTAGATAAGGATGATGCTAGTTTTGAGGGCCCATTTAGTGAGATACAGCATGACCAGACTGATCCACCGAGATGTAGGTATGTGACTAGTAGCACTGATTTTATATGATAAATGATTACACATTTTCACACAATAACATATTGACTTTATTTGGACAGATGGAGGACTCGACTGGCTGGTGTTAACAATTCGATGCCGCACACAGTTATATACTATAGGGATCAACTTGACCAGCAGTGCGACGATTAGATGGTGTAGGTGCCTTACACACCGAAGATATTGACTGCATTGCCTGAGGTATGCCAATCAGATCGACATGTATGGAGGACATGCGCATCTCTTATTTACTTCGACATCATGAAGATCTATTGTCCGGAGTGCGTGATACAATAGTTTGGCATGCATCAGAGCGTCCCCCCATCATGCGACACTCATGATGATCTCCACAATTTTGATTGATGAGGGCGGAATCACCACGATTGGGTTCAAGAGCATCGGGAGTATATTGATGCATGGGAGCGGTGGGAGGATTTGATTGTGGTTGATCCACCCATGCTCCCTATGATGGATTATTATGATCCATATCTGGAGAGGTACAGGAGCATCACGAGATAATTCATCTCGCCATTGATGAGTGAGCGGCCCAAGATAAGGTTCCATCCTTCGGATAGCGTGATGGATATTGTGATAAGTATATTTTACTTTGTCTCATTTTGTTATGTTGTTATTATTATACTTATGAATAATATTTATTTTCTTTTGATACTGACAGTTTCAGAAGATCACGATCTATACTATCGAGCAAGGAGCGACTTCCATTCGATTACTGTTGGGTGCATGGACCAAGCACTTGCCAATATTATGGATAGTCTTGTCGACACTATGCAAGTCATCTCTGAGAACTTTACACTATGCCATCAATGGATGATCCAAGTACCTCATCATATGCCCAGCATATCTCATATCCTGACTTCTCGGACTTCGATCTCTCTGTAGATGATGCGTCTGTATCACAGAGGATGAGTGAGCCAGAAGACACGTCGTACCGACCCGATGAGCAACATGTCGATCATACGCATGAGAGGGCCAGAGGCAAGAATAGACTGAGGATTTTTCGAAGTAGACATCAGGCACATTGATAGGCCAAGCACGCCAACACCTCCCTCCCCAACAGTCGATACCATGCCTAAACCATCACAACAGCAGCCAGAGGTGATACGCATTTACGAGAGACGGACGTAGAGGAGGCTCCAGTATCTTGATATATACGCCTCTCGATAGTTATAATACTTGTACATATTTTTTTACTAACAAACTTTGTAATGATCAACTATTGGTTTATATTATTTGAAATTAATGTTACAAATTTTTTAATCTAAATGCGCATGCTAGAATTTTTGTTGGTTGCACAAAAAATAATTATTGAGCTTGATACGGATTATATGGTTGGAGTTTGGGATTATCCATCATTCCTAAGATATCTTGCAATGTTAATTGTAAACATGGTTGGAGAAGTTTGAATTTGTATCTCAAGAAAGTCAAGAATTTTTGAATATATAAATAAGCTTGGAGAAGGCCAAAATTGAAAATTCATCAAGTTGGAGATGCAAACAATTTTTTTTGGAAGTTTCAAAAATTAAAATTGAGAGAGTCAGTTTCGAATTTGAAGGGCGACCCCTAGGTTGTCTCCTTTTGGATGGGACGTTGGCACAGACGTTCTAGGGTTGGCACACAAAAGAGGGCGACCCATGGCACGACCCCTGTGCTGGGGGACGATCCATGGGTCGACCCTTGCTATACTTATAAAACAGGCTTTCTATGTTGGCCTGTGAACAATAGGGGTCGACCCCTGTGCCAGGTCGCCACTGTGCCACAAGCTAGAAGAGAAATTTGAAGAACGTTTCACAGTCGCCTTATAATGGGGCAACTTATAAATTGCCCTACAGTAGAGGCCGTAGGGCGACCCATAGAGGTGCCCTATAATAGGCCGACTCATAGTGTCGACCACCTATACCTTCAGCTGGCGTTAACAATAATGAGTTAGCATAGAAAGTCATCCTGCGATAGAGCGATTTTATTTGGACAGTACTTTGGTAAATAGTTTTAAAAGGACATTATTTTGGTAATTTCTTTTAAAATGGGCATTATTTCAGTGAAAATTCCTATATATTTAATAAAATAATATTATTAAAATAAATATAAACTCGAATAGGCTTGCGAGCTTTCGAGTCAAATATCCTACTACTAAAGCTCAACTCGAGCTCAATAATAACCAAGTCAAGCTCGAGTAGCTCACAAGTAGCTCAACTCGTTTACACCGTTGATGGGATTAAAACTTAAGAAAAAGCCAATCTAAGACTTGAATTGAATTATATCTTTGTACAAGCCTAGAAGTGGTTTAGGAGAGTGGTTTTGGTTGATTTTCATTAATAAAATCAATTGGATTTGATTGTGAGCCCAAGTAAAATAATCGAGCTATAATATTGAAGGGATTATAGTGGAATTCCTAAGAGAGTGCTTGCGGAGTAAACGTAGGTACTGAGTATGGCATCGAAGTACTATAAAATTATATTTGCATGTGCTCTTGTTTACTTCTATCCTGCTCCCATTTGCATCTACATACTTATAGTTTTAATTTACTGCTTTCACTGTATCTTCATTTTATACACTTTAGATTAAGCATATACTTGCTTTAATTTTTTTTAAAAAATCAATTCACCTCCTCTTGGGTTATCTATCTTGGCAACATATTGATATTTATTGATTATTGTAAATAAAAATTTTGAATATCAAAAATAATAAATAATTCCCATTTTCTATTACAAAGAAAAGTAACATATCTTTTATCAAAAGAATTGATTATTCAAATATCATAATTATTAATATTGTTCATCCAATAACATAAATTTATTATAAGCATAATAAAAGATGATAATAAAACCACAACAAAGCCATTTTGGTGATTCCATGATTGTTGCATGAGCTCAAAATATTTTTGATAGTTGGTTTCTTCACCTGACTTAGACAAGTGGAGTCCAAGTTGACTTGCTCAGATCAACCAATTCAACCATTCAACCACGTCAAACAAATCTATTAGAATCTCGGATCTCAAGTGACCTGGCCCATTAGGGCTCGTAAAAGACGAGTCTACAACCTACTTGACCCTTCTAAGTCACCAAACAACAATCTAAATGCAAATTAGGATTAAAGACAGCTGGTTTTCTCTCCCATGGGATGAAAATCTGGATTACCCTTTCAATCAAACAAGATATAAAGTATAATCGCCCAACAAGAACTTAAATATTCTAGAATTCAAGTTTCATCATATTGGTGCATAAGTACGTACTATCTGTATCAAATGTACCATACCACACCAATACTAAACCTATACCAGTACGAGGTGTATAGAGTGTTAATACATTGAACCTGCTCATACCGACACTATACCAACATGGAATCGATACAAGTACCAAAACTAGTATTGTGAACTTTGCTAGAAATTGTCTAAAACTAGAAAAGACAGAAAATGCCAAAAAAATAGTGAATTCACTATAACTGAGAAATTGCATATGCAAGAATGAAGGCCAGATGCGTATTGATTATTTAAGAATCAATACATACCAAACTAAGAATTTTTAGCATCATTCTATAACGTCAAGAATTAAGGGTCAATCATAATCACACCATGCCATAAAATGTGTACTTTGACATAGTTATCATCATTTTACATTACAAGAAGAGCTTATCATGTACCATATTATATAGGTGACCAGCCAGCACATCACCTTATGTTGCATCAGAATAGCCACAATACAAGTCAATGCAACTTGGTATCATATATGATGAGACTTGTGTTCAACTAAGATCTTCCAGAACTACATTATTTCACTTGGACAGGTTAGATTTCCAATTATTCACTTGGACAAGTTAGATTTCCAATTCTTGTCAAAAATTTTACTCAAGATTTGAAGTGGCTAGCCTTTTGGGTAAGGTTCTAGGTCATTACAAATGGTATCAAAATGGGCCCAACCCAAGGCCCATTTGGACTAAGGGGCATTGCAGCATGAGCCCATTTGGAGCCCACGACAAGCTGATCATGGTGTTTGTGATTAGATCTAGCGATAACAAACAGGCACCGAGGGGGAGTATGCAAGAACCTATGCAAGTGCAGGTTTAGTCCCACATCCATTACATACTTAGAAGATCTTGATTCTTGGGTTTTGATACAGAGCCAAGGAACCCAAAATAATACCTTTTGGCTCACCTTTTTGGTAGCATCCTAGGTTGTGCTAGTTCAAAAAGATTGGAGGTGGAAAAGAATTTAAATCAACATTTAATCTAAGAGTCATGCCCAATTACTCTCTCAGAACAAAGATGCTCAAAACTACTAGTGCTCCATGAGACGAGCAAGTCTCAAATTAATCCATGTAAAACCCTTATTGGCATTCGATATTAGATCTTGTACTTATCATAATTTGCATCATTTATCTTATATCTTACCTCTATCAAAATCATAGCATTTAGAGCAACTTCAATTTTATGGCATTAGCTTTGGAATTGAGTTAATTGTCGGTCATCAACTACTCAATTTTATGCTAGTTCAGTAATGAGCACACTATTTAGATAGTGGATTGCACATATACAAGTTTGTAACTAACGCCCACTTGGCAATGCTCTTGGTTTATATTTTTGTCTCTAAAACTCAAGAAGAAAATGAACTAGACTGAACAACATGCATGATGAAACCATTATGTTATTTTTTTTCAAATTTTGTAAATATTTAGAGTGAAAATCTATTGATTTCAAAAAAGAGTGAGAACATAAATAAGGTATAGAAGAAGTTTCATGCAAATGCTATCCTGAACATCAATCTCCATGCAATAGTCTAATTTGCAGAAATAACATACAAACAACAACAATCCCAAATAGGTCCTAAGATGCTAGATTTGCACTGAAGCAAAGGTCCTGCTTTGAAACAATTAAAGTTTGTTTGTCACTATAATGCAATCAGAAGAGGTCTTGAGTTCAAAAATGGGTGTTCCTGATGTATCTTAGACTTTCCTGATGTATCTTAGATACTAGAATTTCTTTGAGCATATATTTCTACACTTTGTGCTTGTTGGTTTCCAATAGAATATGTCATATTTTGTCAGCATTTGGTTGCATGCATACCATTTGGAGACCATCATGCTTGCTCCAAATGCAATGCATTAGGTACTTTTCTGCACAATGAGTCATATTAGAAGGATTTGAATTTCATTAGTGCTGGCATTCTCACTGCAACTCTCCCATCATTACATGAAAGAGTCAAGGAGCTACCAAATCATTTTTCTCAAAAATGTATCTAAACTAACATCATGAACATTCCAGATAAAACGTAATGGTCTCTAATGATAAAGTTGAATTTATTAAAGAAATTTTGTTAAAATATCAAATTGCTGTGCCAAATTTCAGAAGTGATCCTATGATGAAATTTCATTACTTCAATTCCGAAGAAATTGAAATCTTATATGACTCAGTGGTTCAGACTATTTAGCTAAGATACAAAGAACAAGATTTAGTATAGCATCTTCTATTCAAGCTCATATCTAGCAATTAAAAGTTACATCTCATATAGAAGACATCATGAAACAAAAGATACTCTAGGCATTATGAAACAATCGCAGTCTAGAACGGTAATAACCAAGGGATATGATCTTTAAGTGAATTACAAAATTAAAGGAAAAATGAGAAACTTGAGTGGCACTAAAGTGCTATCTTACCTTGAGTTTTTTATTGTTCTTTGTTTCAGTGTACATCTGAATCTCAATAGCATAGACTTCCAGAAGCTGAGTGCCTTTCTTCTGATCATCAGTGCCATCCTCTTTTTGACAAGATTTGTGAAGTTCTTTCAATAACTGGGAGCTCCCAAGTGACAATTACTCCAACTTAAACTATGGAACACTGAGAAAGATACTGAAGATATTAAATCTATATTAGTACCTTGTTCATCCGTCCACATTCACCCATATCAAACCAAATGTTGCAAAGTTTCAGATTCATCTTAAACCATAATCTCTGCACAGAATTCAGGTGCAAACAAGAAACACAATAAACTTTGGTAGGAGATGTGCATAAAAGAAGCTCTCTGTATGCGTTTGCATGAGAGGTAAAAGCTTTTGGAAACTACCAGTATGGCTCCTAACCTCATTCTTTGCCTCTTCAAGTGCATTCAGTGTAGTTTGATAGAACTCCTGCAGAAGACTGAAATTCCAGCTTGCAGAGCCAGAAATGAAATCCATTATGTTGTTTATGCATTTTTCACTGTAGTTACATGTAACAGCTGATTTGATGTACGTTAGCATCACCCTATATGCTTCCATCATCTCTTTATACCTCCCCAATCGATAGTGGAGCTTAACAGTCTGCTTTAGAGCTTTGAATCCCCTGGTTAATAAGGGTAAACAGTTGTAAACAAAGCAAACAACAATGCTACTGATGCATTGAAATTTTGCTGAGCAAAGAAAAAGGATTTTTGCAACATCAACATTTTATTACCAAAAAGAAGTAACAGTGTTAATCTCAACCATAAAATCACCAGCATACTATCGACAAAAGCAAGATGCCACATGGATCAGTTTTTAAAGTAGCAGAATGTGAACCCAGTCAGAATGTATATTTCTAGATGAAATGCAAGAGAAGTACATATCCAAATAGAGGCAAATTTATAAACAAAAGAAAGCTGTACTTCACGTAAAGCTTGTGCTGCACCAAAGTGCACTGCTTTTTATATGCACACATGCATGCAAATGCGACGATAAGAATTTTTGATTCATATAAAGGCATAGTAAATATGCCATTACTGAAGCAAGATGGGTAAGTCCAAATAAGATCTTAAGCATACTTCCATCTTTGCAGTTGATATTATATCAATTAAAATATGGAGTTCAGGAATAACATTCTACAATGCTCACCATTCTGCTTTATCAGGTTCCATCCGAACTACTTCACCAAAACCAGCAAGTGCTTCCTCTGGATCTGTTTCTACTAAACCTGTAGAAAATTGTTAGATATGTCAGATCGACAAAGATAAATGTGGACACAAAAATCTGACATTATTTAAAAAGGCCAAATGTGAAAATAATTAAGCACTACATCAAATTTTATGTCATCCATTCCATAATCTTTAGATGCACTTCATCCATTATAGAAAAATAAAATGGCAAAATGATTTTGTCATAAATATGTAATGTCAAGAGGCATCAGATATGCCTACAGAAGCAACAACAATGAAAATCACTTAGCTTCATCTATAACACTTAGAGGTAAAGGACAAGAAACCAACATATGGCCAAGATAGATGGAAGGAACTTATTGTTTAAAGTAATGAAAATACAAGTCAATGGAACCAACAAAAGATGTATGCTGGCGTGAGACTACATATAACCATTCACCTAGAAAATTAAGTCTTATGCAATCAGTCAATTCTCAGAAATTTTTGATAGGGGCTTAGACTTGGTCACACGGAACAGCAATGACTGCACCTTGGTTGCCTTCTTGTTGTTCATGATAAAATGAACCACTCGACAAAATCTGAATGTTGATTAATTCAACAACTCAAAGCAACCTGGATCAACCCTTTATGTTATATTTGAAAGAAGTCCCCATAAATTATAAATTGTTATGGAATCTCAGCTGAGAACTAAGTTCAAAGCTGAAAACAAATCCTTCCAAGATATTGGAGTTGGCAGCAAGGGACCATATTACTGTGAGCTTACAACACCTTTTGCAAGGGAGACGAGAATGAATTTCTCTGGTGTAACTTACGAGAGCTTCCAAAAAGAAACATTTGCTCGCTATTGATCAACAACCTGCTCATTGTTGAACATAACCCTCACCATCATATATTAAAACAATTCAAATCAGCAAAAACCAATGCCAAATTGCGTCCATCTCACCAACTAGCCCTAGAGATTAACCCTTTGCATGGCATGTATCAACACACCAATTTATAGTTCCCTCACAAACTTCCCCTGGAAGAGAGATACAATTGGAGGAAAGAGGGTTCTTGCAAAGATTTCGACAAGAATAAGAACAGCTAGTTGGAGCATTCATATCTTCATTGGTTATCTTAGGAAGATAGTGATGAATGCATTATTAATTCTTTTGATCTGAATCAAATCAGAGGAAGTTCCATGTGAGGGTCTCAGAGGTGCATTCTAATATTTGAATTTGGATACTTTGAATGTGCCTGTAGAGGTACAAAAGCCAAATTCAAACTCATGATAGTTATAAAGGAATTATTTTGCAAGTCATATAATGATGTACACAAGGAACAAACCCCAAGAAGCAAAAGGTATAGCCCATGTAAATCACCCTTCAAAAATAATAATCCACGGTGCTTTAACAAGCTCAAATGTAACTTACAACAAAACCATATGCAACCTTCCATGTTTTTGAATTTTTTGGAAATATATTGTCTACTTATTGGTTTCAGCACTGTAATCTGTTTTCACTTCATTCATCTTATTCTTTCTAACTTATAATTAGCTTGAGTCAGTTAACTGCACCTAAGACAGAAGACCAATAGAGGTAAATACACTAAGGAAGGCAAGTATGCTGAAAAGCAAGTTTATTAATAAAAGTGAACTTCGCTGCATGATGAAAACATCCAGCAGCCCAAGTATGGATGAATATGGAGACCAATGTCTATAAATAAATAATAAATCCCCTGAATTTCAGTACATGGTACTACACAGCAAGACAAAAATTTGTGTCATAACAGAAGAGACAAGTTCATCATGTTAAATTTATGAAATTGATTTTAAAAATATAATTGAAACATTGGAAACATCTTTCTAAGCTTTAATTACTGACTTTTCCCCTCAAACATGCAGCACATATTACTACTCTTTTTTTTTTTTTGTAGAACATGGTGGTGACACCACCACCAGAGTTTGAACCCTAGACCTCTCCCTGTGGATAGGAGTGCCGACTAGCTGAAATAAGGATGCATATCACCCACCTGCCCAATGTATTAGAATACTAGATTGCACCATAACATTTAAGCATGTGAACATATCAAAATCATGTGTGCATACTCATTTTGTATTCCACTAAGAGCAAGTAAAAATTACTAGCTTTTGGGTATTCGAGGGAACTAAAAGAAGCAGACTCAAGATGATGATCAAACAGGAGAGTCAATTTCAGACTTTAGGGTTGATCCACCAAGGGCAAAACTTCCACTCAAAGTATCAATAGTCAAGCAAAATGAATGAACAAAACAAATTAAAAAATATCAACATGTTGGTGAAAGAGAAGTATTCAACAAAATGCATAACCAGTTCCAAGGAACCAATCACCAAATACTTCAAAAGTTATCAATGCATTAAGCTGTAACTATACTCAGGAGAAAAAAGAGGGGGACATTTATAATAGAAAGCAGGAGTAGGTGCACTTGGAGGGATTTTGGCTATTCAGATATTTCACAGAATGCGGACAACCACATTAAACACCGTCAATGAAACTTTAATTAAAAAATAAATAAATAAATAAAAAAAGGAGGAAAAAACTTCCTAAAAACCTTCTCTGGAAAAAATAACAATGCAACAACTCTCCAGCAAGAAAACAGAGGAAACGAAGATGGTCTCGGAATGGAAAGCCGTCAAACATCAGAGGACCGAGACAATAATAAAAATATAATGTGGCACAGGGAACAAGGTCGAAGTGAAAAGGAAGCATGGACACCATGATAAGCACTGATATAACGACCTTTAGAGTTGTAATACTGGTTCTCTATATCGACGTCCTGCTCCTCGGGTTCATCATCTGAGTACTCGAACCCATAGTCCTCCATGTCCGCGTCTACAATCACAAACAACACAAAAGGTCACAGCAACCACCACATTAAATTCCAAAAAAAAGGAAAAATTCTTTTTGCAAGAACAACTGTCACTGAGATAATAGGGTTTTACATAAACGCAGGTATAATTATAAGCGTCGAATTCTCTAATAAAAACTACAAGAAAAAAATTGAAAGAAACACTAGAAAATCACTAACCAACGAAAAAATGGAATCGAGAGAGATTTCTACTTAACGAATGGATTGCGAGTGATACGAGGAGGATCGAAGACCATAGTGTTTCGAGAGATGACCGTGGAGATGTTAACGAGGATAAGATCGCTTACCAGAACCCATGATAGGCTAGGGATTCGGGAAGGACCGATATCAAGAACTTTGGCGTTCTTCTGGAATATGGAGACGCGAGAGCGAGCGAGCGAGCGAGCGAGAGAGAGAGAGAGAGGTCAGAGCGTTAAAGGGTGAGCGGAGAGGTGGAGCAAAGGCCGGAGACGCAAAGGTGTTGTGAAGGCGGGGGAGACGTGCATGAGTCAAGCTTTAAATGTTGTGATATCTGCCGCCTCCCTATAAAACTTGCAAAACTTGAGCTCGAAGCCTTGAATCAAAAATTGCACGCATGTTGTGGAACAAAAGTCAAATGGCGCGGGCACCATAAAATATCATACGGATGGACTTCTTCATTTTTCACGTTTCTCTCGATATTAATTTAAAAATAATATAAAATAAAAATTATTTACTAACAATATTATTAATTCATAATTAAAATATTCATTTTTTTTCATTTTCAATACATACTTTTCAACGATATATATATGACTATATGATAATACATACAGTAAGCTTTTTTGATATACATCCAGCAATAATTCAATACACACATATAGTTAAATTGATGCATAGTTTATCAAACTTAGTATTCACCATTACATAATACGTGAGTAGTTGATATATATCTAACAAAATATTCATCCAATATCCTGATACACACTTCTAAATAAAACGATAAATAGTTTTCAGAATATGACACTTATTAGTACACAACACCTGAACAAATGATACACACTATATGGCACTGATACATCAGCAATAATTCAATATATACCTACAGATATACTGATATATAATTTACCAAACTTAGTATCCATCAATACATAGTATATAATCAATTAATACACACGTAGCAAAATATTTATCCAATATCCTAATACGTATCTCTAGGTAAAATGATATACAATTTTCGTGAACTTTTTAATACAAAGATTTTAGAAAAGAAAAAAATTTGAAAGAAGATAAAGGAACTCTATAAAGACCTCATAGACAGGAGAGATGGTGCATAGGGTTTGTAAGAAGAGAAAGAGACTCGAGAAAAAGATCTTATGGATGGAAAAATGGTTTGATAAGAAAGATAATGGATGGAGAGACTTGATGAGAAAGTAAGAGGATATGGATAGTCACAAAGATCTCTTTTAGGTGTGTATTTTTTTTATTATTTCAGTTATGAAATTAATAGACTTTATTAGTAGGAGAAATCTAATCCCTATTTGACTTTTAGATTTTCTATTCAAGATGCAAAAAATGAAACATAACATAAAAGTAGATTCGCCCCATATGATTTTTGTTCCATGTTGTGCATTGTTTCTTCTGAATAAAATAAATATATAAAAGAGACATTTTGTCAACCAACTTGGTTGAACATTTTGTTTTGTTTCGACTTTTTTTTTTTTTTTGCAAAATGAATGTTAAAATACGTTGACAACTATATGAACTTAGCTTGCCCTAGTTTATGCCATGGGTTACCAATTGAGCTCAAACCACACATAATGGTTGCTATCAACCGTGGTTAGGATTTTAACCTTGCCCTTTGTAATGCAAAGATAGCTTGAATTCATTTTAATTTTTAATTCAACGGATAATGCATACTATTACATTTTTATGGGATGTAGTTTTGCTCCCCTTGAGAGGATACATCATTTTATGAAGTGTTTATATACTTGGTGAGTGCTGCCAGTAAATGCTAGTAATCAATTGATTTGTTGAGAGATTGTATGATATGGCTTCTAAAACTCCAAAAAGATAACTTCCAATTCATAGTAGATAGAAATTATTCTTAAATACTAAAAAACTATTTTATTGAAAAATTAAATACACAAGAATAAATATCTTTGGTTATAGAGATACTTTAAAGGCACATTAGTTTTTTTTTTTTTTTTTTTTAGCTAAAAAAAGAAGAGTTGGAGGGGGCGACCTGACGCATCTATCTCTTTTGGACATGACCATAGGGCCCCAATCTCTACTAGAGAATGTTCGATTCGGAGCCGAGTTTGGATGAATAGGCAGCCTCCTCCCCATCATATGGACAAGCCTAACGGATGAGTACATCACCTCAGTACCATCGAGGGCCAACGAACCAGATACCATTTTTAGATGCCGTATCCGGACCGTCAGAATACGTTTCATTCGACAGTCATTCGTATCCTGATATTTAATCGCAGTTCGATATCCACCGTGACTCGAAGCCGGCACACTAGTTAAAAACATAAACCTCATAATAGATTATACCTGAATTTAAGAAATTATTGTTAGTTCACAATTCCATGTGCGATAACAACTCATGTCTCCACTTCTTAAGGCATATTTGAGCGGCTCGATTGAGATATAGGTTGGATAGTATCTTAGTCCTCTACTCCTTGAGGCTCATATTGGATTCAAAATTTTAAGCTTATGATCTCCATGATCATAGCACCGAGTTGCTTGGTGATGAATTCTAGCGATTGTTTCCCTACTCGCCAAGGCATTGGTATGGCTCCAATATTAAATTAGATGGTACCAAAAGCTTGAATCAAGAGCTCCGCTAACATTCTGAAAGGCAAAGCATAACAAAGCAATCGAAGAAGCATATGTTATCCCCAAAAAAACTTTTGGTGAATTAAAAAAATCTCTTTTTTAATAAAGGGAAACTTTGATAGTGTTGTATATGTGTGTTCTCTTCTAATATGATCTTCAATTTCTTACAATGTATCTTTTGTATTGCACAGGGAGTGTATGTTTAGATCGTTGCCATACTGGCTATTTCAACAACGGAAAGCTATCATATACTTTCTCTACCTTGCATCTTTGATCATTGCCATGCTGTGAATAGTGTTCTCTATTTACTATGGGAATATCGATAGTAATGAAACGAGAGTTTCTACTCAAATCATCATTAAACACTATTGCTTACTATATAACGAAAGTCTGGCTATTAAATTATTATTTACTGTGCAACAAAAATTTGATCATTGAATTCTTCTATTTATTATAATTTGTTATATCTCTACAATATATATTAAAATAGTTAAAAAATTATATTCGATGATACAGGTTATATGCCAACACCATTTAATAGGTCATTAAGCTCATGTTGCTTGCCATATGATTACAGTGCATCAACCATGCTTTGGACAGGTCAAAAGAGAGCTAAATGCTTGGCAACCCGCATGCCACAAGGTTGCCTCTTCAGGCATTTATTGCGCCGGGAAATGTACGGGTGGAAAACGCACCATCAAGGCGACTCGGTGCCAGGAAACTGGTGGGTGGAAAGCAACATGCAAAAGGTTTTTTTAAAAAAATTGGAGATGCATGAAATATGGCCTTACGAGTAGAGACAACAGGAGTGTTTCTAATGGTACAGATGTCACAGCCCTTGTGCAAAGTTTTTGAAATTAAAGAAAGGTGAAGATCTTAAATTATTCCAATGGTCGGCAGTAGATGCATAAATTCTAATGCTTATGAGGTCACAGTGTCACGCTGTATCATTTTTTTTTTTTCAAACTCATTCTTAGCCTCGACAATCGGACGGTGAATAATGCTCCCAGCGCGAATCGTTAACTCATGGCTAATATGACCCGACGGGACATCCAACCTCACCGACTTACCTTACGGAAAAGCGCTCGCCAATCCGACGAATCCCAACCTTCTCACTCGCCGAACCGCTTCGACACGGAACCCACGTGATACAAGCCGCCTCCTGCCTCCGCTGATAAAAAGCTCTCCACACCTCTCTTTCTCTCTCCCTCTCTCGCCTTCTCTCTCCGCCTCCACCTCCCTCTTCTCCTCTCTTCCCGCTCTTCTGATCCGTGATTCTTCGATCATCTTGCAGGTATGCGCTTTATTCTCCTCTCTCGCTCTTCGATTTTGTTTCCCTTCCGGCTTCTGTGGAGTTCTATGCCTTTTTTTCCTTTCTACTTTCCGATCTTATCAGATGGGTGCTTTTTTTTTTGATATGTTTTTAGGATGTGTTGCGGGGATTTAATGGTTCTGCTGGTTGTTAGATGGAGACGTAAATGGGATTTTTCTAAAGATTTGGATTCATGGCTAGTATCCGGGGCACTGGGATTAGGGTTTTATCTTTCTAATCAGTAGATGTAGTTGTTTGTGAGGTTTTTTGTTTTTTTGATTTGAATTAGATATCTATAATTATGATATTGAAGCGATTAAAGAGTTCGATTCCATGATTCAGTGTTTAAAATAACTAAAATATTTTATGGATTCAACCATGTATTCTTTTTTAATATCAGTTGTGTTCGTCTCTCTCTGTGTAATTGTACATGCCTCCCCCACTTTTTTTTTTTTTATCGGCTTTGGGTGGTACCTCTGCTTAGGAAAGTGCTGGCAAATGGTCGTTATACTTTTTTTTCCCTAAATTGTTGCCAAAGAGTTTGTTTCTTGATTATGATGCTCCTTGTTAATTTTTTTGGGTGCTATTGGATATTGATCAGCATGATCAAAGAGAAATTACAGTCAGGATAAATCTCATACCATACTTCACGGTTGAATTTGGCGTATGAACTATATTTCCTGTTAGAAAATTGCCGTAAAGATGTTGATTTTAGACTAATGATTGCTGCAGTGTTCCTTCACATTCACGAGCGGAGATGCACCAATTTGTGTCTCTTCTTTCTCAAAACAAGATGTTCATTTGCGATAGATGTTATATTTATTTTTATTGCTTATTCACTTGTCTGTTATGGGCTACCTTTAACTTTAATGTTGCCTTTTTGATTAAGTCTTTATTTGTTTTTGTTGTCTTGCAATTCTTTTGCAGTTTAAAACCCTGAGCTATTTACAGAAAGAAAAAGTTGGGAATCTTTGTGTTATTGAGGTTTATATGGTACCAAGATTCGTTGTCTTAGTACTGAACCCGTATCGGTACTACATTGGTACGGTATTGGTACTCCTGGTACAAGGGTCAGCTCATTCTCTCTACCCCTGTATGGAGTCTTGGTTGGTACCAATATGCTATGGTATGCCCAGAACAGAACAATATGGTGAACCATGTGTGGTACTGTGATGTACCTTTCAGTTATGTAATGAGATGACAGTTTTTCATTTTGTCATGTAGGAATAGTTTTAGAAATTGGCAGTGTAAATTGCTTGGGCAAAGATTCCATGCTCCAAGCAGTTTGAAAGGCCAAATAAGTTATCTAGATAGAATAATGACCTAGTTAGACTCATTGCCATTTATTTTCATGGATGGCGGACATTCTTTATCAAGTTTCTGCCATCATTATACAGTCTATCACGTAATGAAATGTGAGCATTATATTTTACTTATGCTTCTTTGAACTGCAGCAAGGACGAGTGTGATGATTAAGGCAAGTGACAGTGATTCATGTTGTTTGCTGATCATCACCTTAGCATTTGGAGTTTTGTAAACCTTGACATTTCATTGTTGAGTTAGGGGCTGCAATACAGGATAGAGAAAGTGTAGTAAATTTTGCCACTTTCAAGATAAATGATCCAGTAAGGTTCAAAATTTTGGTCTCTTAGCTCGTCTTTAATGCAATATTCAAATTCAGCTGGAGACCAACCAAACCACTCTTCTAGAAAATTTCAGGTTTTGGCTGGTTTCTTTGATTTTTATTGGAAAAGTTCATGCTCAGTCCCTGCTAACTTCTTCCAAATTGGAGTCAACTACTCCTAGTTTCCATGTGTTTCCTTGATGACATTCCTGTGTTAAGCTGCAAGGTTGTGGCAGATAATAAAGTGATTTGGAACCTCTCTTTGTTCTACCCCTCTTCTCTTTCCTTCTTTAGGGTTTTTGTTCTTGGCAGCTATTATGCCGTTTGGCTTTTGTCCAAGATAAATTTGAATTTTTCAGCAAAGCTTAAAAATGAGAGGATGGTTCTATGTTGGGATATAGCTATTGCATTTAGATCATTGAAGGGTATCAACAGCCTTGTTGGGGCTTATTGGCCTTAACAGCAATCAGGGAATTGGCCTAAATAGATATAAGGGATGCCAGAGTTAAATGTTAATTTGATTCAGCATATGTATGGAGAGGTTTTGGGTGGTGGACATATACATGGGGAACTGCATGACGTTTACCCTCTTTATTTTATGCTCTGATATGTAACAAAGATATGTGATCTCAGGCTATTATCCTCCTTTCAATGTTAAATTCTTCCTTCAAACCTCGTTCCCCTGCCTCTCCTATTCAATTATGCAAGGCTTGCAATTACTTATTACTATAAATTTGGCAAGTCTAATTCACATTACTGACACATTACCAAGATCCCATATCTTGAGGAGGCCATCCACTCCAAAGATTGAGGAGTGATCCATGGTTTGGAATTTAGGAGAGATTTAGGAAAAGTAGCATGAGGCTAGAAAACTAAAATTGATTGAGAAATCCGCCACTTGTAATAGATTTTGATGTTAAAAATCCAGAAAAATGGGAATTATTGCATGCAAGAGAGCTTACCATTTTGTTTCCACATCAAAATCTTAGAAGTGATTCATTGTTTGGGATATATGAGGAAAAGGCCTTGTCCATGAATGCCTTGGGAGCACTTGTTAAATCTATGTCCTTATTATCTTAAATGGCATGTCAACATTCATTTGGAGGTTAAGTTTTCTGTGACAATCTACGTTTCCTAGTATAAACTGCTCATAATAATGTTCTTTAATGTCAACAACTTCAAATCTATGTGGGTTTAACAACCCATGCAAAGACAACAAGAAATGAGTGCACTAGACCGGTGGGTTGGTGATTAAGATGGAGATATATCAGGAAACTTTGAGGAGAATTATTGAGAAGATGGCTGATGACTAAAATAGTATATTTAGTTGTAATTAACTAACAAACGATGACAGGATAGGTTATCAGTGGTAAGTGGGGCAAGACACCTAATAAGGTGTACACTAATGTTTCCATGAGTTAGGAAGCTGTGTGAAAGGCAAGGAAAACAGGAATGATTTTGAAGAGCTTATTTCTTCCCTTTTAATGATTCCAAAAGCGGAAAAATATTCATTTTGAAAATTAGGAGTGATTCAGAGGTCTGAAATATAATAGTGAGTAAACATAGAAAAGTTGGAAATGAAGCATGTAAGGCTAGTTTCTCTCCTTTTTCTCTGTTACATGAAAAAGGAAAGAAGTCTGGTTGTATATGGGTAATTTATGGATTGTGATTTTAAGAGAAGTTTAGGGCAACTTAGGAGAGCAAAGTAAGCAAACAAATTAGGAATGACCAAGTTAATGAGTTCACAGTTTGGGATGAATATGGTCAATCAGTAAGAGTAATGCTAGGAGGCAGCTGTTCATGCACATAAAAAGTCCCTTCCACCAGATAGGAGTGGTGTGACCCACAAGAATTCATGTTATACACAGGGAGTGGTTGAATTTTGAGTTGCCACCATGGAACTTTTTGTGTCCATTAGCAGGCACCTCTAAGCATTTTCGTATTAAAGAACATAGGAAAGCATGAAAACTTGCAAGAAAGAGTGAATGACAATTTTGGAATAAAATTTGCATGAGATCTCTTAAGAGTATCATGGGGATAACCGGGATCTTTTTGGAGTATTTTATGGATAAAATTTGACAGATGGGACCTTTGAAGGAATATGCTAAAATTCAAAGCTTCTTTGTTTTTTTAAGAAAAACTATAGTATAGATTTTACTTGGCAACTAATAAGTTGACTTTTGTTGAGAAGAGAAAAGGCCATATGCAATTAGAATAGCTTTTGCATGAATGCCTGCTTAAATGTTCTTGTTTCTTCTTAGTGTTAGAGACTTAGAGCTTTTGTAATGGTTACTTGAGGCCACTCTGGGATTATTATGTTAATGATGTGACATCCAGATTTCGGGGAAACTTAATTAACCTACAAAATATTGATTGAATTCTTTGTATACGAACTTAAACCATGCATTTCGGATAAGCCATGCTAACATATGATTTTAATAAAGTTAAAAACTGAAAATTTTGCATTATAATTTAACTTAATATCTTGCAAAGATTAGTTCATATGTTTTGTTCTTTTTCTTTTTCCCCCCTTCTTCCTTTTACTCTTTGCACTTTCACTTCATACTTCAACGAATCATTTCTAATTTGATTGCTTTTCCTAGTTGGGAACAATATGCAGTTGGAGGCCTGAGGAGCATTGGTTGAGTTAAGTCCTTCGTTCAGGGTGAATCATCAGAGGTGTTTTGTTATCATTGAGACTTTTTTTCAAGCCACTCGGTCTCAAGCTTGAAGGTCAGCACTCATCCTTCTTTGAGTGCTATGGATGCCCGTGAGAGCCCTCTGCTGATTACCTATTTGCCTGAGATTCTTAATGGAGAGCCAATTTTCATCTCTTCAAATTGCCTTCCTGTGAAAGCCTTCAATTTTGAACCTGCGGGCATGCCTTCCATTCTGCTGCACTTAAATTTTTGGTTTTGTGAGGAAGAAGACACAGATACAGATGATCAAAGCGTGTTGTCGGATGATAGAGGTCAAGCCTATATTCCATCTTCTGATTTCTATAGCAGTAGAGGAAAAAAGAAGTCTGTGGCTGGAAGCAAACAGCAAGACCATTATGCGCTGTTAGGTTTGGGCCATCTGCGGTTTCTAGCCACTGAAGAACAGATAAGAAAGAGTTACCGTGAGACAGCCTTGAAGCATCATCCTGACAAGCAGGCTGCTCTTATTCTTGCTGAAGAAACAGAAGAAGCAAAGCAAGCAAAAAAGATGAGATCGAAAGCCATTTTAAAGCAATTCAAGAAGCATATGAGGTTCTGATAGATCCTGTGAAGAGAAGGATTTATGACTCCACTGATGAGTTTGATGATGATATACCAACAGACTGTGCCCCACAAGACTTCTTTAAGGTCTTTGGTCCAGCATTTATGAGAAATGGGAGATGGTCCACGAATCAGCCAATTCCTTCTTTAGGAGATGAGAATACTCCTTTGAATGAAATGGACAGTTTCTATAACTTTTGGTATACTTTTAAAAGTTGGAGAGAGTTCCCGCATGCAGATGAATTTGATCTTGAACAAGCTGAGTCTCGTGATCATAAGAGATGGATGGAGAGGCAAAATGCAAAGCTAAGGGAGAAGGCCAGGAAGGAAGAATATGCTCGGATTCGGGGTCTTGTCGACAATGCTTATAAGAGAGATCCAAGAATCCTTAAGAGGAAGGAAGAGGAAAAGGCTGAAAAGAGGAGGAAAAGGAGGCAAAGTTTCTGGCTAGAAAGTTACAGGAGGAAGAGGCAGCTAGGGCTGCAGAAGAGGAAAGAAGACTGAAAGAGGAAGAGGAGAAAAGAGCTTCAGAAGCTGCTCTAAACCAAAAAAGTTGAAGGAAAGGAGAAGAAGCTGTTGCGCAAAGAAAGGACTCGTTGCGCACTCTTTCTGCAGCAGTGGTGTCAAAGAATCTGCTTGATCTGGCAGAAGAGGATGTGGAAAAAGTGTGCATGACGCTTGAAATGGATCAGCTTAGGCATCTGTGTGATGATATGGAAAGGAAGGAGGGAAGTAAGAGGGCTCAGCTGCTAAAAGATGCACTGAGTGGAGACAGTTCAAATGCTATGAAACAAGAAGCAAAGAACATGCAGCCCAATGGCTCTCAAGACTTGGGTACAAAACCAACGGGGTTGCAGCACAAGTCAGGTTGGACAATCCGTTAAGCAATTATGAGAAGAAAGAGAAACCTTGGAAAGGAAGAAATTGAGATGCTTAGAAAGGCATGCAGAAGTATCCCAAGGGACATCTCGGCGGTGGGAGGTTGTTTCAGACTATATTGGCACTGGGAGATCGGTTGAAGAGATTCTCAAGGCAACAAAGACTATCCTGCTTCAGAAGCCTGACTCTTTCAAAGCTTTTGACTCGTTCCTCGAGAAAAGAAGCCAGCCCAAGCCATTTCTTCACCTCTGACCACAAGAATTGAATCAGAAGGGCTGCCTGTTGAGGGAACTCAGGATTCATCACCTAAATAGCAGCAAAGCAGCCAACAAATACTACAAATAACCAGAAGCCTGTAGATGGAGTTGTTTCGGCTTTTAATGGAGTTCCTTCTGGTACAGAACACGATACTTGGTCTGAAACTCAAGAAAGAGCTCTTATTCAGGCTCTGAAAACATTCCCAAAGGACATAAACCAACGCTGGGAGCGTGTTGCTGCAGCAGTTCCTGGGAAAACCGTGATACAGTGCAGAAAGAAATTTGCTCTGATGAAGGAGAGCTTCAGAAGCAAGAAAATGCAGAGCAGTAGTTTCCAGTTGTAAGGCTATCATTCTCTTTAGCAGTAACCTTAGCTACATTCATAAAAGAGAGAACTGTTTTCATATGACGGCTTTCAGAGATGCTGCTACAGTAAAAAGAGGGCTTAATTTTGTTTGATTAGCTGATGCAGTGGTTACTTTACTCCACTTGCAGTTAAGGCATCTTGTTTATCTTCTTGGAATTGCTTCATCGTGCTGAGGGACATTGAAGCAGCTGGTGCATTCATGTAAATGGAGATATATTTGCTGGCTTTATACAAGCAACAGCGCATAGATCTCCTTTTAGCTAAAGCTTTCAAGATATGATATCATGGCGTCAAATTTCTGAACATTCTGCTTCTTTCTGGCAAAAATGAGCAAGGTCTAGAATGGAATATAAATTTCATGCCAGACTAATCAACTTTTCAAGATTTATGTTTTGGTTAACTCAAGTACATGGCATCTGGTTCACTGTTGGCTTGACAGAGGTCTTATTTTACTTCTGAACTCTGTCACAATTATGGTAGTGACATCAGCACTAAAAATTCTGTTCTGGTTGATTATTAGCACTTTATTGAGGTACATGTCTATGATATTTCTGTTATGCATTGAACAAATATTTCACAGGTAACCAGTTGTGTGATAAGTGAATCACATTATCAGTATCTTGGGACCACATGACAATTTGCTGACCTTGTGGCATTTTCTTCAGTGCTGGCTTGGCATGGTTCCTATTTTACTGCCGAACTCCATAACGGATAAGGTTGTGTCATCAGTACTAAAAGTCATCTTTTCTGACTGACTATTGGCATTATATTGAGGTGCATATATACAATGTTTTACACATCACACTAATGTATTTCACAGGTAACTTGTTTTGCAGCATCAACAAGTCATGCTAATCTTCTTGACTTCATTTTCTCTTGCACAATAATTGATGCCCAGGGCAGGTTGAATAATGAATTCTGATTGTTGCTTCAGTCTGCATAGCCTTAATGTTTTGATCTTTTTACACCCAGATACATAACCTTGATTATTTTTGGTGAACTGATTTGTTCTATTGTAGGTTATGTATTACCCTTACGTATGTTATGGGTAATCTGCTGTACGGGGCCAGGACAGGTTGAATAATTGTGACAGTTACTTCAGTCTGCATAACATAATAGTTTTGATATTTTATACCCGTAACATGTAAGCTTGATTATTTTAGGTGGGCCGGCTTGTTCTATTGTATGCGATGCATTGCTTGTGTATTTCACAAGTAAATTATTGGGTGGGATTAGCAAGTCATGATGATCCTATGGACTTCCTTTGCACAACGATTGATATTGAGGGGCCAGGACGGGTTGAATAATGAGTTGTGATCGTCACTTAGCCTGCATAACCTGAATGTTTTGATATTTTTATACCCCTGGTATGCAACCTTGATTATTTTAGGCGGACTGGTTTGTTTATTGTAGGTTATCCGTTACTCTTTACGTATTTTGCGGGTCAATTGGTGGGTGGGATTAGCAAGTCATGATAACGTATTCACTTCCATTTCATACCTTGGGGCCAAGACAGGTTGAATTATGAGTTGTGATCGTTACGTCAGTCTGCATTGCCTGAATTTTTTGATAATTTTTTGTGCCCCTGATTTGTAACCTTGATTGTTTTAGATAGATTGGTTTGTTATGCGTTACTCCTGCATGTTTCACAGGTGAACTGTTGTGTGGGGTTTGCAAGTCATGATAATCCTATTGACTTCTCTTGCACAATGATTGATACCCGAGGGCAACATAGGTTGAATAATGAGTTGTGATTGTCACTCTGGTTTGCATAGCCTGAATGTTTGATAATTTATACCCTAATATGCGACCTTGGTTATTTTAGGTGGATTGGTGTGTTCATTGTAGGTTATGCATTACTTTTACATATTTTGCGGTTAAATTGTTATGTGGGATTAGCCAGTCATGATAGTCGTCGTATGTACCTCATTCTCTCGCACGCAACAATTGATATACAGGAGCCAGGACAAGTTGAATGATGAGTTGTGAAGTTCTGATCGTCACTTCAATCTGCATAGCCAGAAGGTATTGATATTTTTATCTGATACGGAAGCTTGATTATCTAACAGAACATTTTTCTGTTGTAGAAAATGCAAAATTAAGTTTGGAAGCTCATGAAACTTCGCTAGTCTACCAGCATGTTCAGTGCACGTTGGTTATGAAATAGGGATATGGTAATTGAGCCGCTCGTGCCTGACACACGTGCGTGAACACCTGCTTATAAGTCGCCCATGTAATTACTTAACTACTCCCTTAATTCAAATGCTCATTATGAAAATTATTTTGATGCGTTGAATACATTGATTTCGACCGACTTCATCATTTCCTACCGCTAGCATCCGGCACGTACATGTTTCATCCGGGAACGAATTTAATAGCGTTACGGCGTTGCAGATCCGCAAGGCTTGGCGTGCGTGGGCATCGATTTGGTGGACTGTACGTCTTGACCAGCTGGCGAGGAGGAGGGCTACGTGGCATCTTGTTATTCCATCTACTCGGGGGACCTCAAGCCATGCTGTCCACAGAATCCGCATCCAGGGAAAATTATCAACCAAAGCACGAATCTCTAATTCCATTTGAATGTGTTTAGCATCCTTAGCCAAAGCGCGAATCTCATGCAGTGGATACGGAACTTGAACTTGATCCTATCTTCCAAATTCCAGGCACCCAACACTCCCACGCTCACCAACCGTTCCACACTTGTCTTGGTGCGTAACAGCGTACAACGAGCATCCGTTTGGCTGATACCCTGTATTGAATTGTTAACTTCTTGTTATCTAATCATTTACATCTTTCTGACTTTTCCTGTCTGTAAGTAGAATCTGCTGTAACTACAATACCAATGGATGTTTTAGTGGTCCGCTTCTTTCTTTTCTCTTTCTTCTTGTATAAGCTTTCTCATTTTATTTGGACAAATCCTAGGTCCATGTAACACCACACATAATGTTAATGTAGATAAGTACCAAGGAGTCTATATCCTTTTCTAAGATCTATATGCTTTTGGTATAGAAAGAATGGTGTTTCCAAAAGATGAGGAAAATTTTCTCTAGTAATTCAACCTCGGTAGCATCAGCTAAGAAGTTAAATATCTAGCTTATAGTTGTAGTACTTGCAACCCGATTTGCACAACCATATGGAATTCAACTTGGGACAGGACGACGTCAAGAATTGTGTGCCACGGAATTAGCAAATAATGGGTCAGCTTGATGGTTAACTTTTCACATATCTGGCAACTGTTGGTAAGGGGGCAAACTCCAAGAAATGTGTTTGCTAAACTTGTGACTTCATGAAGATTCAAAGTATAAACACATCTTTATCCCATGATTGTGTTTCTTGCTTCCACTTCATGTTCTTCATTCATACTTCCTTTTTCAAATGTATGAGGAATTGGCTGACATAGGTCATCATGCATAATAAAAAAAATTGAGCAATATGCAAGTCTGATGACCAAATGAATCAAGACTACTTGGCATTGTTGATTAGGTCAACATTCTAGCAATATTTACTTAATCCTTGGTTCAGACAAAAGGAATATACATGGTCTATGTAAATCCTAGCAGCATATGATGCAATGAGGATCTGTAAGATATTAAGATCAATCTACGTTATCTTGTAACATTTTTCTAGCTAGTAAATTTGATGAGCTAAACTTAGAGGTGCCCTGTGAAAACTATGCAAAGAGATGTAGTGTGACATTTTCATCTGCACGCCTCTTAAGTCTTAATCCTGATGTTGAGATGGAAGAAGAAAAATTCTTGATATTTCTTTGTTGAAGCTTATAATTTTTCAGGCTTCTCTGAAGTTGTTTGAATTCCGACGATGATTGGGGATTTCTTTTCAAATTCAGGAATCAGTCAGGCTATATATGTTATTTATTGCTAGAAATTTGTTAATATCTCCTTCTAATTATCAACAGATTATCCAAACTACATCTCCAAAGCATAACAGAGACATCTCAATCTTGTAGTGGAGGGATGCATTCGGTTGCAAGATTTCTTGATGAAAGTTGAGGCTTCAGTTCCTTTAGGAAGTAACCATATTTTAGAAGTTGAACCAAATTCATTTATGTATGAATTAAAGGTGGCAATTTATAATCCGACTCACAAACAACCTGCTTTAGATAGGTTTGGATTTGGCATAAATAGGTTTGGATCATAAATGGATCAACTTGTCTAGACTTGTTTAATAAATGTATTGGGTGCAGGTCTCGACTTTAACCTGTTTTAGTCAATTTAATAATTGAATCTAGTTGTTATAACCCATTTAACCTGTTTAAAATCTGTTTAGAACCTACTTCATTTGTTTTCACCGATTTAACCTATTTAACCAACTTAACTTGATCTATTTAATAAATGAATTATGTGGGTCAGGTTGGGTTACTTATTTAATAAATAAGCCGGGTTTAGATTTGAGTTTTTGATCCATTTAGTAAATAGATCAGGTTCGGGTTAACACATTTGACCCGATCTACATTCAACTGGACCCGCTCGATTGTCACCCCTAGTATGAGCTCACACATGCATCAACTTGTGCTCTTAACATAGGCCTCTTGAATATTCATCTTCTTCCTAGCCCCTTAATTTTGACAGCACAATATGCTTATCATCTACTTGCTTCTTTCTTCCCATATCAACTGATATTAGCTCTTTGCGCTAAGAATATTTGATTATGCAACTTGTATAGAATTAATTTTATACTTGTTGTGGACTCTAAATCATTATATCCTCTTACATAAGACAACATATGGTATCTGCAACTATTCACCGTGTGCAAGAACTTTCCAAAGCAATCAAATTATCTAACCATTCCCCTCATTGTAGATCTGGTGATTCAGAAAATTGTTCTGAAATTCACCTTATGTTGTCCATCACTCAGAACAATTGAAACATAGAAGCTTACTGCCTTGTTTACTGGAAAGAAAAGGCTAAACGTGCAAGAAATTGTTTGATTTAATGAAAGAAAAGCAACTCTTTCTCCAAAGCTGTATTAGACCTTACTACATTCTCTTCCTCCTTAATATGATCTCTTGGCTTGTGTGAATTTTGCTACAATACTGTCTACATGTTACATAAATTGCTGAAACGACAATCTAGCATCTGCCCGTCATCAATCAGGCTGGTCGATTTAAATGTAATCTCATACTAAAAAATCTAAATGTTACACAAATAACCAACTATTGTTAGCCTTATTTGTTGGGTCCATCAATTTGCTGCTCTATTGAGCAGTCTCCTAATTGATGTCCTTTTTCACTGATTCTTCTCTGTTACATATTGGTGGAGGGAATGAAATTCTTCTATAGATTTACTTATTATGATTGACAATTATCTGATATTCCTCTATTAAAGCTCTTCGGCATTGAGTATTTCTCCTTGTACCATTTCAGATGTACTAGCACATAATAACAGCTGCCTCCATAGCCTACCTTAATGAAACATCCACCAATTTCATTTTGGAACTGCCATCAGCCAGTACTTCACAGTCAAATTAGGTTATATTATATATTTTTAGCAGATTCCAAAACAATTTATATTGCTTGCTCTGCGAGGAATACAATGATACACAAGTACACATACTATAACCTAAAAATACATGCACTAAAGAGGTTATTTCAAATGCTTCTGAGACAAAGCATTTCAGCTTTAGAAGTGTCAATCAGGTCTCCTTACAGTTTTTTCTACTGCCATTGCCTCCACATAAGAAACATAACATAGGACTAGTATGCAATTTCTCTTCTTCTTATAGCCGCAAGTAACATAGAGTAAAGAGTAAATTTGAAGTAGCATTGAACTCTCATGGCTCTTTACTCAGAAGAGGTCCTTGTAAATCCCAACCGACCCGAGGGAAAGATTGAAAAAAGAGAAGATTGGATTTGAAAATCTAGTGAATCTATCATAATGAAGAATTAGCCACTTTGGTGGTATTTTTGACAACCATCAAACTTAAGCCAGTCTTTCCAACTAAAGTCAATCCCCATTTTTCTCTCACATCTTGCTGAGTTTGGCTTCTGCTTTAGAAAAATCAAGTCCTTATAAAGAATTCCATTAGAAATCCATGGAAATTGAGAGAGAATTTTTTTATCTAGTCTAAATGTCTAATGGTTGGCATTCTCAAAAACAATTTTTTCCATGGTCCTTTTCTTCTTCGAACACCTTTTTTGGTGGTTTGAACTGCCTAATGCAAGCTTTTGTGGGGTTGGCTGGCTACCATCATATCTAGCAAGCAAGTAAAATTATGAGGGATTAGTCAATCTTCTTAGGGACAAAAAACCTTGTAAGTTGTAACTGTCAAAACTTTTGCCAATTGTCAAAGAAAAATCTTAAGAACCAAATGAAATCTCATTCATCAGTCTTATGCTATTGATTCTCCTCCGAGAGAGCTAAAGGGAAGGGCCAAACTTTTTTTTTTTGTTTCTGGTCAAACTTTTAACAAGATCCTGTCTCAATCTAACAACTCTTAAGATGACTTCTTTCCAACCTCGAAATTTTGCTTTGTTAGAAATGCGGTCCATGAACTTTGATGAGTTGTCTGATTTCTTGTTTCTATCCTTGAGGCATCGAGTACGTCAAAAAAGTCTTCGAGTCATCGGTCAAATTTGCTTTTGCAGCTGAATTCCATTCTGGTTATCCATGTACCATGACTTCTTCATTCAATAATTTACTTCCATCTAGATGGTTGGCCTTTCAATGTTAAGGTAGTTCATCAAAGTTGATCACTTTTACTGTTGGTCTAATGCCAAGTTTACCTTTAAATAGTTGTCATCAATAAGATTTGGGTCCATTGGTTGGCTTCCTCTCCTTGGTGCATGTGAATGTGTTAAAGAAAAATTCGAGTTCAAACCCAAAAGGTGGCATTCCGGCAATCTTTCTAAAATAATCCCCTAGAAATAAACATTGCTTAAATTATATGAAACAAGACATTTCTTGCTTTGTTTCATCCACAGCTATTCAAATACAGCTTCTCTTCTGAGGCCCATGGTTTAAACTTCAAATAATGCCCTTTCTCTAGTGTTAATTAGCACAACACATGCGAATTACTTAATCCAGCACTGCCTACTCACACATCTCAAACATCATTTCATCTTGACCTCCCAAGACCAGCATAATTGAAATCTTCGAGCGCTTCGAGTACTCGGAGATGTGTTGCACTTTGGATTAATACTGACATAAAGAAGTCATTACCTGTATCTTTATTTCGATGTTTCTTCTTATGTAATGCTTAAGGGGTCCAGTCCAATTTGATATGAATGGCATGTATGAGAACTTCTAGGCAACAAATCCACTTTTCTCTTTCTAAATGGGTCTTGCTTCAGACAATGCCCCAAGAAAGTAAAACATATGCAATGTTGCCACACCGAAATGGACAGCTAGCTTCATGTGGTTGTGTTTATAAAATATTAAAGTGTGTCTTATCTTTCTTTAGATTTGGGGGTCATCAAACTTGTTCTCTCTTGCACGCAAATAAACCTCTTTCCCCTCCATCACCGGAGGAGCACATGATATGATAATAACCCTCTGGCAATATGATTGGACTAACAAGGAGGACGATAGGTGGAACAGAGGCCTCTCTGATCTCATAATGGTCCCAACAGCATGAAATGAATCTGTTGTTCATGGATGTCTCATAGCTTTTTGGAGGATCCCCACATTACCTACTCTAAAGCATGGCAAGCATTACATGTCCTTCAACTTTCTTTATGGGTGGCATGCAGAAGATATAAAGCTTCTTCCTCTCCATCCATCTGAGTTTGGACTAATGTTTTCGAATAAAATAGTTGAAGGCCAAGCAAAAGTAATAACCCATTTACTTCTATCAATTGGAATATTTTGGTGAGCTTGGTTGAGCAATGAACAAGAAAGAATTTTTTTTTCAATGTGATGGCTATAAAATTCCTCCACAGCTACTACTTTCTTTTTCCATGTGCTCATTCCTTCCTTCAGCTTCTTGCTTTGTTGGGCTAATAAATATAGGACTAAAATTTGGTGACCAAAACTTGAATCAATCAGATGTCCAGTAAGAGATGGCTAGGTGCAACCAGGTCAGCAGCATTGCGTAGTGGCATCATTTGTTAAATTCACAACTTGTGGACAATACTTCATCAACATCATAGGTAATTACATTGCAACAATTGAACTCCAACCACTCACAAGCTTGATGAGGCTGACATCAATATTTGTTTAAGCTTGGTTTGGCAACTAATTGAGCTTGTAATAAAAAATTAAGCTTAGTTTCTTCTAATTATTCAGCTAGATCTAAAAATTAACTAGACTAAGCATGCAAATTGACCTAAGTTAGAAAAAAATTATATTCTACACTATATGCATCGTATGCTTATACATGCCACCGGTCATAAATGCCCATAGAAATGGTGTATGCAGTGTAAAGTATAATTTCTTCGAGGCTTGGTCAAAAAATTTGGCTCCAGTGGACTTGCACTGATCTGGCGTGACTTGCACCGGATGCAGGTGACCAGTTTGCATCAACCATGAATGTTTTTGATTCTACATTTCTTGGCCTAATAATTTGCCATGACCCACTGATGGCCGAATTAATAGAAGATGTTTGGAAGAACGAAGCAATCGATACATTCCAGCTCTGAATTCATTTGGTTGTTCCCCACTGGGTATTTTATGATTTGACCGTTATTAAATATTCAAAATTATTGCCATTTCCTACGGAGGGCCAAGATCTCCTGATGGAACTATGAAAGAGCTGCTTGTGAACGTATGATTTCCCAAACGAGAGAGAGGGGGGGTTGGGGAGTGGCAATAATGAGGAGACCATAAGAAGAATTTTTGAAAAAAGAACGCTGAGGTTTTCTTTAAATAAAATAAAATTGGAGTCGTTGTCGGCGTTGTTGCGGCGTTTAATTTCTCGCGTTCTTTTGAAATTATATCACGTAATAGCGATATTCCATAGATGAGTCTTCGCAGCAGGCTGATAGAGATGGACGGCCGTGATGGGAATCACTCGCACGCCCAATAAAAGTGGGCCCACAAGCAAAACTCTCAGGACCACCTCATCGGTGGCTTCTTGACAGAATTTGGGGAAGTGTGAGATAAATATTACTGATGCTTTATATCACCAGCATAATTCATCTTTCCTAACTTGGTGGAGTACCAATGCCAACTAGATGTAATTCCAACTTCTTTTCAGATCTAGCGAAGTATTAGCCAAGTTATAATAGCTGTGGTATCAACAAAGTATAATTTTGAAAAAATTATTGGTCATAACTTTTTTATCACATAAATTTTGGATCATTCAATAAAATATTATTATTTATTAATAAATAAAAAAATCAATTAAAATTGGACCCGAAATGGCTAACCATTGTTAACTGTATGTTTATTTTCATTCACGCTTTTCAATCAAATGAAAAGTTTCAAAATTTTTAATCATCAAATGTTACGATGACATCTTATCAGATGGTCAAAAATTTATATGGTAGAACAGTTTTAGTCAATAATTTTTTCTAGTTCTGTGCTTGGATAATTTAATGAGTACGAGCAAAGCTCAATTAATATTGGAATTGGTTGGATATATTATCATCTTTTTCTTATTTGAGTATTAGCAATGCTTTGATGATATCAATGTCGTTTGTTAATTTGTGCTTTCCAAAATGTTACGTGACAGTAAGAGTAACCACTATTAATTATTTGGACGTGTGAATAAAGTTGTTATTAGCCACTATGCTGATAAGTAACTGTGAGAACTGGACCTTTGGATGTGGTTTACAGTGAAGCCGGTATCCTTCATCGATTTCATCAGAAATCAAAAAAAAAAAAAAACCTTGGAGAATGGGGAGACAAAGCCGTATTCGACTAGAACAGGAGAACCTTATTTCGAGTCGATCCATGGCCGGTGAAGGAGAAGAATTGAGATGAAACATGCTAGTGAGGCCCGACCTTAGCCAAGGGAGATTGGGTCAATCTCGCCCCATCCCTTCTCTATTTAAATCCGATACCTCTCAATAGAACCCTCATCAAAATTCTTATCACCCTCTTTTTTCTTCTTCTTCTCCATCTCCGACGGCCACCATGTGATCGTGCCAAGTGTCGCCACCCCTCTAAAAACTCTAACTCTCCTTTCCAAGCCCTAACATACCTGTGCCGAGGGACTTTGGATAGAAGAACCACCGGAAGTCCACCTCATCGGCTGCTACTGTCACCGTCACCATCCTCGGTAAGTTTTCTCTTCTCTCCTTTTTTCTTCTAGCCCTAGGATAGAGCCTCTTCTTTTTTTTTGATGCAGTCCCCAATCATCTTTGGCCGACTGCCGCCTCTGACCATCATCATGCTGCCGCCTCAGTCAATTCGACTACTTCAATGTCGAAATCCCCATCTCCAGTTGACCTCCATGAAAACCCCAGAGGTCTTGGTTTCGGTAAAGAGAGAGAGAGAAACAGAGAAAGGAAAGAAAGAAATAGAGAAGAGAAGAGAGAGAGAGAGAGAGGGAGAGATATGAGTTTAATCGGGCCTTTTTGTTTGAACCCAACTCAATTGAGTCTGAATCAACTCAAATTATATAGATTCGATTCAGAAATTTAACCTAAATCTAGACTTAGACCCGAACCAGATTGAGAGTATCTTTCTATTTCATCTCAATTTTCTCTGATTTGAAAATTAATTAAACCTATTATTTATTTATGCTAGAGCCTTCATCGTCGGAAGAACATTAGATCTAGAGATCGGACTAAGAATATTATAGAATTTTGGATCTGATCAATTATAAGTTTCCTTTTATCTCTGAGTTATTTTGTACATATTCATGTGTTTAAAATTAAAATTTATAAATAAAATTATTTCAATATTTAAAATTTAAAAAGATTTGAAAGTATGTATTTATGTATGAAAAGTAATTTAAAATGTTGGATCAAGTATGGCATCATTTTTGCATGGTTTCGATCTTGAAAAGAGATGAGTTCTTAATTTTAATAATTGCATGATCTTTAAATTATACATATTTTTTTGTACAATTTTTGAAAAAATTATTCTTTATTTCTGAAAATGAGATGTGAAAAGCTTGGTTTGACATTATTATGAAAAACTGGTATGATGATATATGAGAGAAATTGATTACTATGAAAATTGTGAAAAAATCTCTCTCATCGACTATGATTCGGATTTAGCCAACGAGATTGATCGTTGGCCATATGTCAAAAATATATTTCTTTCGGATTTAATCAGTCAGAATTGATTGCTGACAGAGCTAGTTCTTTCGGACCTAACCAGTCGGGTTGATCACTGGTACACGTTGATGCGTCGTATGTATATTTTAGAACTAGTCTCTTTGTCTTGTCACGAGGTTAATCGTGGTCGTGTGAATCAGAACTAATTCTTTTTGAGATTAGCCAGTCAGGACTAATCACTAGCATACGGCGATGTGTCACGTGTTTATTATTCAGGGACTAGTTTCTCTCGAGGAGTTTATCAAGGTCGTAGTCATCAAAGACTGAGAGAAGATTTTTGGATATTTATTAAATTGCATGGCATGTTTCAAAAAAATATCTTGTTATATATTATTATTATATAGTTATTTTTCTGATAATTAGTTATACTTCAGAGATGTTGGTAATTTACTGAGTTCGCAAAGCTCATATATTTTTTATTTTTTAGATGCAGAAGAATTCTATTAGACTCGAGATCGAACAGTGAGGTGCATAGCAGGCCTGTCATATTTTTTAGGATCTTATCTTAAGGAGTATGTAGCCATTACATGTCCGATCTGAATGCTGGATTGAGGGTGTGACAGTAATAAATAATAAAATATTATCAAGTTATTCAATTTTTTTTTAGGTGAATATATGAAATTGAAATGAGGAAGTCATTTGGTTTTAGTGGTTCGTGAGTGCGAGTTTTCACAAAATGTTGGTGCTGTTCATTGATCTTAAGTTGAAGCCAAGCATCTTGACATGTGCATTGGTTATATATAGTGAACATGTTGCTCGGAAGCAAGTTTATTGATGCTTGTGGCCAATGAAAATTTCTTCTTCTCAGTGAGATTATCTTGAATTTCAGTCTTAAAAAAAAAAATCAAACACTGGACATCATTTTACCATGCCCATCTTTATAGGGCTAGCAAAAGCATTCATTTGTATGTTAATTAATAGGAGAGGAAGTATAGATTGTAATGGTCTTGTCTATTTTATGTACTTGCACATTTAATTGGTGCACTTTCCATGCATCCACTACTTTAGCATGCTTTGATTAGTAAGGACATCTATTAAAAGAAGATGAAAACAGGGCATCTCATAAACAAGAAGTATTTTTATTAATAAAAATATATTACTGGAGCATCCAACAAATAAAAGTTCTAGAAATTGTGAACACATGATTGAAATAATTTATACTATAATAATGGAGAGAGAAAGAAAGAGAGCATAATAACACTTAAATTGCCGTTTTACATGAAGAGAGACCTTAAAAAGGTCATTAGTTTGATATTGCAAAAGTAACGTCTAAGAGAATGATTTTTATGTGTTATGTCATGCGTGAGGGATTGGTATAACTTATGAAAATTGATGTATTATATTAAAATATAATTAAATATTGAGTTTGCAAGTCAGCATTTAGCAAGCCTAACAAATTTTTCATATATATTTAACTATCACTCTAAAGAACCTTCAAGCTGCAAATTTGTCGCCTTACTGCTGCATTCTACGTCTCAAGCGGCAACTAAAGTTTGGCTGTTACAAAGCACCATATTTGATGACTATGACAGTATATATCAAGATGCAAAATATCATGCAAGGTCTTGATGAACTTCTCAATTTATATACACTGGGTGTATATTTGGAGGAAGTGTTTGTAGTTTTAGCATCCCCAAACAGTTTTTTAATAGGAGTGATTATTGGTTGGATCAAATCTACTGTTCAACTGATGAACTGGTCCAATTGTGAAGCAACATGCAGAAAATGAGATCAATTGGTGGATTAGTTCAATCACGAAGTAGCATGTACAAAATTAGACAAAATGAAAAAGCAAGCAATACATATCTGTTTGTGAATGTTCTCTTGTATAGATTGGTCCATCACTTGAGGAGCGGATCTGATTCAACCAATAATTAGTACCTCAAAAGCTTTGGAAGGAGTTTTGTTCCATGTGGCAGATGGAGATTGGCATAATAGATAAGGCTAGGCAAAGTGCCATGTTTAAGATCGGCCATTCAGTAAGCGCCATTAAAGATGGGGTGGAGAGGTGGAGAGAGAGAGAGCATGGGGCAAGAATTCTTATGCTGCGAAGGAACGCGCGGTCCGTCTTTCTTATCCTGCATTGCTGTGGCCGGATAGTGGATACTGGATACTGGATACTGGATACGACCGGATAGCAGTAACCAGCAGCGTGTCTCTGTCTACGTGTACCCGTTGGGACGCGAGGAGGAGGAAAAAACATAAATCTCGAATATCGCGAGAAATTATTAAATGAGAACAATCTCGTGGCAGGTACGCAATATCTCTCTCTGTGGCTCTCGCTGCATTAAATAAGCCGTCACGGGGGAGCGAGAAAGGAGGGCAAAAGGCGGAACAAGAGAGTGAGGGAGCGCGCTCCAAAAGGCGAACGAGTCCACGGTAGAAGACGAAATAGAGTTGAGCCGTTTACTGATTACAACAAATAAGAATTCCCACCGAGGAATATTTGCGGGCGAGGAGGGACGGATGTTCTTCCTCGAACCACGATCTCCACCTCCAAAGCACCACAAACCCTAGCCCCGATGGAAGGTAAGTCCTTCTCGCTCGCTCTCTCTCTCTCTCTGTCTTTCTTTGTTTTGTGTTTTTGCTTCAGCGAGAACGTATTGGTTACTGATGGAAAATTGGAGCTTTGGTCTTCTTTTGTGCTTTTCTAATGATTTTTGGGTTTTTTTAATGTTAAAAGTGGTTTTCCTTTTTTTTTTTTGCGATCTGCCATTCTTTCCTGGGTTTTGTGTTTTTTGGCGAGAATTCGAAGTCAAGGGTGTGAATTTGGTGACTTGAGCAGTGGGAATCAGAGGTTGGGTGGGAAAGGTGGTGTTTTGGGATATGAGATGGGTTCCGGTGTCGTCGATTTCATCGGATTGGGAACTAGGATTTTAGATTTTGAGGTGTTTGTTGGTGGAAAATGTGATATGGATTCGTAAAGATACTTACTTTTTGAGATTTTCGAGGATTTCGTAGTTGGAAATTCGGTGTGTTGCGGAATTTAGTGGAGATGTTTTGCTTGGGGGAATTCTATTGGCTGAATTGATGTATGGGTACGTGCCGTGGAAATGTTTTTGTTTTGATCACATCTATAATCAGTAAATTGTGGCTGTCATGTTATAATCAATGGCCTCCAGCTCAACTTGTCACAACTCACAAGTATGAGGTGTCTTACCATTGACAGTTTCTGGTTCTAGATCAGGCAGCTGTGTTGGAAGATAACTATGATTTTGTTGTGGCGGAGCAGTATCAGAGGCTAGTGACTGGGTACTTCTTTTATTTCTTTTTTCTTTTGTTTCCTTTTTTTTTTCTTTTTTGGATAAGTTGGTTGGTCTGTTGTATTGTTGTCAACCAACTGAATAATTGGTCTGAAGTCTAAATGATGCTGCAGACAAAAGATTTTCTTTATAGATACCTTACATAGAAACACTTATCAATGAACCAGAAGTAGAGTAATGCTGATTCTTGGAAGTGGTGTCTTAATATCAGCTGAATTGAGGGGCTTATATGAACAAATTTTGATTATCTGCTCCTACATGGCGACAATTCAAAACATCACCCAAAAAACTAGCTACAAGGTATTATTCTGGGTTCCTTGGCATTGTATATGTACCCAAGATCTCCCCAACGCACAATCGAAATGGGACCAAATACATGCCCTTGGAGCCTTACATACTTCCCTATGTTCAATCTCTAGCGTTCTCACTTGGCTATAGATCCAAATCTAATTACAAAACCAATCAAATTTATTCACAAACACCGCGATCAGCCCGTGGTCAGTCCCAAATGGACTTGTATTGTCATGTCTCCTAATCCACATTGGTCATAAGATGGATCCGCTTTGATACCATATGCAATAACCCAAAATCTCATCCAAAAATGCTTGCCAAAAGGTGGGCCTGTATAAATTCATGCTTGCATAGGGTTTATATGAGGACACTAAGGTTTAAACGGGGGGAGTGTATGAGGATCCATGCCAGCATATGTTCAGACTTGTCAAATATTCCTTGGTTGAAGTGGAGCTCTAGGCTTGCAATTTTTGGTTTTGACTCTAGGCTGGGAGCTCCGGGGCCTCATTAGCCACACCAACCTTGTAAGCCACACTGGCCTTATTAGCCACACTATGAAATCAAATTAGAAAGTAAAATATTCTTATGGTGGTTAGACCTGGGTGAGATCATTTCTATGATGATTTTAGGTCTCAAGGGTCCACCTTGTGAAGAAAATGGACAATGATGATGATAATATCAAATTGGCTCTTTGTTTCATTGTTCTTGATTGCCTGTCATGTTTCTTGTTACTCCTCCAAGATAACTTGATTTTCTCAGCTATTCCGCTTGCTTGATCACCACATCTCATTTCTAGATTTGAGTGATCGAGTGGATGAGGAATTGTTTGAACTTTTATCTTTCTTGATGCGAGTTGTTACAAACCTTATTCTCAGAAAAGATGTTACGAATCTGGCATAGTTTGGCATGTTATTTGTGACTCTATTTATGCTGAAGCAGCAACGTAGGTTTATTTTGGATTGCTGATTCACACTTAATAGGAAGGAAATGAAGATGTGGGCCATGATTAGGTGGTGTGTTGTGGTGGTGATAGGTTCAAACTTCAAAGTCTATGACATGTATTCTGGTAGTTTTTTGGATTGTCCTAAGATCACATCGTTTGTGTACATTATAAATTTTTGTGATTCATGCTATTATGGGGATTTCTAACCAATTAAGGGATTGGTTTTGGCTAATAGGGTCACTAAGTGTAGAGAAAGGGGGCATATGGTGATAAATTAAGATGTAGAAGGAATGAAGGATCATTCTAGATCGAGGCTAATGAAATTGTTGTAGACTCTAAATTCCTGGTGTTCTTATGCTACTTGATAACTTTGTTACAAGTAATGCAGTTGCTAAGGAGGCCATAGAAAGTCCCAAATATTGTTGAGTACTAAGATGCGGAAACCTAAGATCTTAGTAGCTAGAATCTTCTATTTTGGGTAAAGCCCACTTTGGAATTTTTAAGAATCTCGAACTCACCATTTGCTTTGCTAAATACTTCCTTACCAAAAGTGTTTTAAAATATCCACTTCCTTGCACCTGCACTTGCACATCCTCTTAATTTTGGCAACCAAGCCTAAGATTCAAGGTTTACAAAACTAGTACTAGGACCTGTAGCCATTAAGTGCATGGTTTGTACAATACCTATTATATTGACATACTTATGCACGCTGATGCTGATTAGGTATCAGCAAGAATGAACGAGCAAGAAAGAGAGAAGGTGGGGGGGGGGGGCAAGGACCTACCAAATATGGGGAGGTGGATTGGAAGATGAAGATCATCAATTGGGTGTCGAAGGTCATTGGTTGGGGGTTGGAGGTCATCAATCGGGCCCAAAGTTTGTCGATTGGGTGCTGGAGGTCATCAATCAAGGTTTGGGGGTCGCTGATCGGGGTTGGAAGTTGTCAGTTGGGGCCAAAGTCATTGGCGAGGTCCCCATGGCATGATCGAGGAAAATGAGGGGATTAAGAGGAGGGTGAGGTCGAGGGATTGGAAGGGGGAAGAGAGGGTGAGAGAGAGCCGATGGTTAATATTTCTAAGAGGAGAGAGAAGAGAGAGAAATCGATCAACCATGGTGTGGGTTCAAGGTTTCATAAAAGGGTTTGGTTCGGCTAGAGCAAATTGGGTCAGAATCATCTGGAACTATAAGAACTGGTTGGTTCAGCCCAGTTTAGATTGGTTCTAGTTCATTCTAAGCTTGTTCCTTTGGGTGGCTGAACCATCCAGGTTCCTAGTCAGTTCGGTACACCTCGACCCAATTGGTTTGGGATGGTTTGGTGGACCTTGCTAAGATTCATAGTTGGTCATTGTCTCATATCAACCGATTATTGATCTAGGGTAATCAATCAAGGAAATATTAGAATTTCCACTTGAACCTTCAAGAAAAAATTGGTTATTGGGAAGAAACAAGTTCTATTTGTTGAGGTTGAGTACAACCTAACCAACATTTTAGTTTTCATTCAATTAACTAGTGCAGCTTAGGTCCTGTCTAATCTTCGGTTGACTTTGTACTAATCAAATATATTGGCCAGCCCTCATAATGAAACATGTTTGTTTTGTTGTACACGAGCAATGCTAACTTATGTTTTAATATTTTATTAGAGCTGCACCGATTCATCTGAAGAAATGAATCTAGTTTCTTATCCACATGAGACAACTTTGCAGGACCAACTCGTGTTGAAAGTGGTTCATATCACTTGTTAGTCAACTGAACCCACTTACACAATCCATGCTTGAAGTCCTTAAATTTCACCTTTTCCAGGTAATCCTGATATAATAACTATCAATCATTTACATAGAGATTGATCTCCTTAATAAATCAGATATCAGATTTAGAAGAGTTACAATCGAAAGATGTCAAACAAAGGTTGTGGAATTTATGGCTGAATGTTGCTTTTGATGCTTATAAAGGTTGAAAATCTTCATAATCGCTCCTCCAACCATCTAGACATGCTCCAACTTATTCTTTTCATCTTGCATGGTACTGTTTTGCAACACATACAGTTGTTGAATTTTGCTGGTCATCAAGGATTATGGTTTTGTTCAATACCTGCTGTATTGACAGGGTACCAGCACTTGGCACCCTTAGCACTAATTCCATGTCAAATCACTCACAAGCCATAAGGTGTGCAAACACCTTCCCCACGCCACTTTTATTTCACACTCTAAGCATATTAGGAGGGGATTTTTTAAGATTGAAGCCAAGGTTTTAAATCCCATGGGATGGGGCTGACCCGATTTTTTCATGTAATGGGATGCGCCGCCATCCTGTCCCGCATCGATACGGGACAGAGGATACCCCAAGGCGTCTTGATTGGGATGCTGGAACGCTAGTGGGACGGCCCTAGCCCGACACATAGAATGGTCCCCTGTACCGGTGTCCCGCGGGACGTCTTGCTGGGACTTGAATTCTTGATTGGAGCCCAATGGACTGCATGAAAGTGAAGGTGTGTCTTCTTGAAGCTTGAAAGCCATATGCCATTAAATTTCAATAAAAATGTGTCTTCAAATGGTGCTTGATTTCAAATTTTTCCATATTTCTTCTATATTCTTCAATGCACAGACAGCCATATATATTGATTTTATGGTGGATGACTGCCTTAGAATATTATTTAATACATCAAATATGGTCCACCTAATTAGAAATAGGTTTAAAACAGCAAAATAATTTTGAAAACACAAAATCCTCATGCAAAGCCAAAATTGGCCATGCCACAGCATGTGCTGTACCAACCCATATTAGGGTGGGTGCTGGCACTGGCTTTTAAGACCTTGCTTGTTATCTTCAGGTTTTCCAACATCAATTGATTCTGCTTTTTGTCATGATATTAGAAAATAGAGTTTGTTTTTTGCATTATGAGCCATCAGCATCCTTGTAAAGTATGAAAACTGATGTACATGTTACACTTCATATGAACTCTCTTAAACATAATGTTTCTTGCTAGAGAAATTGATCATGAACCGGTGCTTAGCCCCTTGTTGCCATTTGGGTTTTTGGATTCAGCCTGATGTGTATCAGGGTATGGGATTGATTTTGTTGGATTTGATTTTACATGGACCGGATAGCTTATAAGGTATATGATGCATAGTCTTATTTTGTACACCGCACTAGTGAAATTGTTTAGGACATGAAGGAAATTGTGCTTAATATATTTTTTAGTAGATTGGGACTTTGACCCAGATCTGATAATACATGATTGAAATTTGTTGGATGTGGGGTAGGCGAGGGTCTTGATGTAAGACCTGATTTATAGCCCTGATGTATTTTTTGATATCTGTACTGCTGCCCAGACCTGGACCAGAACCGATCTTTGGATGTGTGGGTCCTGATTTTTGGATGAGTAAGGTTGGCAAAATTTAACCCAAATCCCCACTTACAGTTCTGGGTCAAGATGGAAGTACCTGAACCCGACCTGACCTAATATCACCCCTAATCGCGAAACACCACAATTAATGTGAAGATGCAATTTATTTCTTCACACATTGCGACAGTTGAAGACAATCTAACTTCTGATCACTCTTAGCTTTTAACCTACGTGGCCTTCCTTGTTGATCTGGCATATATTTGTCATTATCTTTGTCTACAAATGCATTGTTATTGAAAAAAAGATTTAATCGTGGATATTAAGTAGGGAGAATGAAGCTACCTTATTGGAAGATTTGAGCTTTTGCTCTTTAACCTTCTTTTTCTACTGTCTTCCTTAAGGCTTGCATTAGTTGACGAATAGGCATGTGACTGAGAAATTGGAACACAAACAAAATGAAATATAAATACATAAGCGTAGAAGCTAAGTGATCTCAAGACTCAACCAAAGCTATACTATATTACTCTGGACCAATTTTGTCAAAGGCACTCGAGGCACTTAGTTGAGGCAACGAAACCATTAAAGGTCTCAATAATCCTCGGGCTAGGTGGGTTTGCTTAGGTGATGCGTCGGTGAGAGCCTGGGATAAAGTGAGATGCATTCAGGAGAGCGCCTCTCCAACGTCCAGAACTATTTTTTCTGATCCCCTTCTATCCATTCGTTTAGAGCTCTTTCACTTTTTTTTTATGTTCATTTTTCTCTATGGAGCCCTTATAAATAAAGATCTACTCTAGGGTATTCAGCATTTTACATTTTTATGTTATGTGTTGTTTAGAAATTAGAATCATGAAACATGTTCTAGACGGTGGTGTTTTGTTGGCATATTTGAACTTTGAAGTTATTTTCGGATGTTTAGTGGTTATTTTTGCCGACTGTCGTTTAAAACACGTTATAGAAAGTAATATGTTGATTTGATGATTTAAAAGATGTTAAGCATGTTATCTAATGTTTAAGATGATCATGACTTAGAATGCCAAAACATGAATAATTAATCTTATGATGGTTTTAGTCTTTGTCAATGTAGATGTATTTAATTTAATGCAAATATTGAACTGTTAATATATTAATACCTCCCTTTCCTCAAGTGACCACCTTTTTGGTGCCAGCACCATTGGTGATATGGGAGTCTTGTTGCCTTAGGGGCACCTTTTGCTTTTGACAACCTTGCTCTAGACTGTACAGCCTTAGTTACCATCATCTTAAACTTGGATTTTAAAATTGCAATAGGATTAATAGAATATTTTCCCGGACTCTTTGTTTTGATACAAAGTTTTTGATTTTTGTGTGGTTGATGTTTCAAGATTTTGGTCAAGAGAAGGTAAATTTATAGACCATTTGGATTTTGGACGGATGGAAGTTTGCTGTCAAGAAAGATGTTCTGGGACAAAGTTAGGAAAGGAATAAACAATAAAGGAAATGGAACGGGTAAATTATCGACCATTTGGGCCAAGAGAGAATAGTGCATTTATACCCCATTTGGGTTTTCAAACTAATGGTAATTTGCTGTCAAGAAATATGTCTTGGAACAAAATTAGGAAAGGAAATAAAGGATAAAGGAATAGAACCAGGTAGGTTGGGTTTAGGTTCTTAGGTTCAAGGCTATTTTTATGAGCCTTATCTTAAGGTTCTAACGAGAAAAGAGAGATTCAGTGTCGGTAATACTGATTTTGTTGAATTTTTGAAAGTTAAAGATAAGAGAGATATATGAAGGAATATGTGGGTAGGGTTTTCTAGAGGATGGGGATTAGTTTCATTCTGTGGCTGAAAAGGTGGGCTGATGAACTGTAGCCAATGAATGACTCATGTGCACCCTTAGATCTTAATTTTGGGATATAATTATCTGAAATCTTGCATGTGGTTGATTTTAATTTGCTGCAACATTTTCTCCAAATGCTTGGAACATTGAGATGAGACTTACTGTAGGTAGATTAATATGACGATGGAGCATGTTTTTCATAGTAGCAGTTATTCAAGACTTTTTAGTCTCTCAATGCAATTGGTTGATATGTTCAAGATTATTTGTTGTGCCAAATGTTCGTACGGAGCTTCATTTTCATCTGACACTTAATAGGAATTGTTGGTGTACAAGGATCTGAAAGTCCGATCCCATTTTGTTGGATGAATGTTGACACTTGTGCTTTTATGATATGGTTCTCAATATAATCAGGTTTAATGCTGATTTTTAATGATGCAAATGTGCTGCCTCACTTAAATTTGATCCTTGTAATCCTAGGGCAGTAACAAGCGAATGTGGCGGAGCATTTATTCTTAGTATCAATTATAAGAACTGTCTCCAGGATCATCTTTATATTGAGAAACCAAATGTAGGCATCTGTAAATCAGTTTGACCTTAGTATCAGAATATAATCACAAGTTATTGTAGCATGTTATATTGCCATATCTTAATGGCCACATGTGGATGCTTTTTAATGCATATTTTTCTCATTTACCGATTGATGGGAGAAAAAAAATATTTTCAGAAGCATCTTTCCATCAATCAATGAAAAATACAATGGATGAAGATAGTGTGATGGAAGCTCAATCTAGATAAAGGAACACTACGAGGATTTTATCATAGAAACCATATATTCACTTGATACGACAGGATGATGTCTCAAATAACCAGGACAGTGCAAGGGTGTGGAAGAGGGAGAGGAAGCGATGGAGGCTTCAGAGTCTCACTGATCAGTGGAACATGTTACAAAGGATAACAAAACCAGTTTTAGATGGGCAAATGACATGAGAGTAATGTGTTTAGTGCATGTCAGATTTAGTGGATCCCATGGTCACATATTTGTAATGATAGCTGTTACCGATACTTTTTAAGTTGTTTCTTTCTGTCAATATCTAGTTTGAACCTGCAACAAATACTTTGGGATTTTTGCGGTTGGATTAACTTTTGCAAGCTCTCTTTTTCTCAGAGTTGTTGGTTATTCCCTGTTTATGCACCTTTAATCATCTGGGAAGTTTATAAGCTCCCACAATGTGGGCATGATCACTGCTTCTTGAAATTTGGAATTTCAATTTCATAATTTCAGTCATGTTCAATTCCAGTTGTTGATGCACTACTGGTGCATTACATCAAGAGCTTAAGTAATTTTCAATGCTTCATCTTTGCTAGGTGGTCCCGGACTGTGCTTCAGTTGGCTCTGGGCCAAAGCGGTCGAGTGCATCATCACATGGTAGGCCCCGGGGTTCATCATCTTCCAGCTGCAAGAATTTTCTTCAGAAATTTGTGGATAGTGAGATTTTGACAGCAAACCTTGAAGATTGGTTTTCAGGAATATCCAAAGAATCCGGATTCAGGAAGCCTGCCTTTGATGTTCCTTTTGAGCTCACAGAACTTCAGAATTTTGATTATGCTCTAGAAGGTGTTTCTTTTCACCAGTTTATACGAATGCCAAACACTTTCTATGCATCAACATCTGATGCTGTTGAAGCAACAGCACATCTTGCTATTGAAGATTTTCTACATGCTAGTGTTAAAGGCTTGTGGGAGACCTTTTGGGGTCATGATGAACCTGTACCTTTTTCAGTTGCCTGTTTACACAGTACAAGTTCCAAATTCTATCCAGCAGAGAAGGCCATTGCCAATGGAAAGCTTGAAGGTCTTTGTGCAACAGCCATATTGCTCAAGAATAGTTGGCATTCTCATGGGAAATGGGACCACATTGTTGAATTAGCTCTGTTGAGGCCTGATATTGGGAGTCTTTCAATGCAGAGTGACCGGCGGCCTTCCCATGCCATTCTGGGGGAAGCGCTGTTTTTTGCTCTCCGTGTTCTATTATCACGAAGCCTCAGCAGATCATCAACTGTTCTTCGCAATTCAAATTGTGTTTTTGTGCTTCTTGTTGATTCACAATATGGTGGGTGGTAAAAGTTGAAGGTGATGTGAGTAAGTTGGACTTTGATGTTAATAGTGTATATGAATGTGCGGCTGAATGGATAAAAGAACATGCCAGAATTACTGTTTCTCCCATTGATCGAATTTGGAACAAGCTTGGGAATGCCAATTGGGGTGATATCGGAACTCTACAGGTTCTTCTCGCAACTTTCCACTGTATCATTCAGTTTTGTGGAATGCCAAAGTATTCACTTGAAGATTTAGCTACAGAACATAGTTCCCGTCTACAGAGTCGAAGAACAGAAAGGCGTTTGGTAGATACACGTACAAATGGAAATGGGTTGTTCCGTTTCCAGCAACACAACCATTCCTCTGAAATTGTCGAGGTCCAGGAAGAATCTGTAAAATTTGAATCTGAAGGAACTCTGAAGCTAGAAAAAGGCTCAGTTTTGTGGATGGAAGACACAAACTGGCAGAAGGGTTTCCAGATTAATGAAGTGTTAACTGATGGTGAACTTCCAATTTATGTTGCGACTCCTGTGGAAGAACAAGGAAAGGCACTTCTATTATATGTTGGTTCTAGTCCGACTCATTTGGAACCTGCATGGGAGGATATGAATTTGTGGTACCAGGTTCAGAGGCAGTCTAAAGTGTTGACTTCAATGAAACAGAGGGGATTGTGCAGCAAGTACGTTCCCAAATGGTTGCATCTGGACGCATAATTCATCCTGGTGAATGTAACAAACCAAGCTCTGGTGGAAACTGCGGTCATCCATGGTGTGGTACCCCCATCCTGGTCACCTCTCCTGTGGGTGAGACAGTTTCCAATTTGATAAGAAATGGTTTATTGGTAATGAGGAAGCTCTCAGGTGCTGCCATGACTGCTTATCTGCCCTGGCAACTGCATCCTCTGCTGGAATCAGGCATGGGGACATCCGTCCAGAGAATGTGATCCGTCCGAGTAATGGCGTCAGGCATCCCTTTTTTGTACTGATTGGGTGGGGTCATGCAGTTCTTGAAGAAAGGGATCGCCCATCAATGAATCTTTTCTTCTCTTCTACATATGCTCTCCAGGAAGGAAAACTATGTGCAGCATCAGATGCCGAGAGTCTTATCTATCTGCTATATTTTTCATGTGGTGGCGTATTCCCAGAGTTGGATTCAGTTGAAGGGGCACTTCAGTGGAGGGAAGTGTCATGGTCAAGAAGGGTTATACAGCAGAAGCTTGGGGATGTGTCAGCAGTGCTGAAAGCCTTTGCTGATTATGTGGACAGCCTCTGTGGGACTCCATATCCAATGGATTACGAGATATGGTTGAGAAGGTTGAGAAGAACAATTAATGAAGATCATGGGAAGGAGATTGATGCGTCAAATTAGACTGTTAAGTGCAACTGGATGGTTGTCCCCTTTTAAATATGCATGACATTATCACTGCCTGCATCCTTGGATTGTTCATTTGAAGGCCTTCAAAATGTCTGGGCTTTAGTGGTCAATTTTTGATCGTTCAGAAGTTTGAAAGGGATCGAAATATACAGCGACCACAGGTCATCAATCCAAGAAAGGGCTTCCAGGATTCCAGATGATCCGTTAATCGAGTCTCTAAAGGACTATCACACGAATCCACTGGAATCTGCATTTCATGGAATTTTTTCAGTTCCGAGCATCTTGATGAGATTTTCTGGTCGATTAGTTAGAAAGCTGCGGGATAAGGTTCCTGAGCTAATGCCATGCATGAACTACTTTATCGAGGCCAGTGGCTACTGTTTTCTGAGTTTTTGGATGATTCGTTACTTTTTAGTTCAGGCATTCTCATATTATCTTCATGAACCATTTTGAGTTGTTTGGATCAGCACTGAAGACGAGCCCCAGTTCCATCTTCAGCTGACTTCTATCCGTACTCTGAATGGCCTTTGGTTTAGGCAAAGTTTTTTGTGATTAAATTTATTTTCACTATTTATTTGTCTTGGGAAAGAGTAGCTGGAGTGATTTGTGGATGAGGTATAATTTTTTGAGATACTTATCATTCAATGGGTGTGTCATTCAGTACTAACCACACCCCATTTCTGTACATGGTTATCTTGTTTGATTAAAGTTTCCACTCTGTGGCTAGCATTGTTTGGATCAGCAGGAGTAATCACTTGGAGCGAGTTTTCTTATACCATGTGGATGATAGCACCTATTTTGTTGCCACATCTAAAAGCAATTCCACATGTTAGAAGCTAGTTAATAGCTTCTCCCATCTGATCCTTTCGGTGATGGTGATGAAGTCACTTCCATTTCATTAGGAAGATGAAATGATGAGAAGAAAGAAAGAGAGAGAGAGAGAGAGAGAAAAAATTAAATTTTAAAATTTTAATCAAAATAGTATTCATTTTAAAAAAAATTATTTAAATAATATTTTTCAAAATTATTTATGAAATACTGTGTATAATAAAATCATTCTATCATAGGATAATTTTTTATGCTGATTTATCATTGTTAACGCCAGCTTAGGGGTACAGATGGACGGCACTATGAGTCGTCCTATCATAAGACGCCTCTAAGAGTCACCCAACAATAAGATGAGTTTATAAGTCGCTCTACTGTAGGGCGACTGTGAAATGCCCTCAGCTTTCTTCTATGGCACAGCAGCAACCTGACACAGGGGTCAACCCTTGTTGTGCCACAAGCCAACACAAAAGTTTTTTTTATAACTACAGCAAGGATCGACCCATGGATCATCCCTCGACACAAGGGTCGTGCCATGGATCGCCTCCTTTTGCATGTCAATCTCAGAACGTCTGTGCTAACGTCCCATCCAAAAGGAGACAACTTAGGGTCGCTCTTTCAAATCTGGAACTGACTTTCTCTCGATTTTAATTTCTGAAATTTTTGAAAAATATTGTTTGCATCTCCAACTTGATGAATTTATAATTTTGGTCTTCTCCAAATATCTTTATCTATTCAAAAATTCTTGATGGACAATTTCAAATTCCAACCATATAACTTGTATCAAGCTCAATAATTATTTTTTACGCAACTAACAAAATTTTAACAGATGCATTCAGATTAAAAAAAATTTGTAACATTGATTTTAAATAATAATATCCAATAGTTGATCATTACAAAGTTTGTTAGCAAAAAAATATACAAGTATTATAGCTATTGAGAGGTGTATATATCAAGATACTGGAGCTTTCTCCGTGTCCACCTTTCGTAAATGGGTGTTACCTCTGGCCGCTGTCTTGATGGCTCAGGCATGATATTGATCGGTGGGGACGGAGGTGATAGCGTGCTCGGTCTATCAATATGTGCCTAACGTCTACCTCGAAAATCCTCAATCTACCCCTGTCTCTGGCCCTCCTATACGTAGGATCGACGTGCTACTCATCGGATCAGTACGGTGATATAGACGCATCATCTAGGGAGAGGTCAAAGTCCGAAAAATCAGGATATGAGGTGTGCTGGGCATATGATGAGGTACTCGGATCATCCGTCGATGGCGCAGTGTGAAGTCGTCTATCCTCAAAGATGACTCGCATAGTATTGACAAGACCGTCCATAACATCGGCAAGTGCTCGGTCCTTGCATCGAATAGTGATCGAATGGAAGTTGCTTCTTATCCGGTGGTATAGCGATGTGATCCTCTAAAACTGTCAGTACGAAAAAAAAATATTATTCATAAGTATAATTATAATAACATAATAAAATAAGATAAAAAAATATATACTTGCCACAACGTTCATCACGCTGTCTGAAGGACAGAACCTCGTCTTGGGCTGCTCACTCATCAATGACGAGATGAATCGCCTAGTGATGCTCCTATACTACTCCAGATATGGATCATAATAATCCATCATGGGGAGGATGGGTAGACCAGCCACAATCAAATCTTTCTGCCGCTCCTATGCATCAATATGCTTCCGATGCTCTTAACCCAATCATAACGATGCTGTCTTCGTCGATCAAAACTATGGAGACCATCATGAGTGTCGCATAGTGGGGTATGCCCTGATGCATGCCAAATTATCATATTACGCGCTTTAGACAATAGATCTTCATGATGTCAAAGCAAATGAAAGGTACGGATGTCCTCCATACATGCTGATCTGATCGGTATACCTTGGACAATGCAGCTAAGGCACCCACACCATCTGATCGTTGCACTGCTGGTTAAGCGATCCTTAGAGTATATGACTGTATGCGGCATCGCATTGCTAGCACCAGTCAACCGAGTCCTCCATCTGTCCAAAACAAAATCAATATGTTATTGTGTAAAAATATGTAATTATTTATCATATAAAATCAATGCTACTGGTTACATACCTATATCCCAATGGATCAGCTAAGTCATGCTGTATGCCGCCAAATGGGCTCTCAAACCAGCATCATTCTCATCTAACGGGCCATGTCCTACTGTTGGGAATAGTATCCCAAAGCCAATCGTCAGCCTGTTGACGGTTGTGCTCCTTTTGTATTAGTACATGAATTATAATTAATAAAATTATTTGATATTTTTCATCACAAATATTTCATCTTCTAATGAACTCTTATGTTGTGGTGAAGTCCTTAGGACTATTTAGACTCGACAAAGGAGGATTTGTCGCTTAGTCCTTAAACCTGTTCGCGACCAAATGATACGTTGTTACCAAGGACGACAATGTTTATTGAGCATAGGTCGTTGTGTGCCATATGGGTTGGTTGTCCTCATAACCAAGGAGTGTGGAGACACTGGTATGGCATACAGGTGAGATGTAATGGTACATCTGCACTGAATGTGACCAACTCCGGAGCTATTTCTGCTGTCAAGATTTGCTCCGATGGGATATGGGTATAAATGTCCCTCCGATCTGAGACCGCCACGGTAACTTGCAAGCAACTCACTGCACTTAAGCATTGGACTACCTGAATTTCTAATTCAGTGACGGAAGGCTGCTGGATGTAGTCAAGTATTTGACTTGTCAGTGCGTGTGTCAAGATGGGATTGACCACTCCAGTTTAGGAGCTGTGTACAGTCGTGTTTCAATTTAGCAAAACTTTGGCCAGGGTAGTCCTAGTGAGGAGTCACAGGACTAATTGAGTTGAGCACGATTCAGATGATATCATCAGGGTTGACAGTTTAACCCTGAGTCGTCCTAAACACAGAGGTCAAAAGGGATGAATTATACGG